>CM032325.1:51473525-51965511 GCA_019022515.1 Quercus aquifolioides
TAGGCCCAAAAAACCCAAAGTAATGAATTTGTAGAGAGTGAGTTGGAAAACTAGGCTTTAATGAATCAGACAACAAATAAGGTAGATCTTGATGACAAGAGAATGAAGATAGACAAGTTTTAACTAAAGAAAATCGTCCTCGGCAAAGTCCGAGGAGATCAATTCTTATATATTTCTCTCAAGTTTGGTTACAAATACAGTTCTTGATTGCTACAGTTTTTTTTTTTCCTTTTTTCCTCGATCCCCTATTCCTCAGGGATTTCTTACATTATATATCTCCCTTTCAATGATCTTGGCCCTTCATTTGTTGATCATCCAAGCCACTCCTTGAGTGCTTGTCCCATCGGACATCCCCTCTGGCTCTCTATGAGTTGGGGTAGCCAAGGCAGCACTATTCATGGGTCTTCTCCACATAAATGCGGCCAGAAAGTTAGCTGCAGAGCATTCAATGCGGTGGCAGCAGCTTTTCCTTAGATATTTCCTAGCTCCCATTCTTCCAGTACGTTCATAATGCACGCCCCTATCAGTGAAATTTCCTGGAAGGTCACTTTGAACGATAGGATATACACTTGATCTGTGCTTTGTTTATCCGAGAAGATACTCCTCCTTAGACCACCTTTCCCAACCTTTCCATTTGCATCTTACTTATGGGACTCTGAACTTAATACCCTCACTACTGTTTATTCATCCTGGAACCAACCAACGTCCTCGGCCAAGGCCCAATATACAATTTTGGGCCCTTATCCCTACACCTAAGTTTAAATCTTATTATATCAATTAAAAAAACACCTATAGAGGGGCAAGTGTCCTAAGTTTGGATTACTATGCATATATGACAAAGTTTGGTTCGAAACTAGTTTGAAACTATATTTCCAACCCATTACATGGTGAATAATATAATTATTCATGTTTATTATTTAAACAAACCACATGACTCATTACAAAAGTATGATTTCTTTAGTTGTCATATAGTAGGTTGGAGCAAGATAACTCAAAATTAGTTTGGAACTAAACTTTTTCCATAAATAAATGTTAGGAATTTGGGCTCAGATCTTCAAAATTTAAAAATATATTTGATACTGAATCTAAAATCATATTGGCAGAAGTAATTGGGCTTCTAAATTCATAAGGACAATCATTCTCATAACATTCCTCATGTGACAAAATATTGGTACAAAACGGATCTTAATTTCTAATCCTACTTCTTGGCAAGAGCTACAGAAACATTCAACAGATGTTGATAAACTTATTGTAGTTATTGATAAATTCAATCTTCCCATGCTCTATCAATAACTTGGTTAAGATTAGGAGTGGCAAAATTGAACATGACCCGCGAACCTGACATGACACGACATGAAATTAGTTAGTTATGGGTTGAGGCTTAATAAGTTAGTGTCATATTCGAGTTGACACGACTAACCGGTTTAATAAACGGGTTGGGTTAGTGTCTATCGCATGGAACTTGTTTGACTTATCTAACCCGTTTAATTAAATAACATTTTACCAATATACCATTCAAACCCTAAATATATAAACTTATTAGTTGTTGTGATTTATTTTATTTGACATATTATGATTGATTATTTGTGATATTGAGATGTGCTTTAGTTTTAAATGATTATTTGTGATGCAACTACTCGTTAGTTCTAAATTTTATATTAAAAATATTTATTTATTTAGTTTTTCATAATTCATATAAATCTTGTTAATAATAATTTTTTTTCTTTTCGTTTTGATAAAATTTGATAAACAAGTCAATACGACTGACCCATTTAATAAATGTGTTGTGTTAGGGTTGGGGAATCTTGACCCGTTTAATAAACATGTCGAGTTAGTATTGACTCATATAATCAGATACTTATGAGTCGGCATGACACGAACCCGACACGCGAATATGAATTGCTACCCTTAATTAAGATATAATTTTATATAAGGAAAAAAACTATTGGATAAAAGTCCTTATTTCTTATGCTTTTAAAAGTGTATTCAAAATTACAATTTAGATTTGTCACCAATAATTGTAATTTAATTTTTTTCCTTCAATTCTTCCATTTATCCCACGTGTAATTGTAATAGGTTTTCTTTTCAACTTCTTCTGTCTTGGATTACTAATTGAGTAATTGCAATAGGTTTTGGTGCTCTTTAACCTAACAAGATACCACTAGTGACTATCTAATCTTAGGTAGAAATAGTCTAATACTACCCATGCTTTCACTTCGGTGAGAAGAAATTAATGAAATAAACATGTTTCTATTTAACAAAAATCTAGAGCAACGGACGTCTCAATTTTTTGAGGTGGTAAGTTATTAGTAGTAGATAATAAAGTAGTGTTAATGATGGGGCCATATGAAAATCAATAATAATCACTCAAAAATTGCTTTTGTCAGACTGTGAGCTATGACATTCAAATCTTTTATGGCATTCAACATTACATCATGTGGGCTTGTTTTTAGAGTGGTTGTAGGGAGTCAAATTGTGGTCCCCCCAACAATCCCTCCCTCACAATAACACTCTCGTGATTTGAACCCATAACTTTGGCTCTGATACTATTTGTAGGACCATGAGCTGTTCCATTCCACCTTAAAACCAATTGGTGATGAGGAAGACACAATCAAATCTTTTATGGCATTTGACATCACACCACGTGAACCTGTTTTTAGAGTGGTTGTTGGGAGTCAAATTGTGGTCCTCCCAACAGCTTTGTGCTGAGGTCTCTTGGTGAAATGACTTTTACAAGCTTTGTTGGTGGAACGGAGAGAATACATGCATAATAGATACGAATTGAAGGCATAAAATGGGAAATGACACTTTGAAAATGTCCTAATTGTACAAGAAAAAGGGGAATAATTGTGATAGGATTATGAGCTATTGCACTGTATAATAGTTTTTAAGAGATTAAAAATTTAAAAAGTTTATTTTTAATCTCAGCCATAAGATTAGAAATTTTGTATTCATTTAACTTTTTATCTTTTTTTTTAAGTTTAAATAAAATATTCTATCATTTCGTTAAAAAAAAATTAATTATATCATTTTTTTAAAGTAATTTAAACTCGTCTTATATAATAAGTGATTAATGAAGTGATAATTACTTTTACAAATATCTCAAATTCAAGTTCCCAAACAACCCAAGAAAGATTAGATTGACAATTTTGGTGAGTCTGTATTATTCGAGTCCAAATCTTCTGTCCCATTTTTCTTGCTTCACTCTATACTCCACCAATAAAAATTTGCCACATTTTCACCTAATTAATTAAATACTACCATTAATTAATAATTGTAGTATTAATAAGTCAATAATGATAGTATTTAATTAATTAGATGAACATGTGGCAAGTTTTTATTTGTGAAGTATAGAGTAGAGCAGAAAAAGCAGGATAGAAGATTTAGACTCGTATTATTCATTTAGCTGTGGGTCCCATGTTCCATCAAATTTCTCACACGTTTAACGTTTTTGTCTTTTCTGTGTCAACTGTCAAATGTTCGGCCCCTTTATTCTATCATTATACGAACTTTCCTCTGTTCCAAGCCATTATCAACTTGTCCACATGGAATTGCGTGCTCCCATCAATTAACAATGACTCAGAACTCTTTGTTTCTTCCTTACTAGATATTCTTTTCCATTTTTGTTTTGCACTTTCCTCCTCTTCCTATATTAATATGTGCCTCCACGTTCATATTCATCACAGTCAATTTCTTGTGCTCCGCGTTATACAAAGCCTCCTACTCCTAGAACGATTCTAAGGAAATCCCATCTCTCTTATCTTTCTTTAGATACAAGGAAGAGAAAAAAATCATCTACAGAAATTTACCCACAGAATTTGTTTCTCTTTATATCAAGCTTCAATGGCTAAGGAGATCATAAACTTGAATTCTTGGATTGAGGTAGCCCCAGCTCCTATTATGTACCCTCGTAAGAAGCCTTCCAATTCACCAAGGCTTGAGCCTATTGCTGAAGAGGGTGCTGAGGAATACGATGATGATTCATAATCTGGGTTGTTTTCTTTTCATCTTCTTCTGTCTTGGATCCTTGAAGAGCTGCTTGTTTTAGAATTTTGCTACCGGAGTTCAGATTTATATAAAGTGTTATGTTGAGCTGAATTGTTTAAAAATTTAAGGAGTAGAGGAACCATTTTAATGTTTTCAGACTATAGGTGGCTCTGATCCGGAGCCCTTAGCCGTTGTAAACTTGTAATAGGGTCATTTCATGAACATATTATTGTAAAGAACAATTTGCATCAGAACAAAGCTTTCAATTTACAAATTAGTTTCTTTTGATGTAAATTTTAACAAAGCTTTCAACTTGCAAATTAGTTTCTTTTGATGTAAATTTTACCTCCCTCTATGGAAAATGGAGTTCTAATTTGTTTTTGACTACTGGACAGTATTTGTGATGCATTAGATTACAAAGAATCATCTTTATTAGTATGCCCAAGAATTTAGAGCTAATAAAAATGCTAAAATTTTCAGCCCACTTTTAATAGTGAGGTCAGAAACTCCATCCAACTCATGAAGACCATCACAGCAACAAATTATTAACCCAAAATTTTGGGATCATTTAAATTACTTCCAGCTCATGTAGCATATTCTTAATTGGTCATAGGATTTTCCAACTCTTGAATTACTTTAATGGCATATCAATTTTTTTTTTGATGCTATTTTTGGTTTTCTTCTACCTCTTTCGTTCCTTCAATTTGAATTTACTCTTAATTGGTGCATTAATCACACTCTTCTAAATATGCTACATTCAACTCATAATTAGCGTGCGTTTTGGATACCGCTTATTTTGCTGAAAATAATAAAAAAAATAATAAAAAAGTTATTGTTTACGCGCAGGTTACTGTTCATTTGCCTACTTGCATTGTACATGTCCCATGAACAGTGCAAGAGATGAACAGTGCAAGAGGCGCTGGTCCTTAAAAAAAAAAAAAGGCCAAAAACACAGACGCAAATGCAAACCAAACGGACACTTAGTGTATAGTATAACTTGCCTCACCCTCCCTTAAAAATTATCATGACTTTTGAGTGGAATTGTGGTATGCCTTTGTGTTAGAACATATTTTCCTCTCCCCTATGTGTGTGTTTGTTTCTCAAAAAAAAAAAAAAAAAACTCATAATTAGTGAAAAAAATTACTAAAACCATTTAGCAAAAATGCAATTCAAGGGTGTAATTCTGTTTGCAATGTCCCTTTTGCTTAAATTAAAATGATTTGCAGCATTTTATTGTAAATTTGTGTAACAGTGAATATTCAAATGGCATGCCAATGTTGGGTTTTGGTTAACTCAACCAATATTGAATAAGGAATTTTGGTTTAAATTCCACCTACACCAAAAATCAGTTGATGTCTTGATTAGTTAATAAAAAACAATTATCATGAAGTGGACGCTTAGGCTTAAATCCTATTATATCAATTTTTTTTAAAAAAAACACCTATAGCCTATAGATGTATGCAGGGGCATAGCCAAGGGCGGCGAGGGAGGGGGTAATTGCCTCTCAACCTCCCCTAAAAGCTCCTTTAATTATTATAGGAAAATTTTAGTTTGCCCCCCTATAATTTCTTGACAAGTTTCACACAAGTAACACCGTCCACATAATACAGCTTCTACTTGCAACTGTCGCTACACAAGTTGATTGTGAGTTTTGCATAGAAGGGGAAGTTTGTGTGGAATTTTAATAGAGCAGAATTATTAATGTTGGAAATAACTTCCCCCAAAGAGATAAGTATAACATTTAAAAAAACATCACAAAACAAATAGATAACATAAAAATTGCTCCACAATGCTTTGGTCTTTTACAACAATTGAAATTCAATTTCCCCATACCACCATACTTATTAAGCTGAAATCTATTTCATCTTCCAAAATAATTAAACATGCATCAATTGGTCCATATTTTAAACTTAAGATTACTTAAAAAAAAAAAAAAAAAAACTACTTGTCTTATTTTCTCACGATACTAAATCCCTAATGTCTTCATTTCCTACATTAATTTTTTAGACTAAATTTGGCTTCAAACATATTTGAAGCCTAAGGCTACAACATACCTTAATAAGGATATGATAAGGACACATGTTAGTTTATTAGAGCATGTTTGGAGCCAAACTTTGTCCTAATCTTTTTCCCTCAATCTCTTGACTCTTTCACAATTTCAAACACTGGATTTTAGCTGTAAACTCTAAGTTTTTAGCAATGAATATTGTTAAAAATAAATAAGATATCAATAGATGAATGATTGCTTAGTCTATTGAAAACTATTGATAATAAAGAAATCATAAAATGGTTTTAAAGATATATTTAAAATTACTAGGAATAAATAAGAAAACTCAGCAAGGGTAACTTAGTAATTATACTAAGCATGAAAAGTAAATTACAATTTACATTTATACTACATTTTGTATGGCAATTACACTATTATATATTTTTTATTTCTTTAACAAAGATTTTTTTTGTTTTATTTTGCTTCCTATCTTGTCTTTAAGATTTCCCCAAACCCGAACTGAAATCCTTGCTCCATCTCTCAGTGTAGTATGAGACATAGAAACTAAGAATTTTCAGTATTAAGGAGGGAAAGAGGGGCAAGTGTCATTAGTTTGGATTACCGTAAATAAATGTTAGGAACTATTATTTAAAAAATGATAATAATTAGTTGGTAGGTTCAACACTGTTGAGTGCATGAGTAACTTATCATATTTATGAATTAAAAAATAAAACCTTATATTTGTCTACTACTGCATATGCACAATAATTGTCAAATCTCTTTATATAATAAATAAATTATACTACTCAAATAAGATATAATCATATGAGATAAACTTTTGAATAAATGTCCTTAGAGCATCCACATCCCAATCCTATATCTCATCCTATTTTACCACCTCAAAAATCTACTTTTTCAATTATACCATACCATTTACAATATACCCAGCATCCCAAAATTCTATTTCTTATCTCATTTTATTTAAATATTCTTTTTTATTCTTTTTTTTTTTACTATTTATCTTTTTCTATTCCTCTTCCTCTCTTTCTCCCTCGTTACCGGTTTCAACCCAGCCACACACACACACAGCCAAACCCATCACCCCACACACAGAGCCAAACCATCACCACACACACACACACACACACACACACACACACACAGCCAAACCCATCACCCCACACACACGCACACACAGAGCCAAACCCATCACCACACACACACAGCCACACAAACAAAAACAAAAACAGAAACAGAAACAGAAACAGAAACAGAAACAGAAACCCAAAACAAAAACAAAAACAAAACACAATCAAAGAGTTTCAAACCCAAAAAAAAAAAAAAAAAAAAAAAAAACCCACCACCGGAGCCCTCACGCCGATCCAAACCCATTTAGGCCACATCGATCACCACACACACCGATCCACCTATCCAACGGAGCCTCACGCCGGAGCCTCACGCCGATCCAAACCCAAAAAAAAAAACCCACCACCGGAGCCCTCACGCCGATCCAAACCCATTTAGGCCACACCGATCACCACACACACCGATCCACCTATCCAACGGAGCCTCACGCCGGAGCCTCACGCCGATCCAAACCCAAAAATAAAAACCCCACCACCGGAGCCTCACGCCGATCCAAACCCATTCAGGCTCACCGATGCCCTCACGCCGATTCAAACCCATCGGAGCCATCGGAGCCCTCACGCTGACCCATCCGATTCCACCGTTGAGGAAGCCACGGGGTCTTGAGTCTGAAGAGATCAGAGAGCAAATGAGAAAGAGAGAAGGAAGAGAGAGAAAAGAACAGAAATAATGGGAGATGAGAGAGAAATTCGCGGGTTAAAAAGGATGAGGAAGGATTAAAAAATTATTTTTTTTTATAGGATTGAGCTACAGTACCATCTTACATTTAAGATGGTACTGTAGCGATATGCCAAATTTTTTTTAGCATTTGGCATATGGCCTTCCAGCTGCTGGGTGTATTTTGGGTCTGAATGCCAAATATGCTTTGCATTTGGCATATAGCCATCCAAATGCGGATGCTCTACTTCTTTGCTTGTAGAATCCATCAAAATTACTTTTTTTTTTTTTGATGGGTCGATCAAAATTACTTGATGATAAAGATATAATTTTCACAAATATAAAAGTGAATTCAAAGTTGCGATATAGATTTGTCTACATTCAAAAAAAAAGATTTGTCTACATTCATGTAACCCAATTTTTTTGACTGCTGTCCTCCTCACTTTCCTTCCATATTTCCCACATGTAAAAAACTTTTTAAAAGCTTTTAATTATATATATTATCTCTAAGTTTCGAATCTTTTGATATCTTTTGGATACCGCATCCTTCTTTCATTTGACGCGTTGTCATTTGCTTATATAAAAGGATAGCTTCACAAACTTTACTCTCAAGTCTCAACCCACTCTCATAGTCTCAGTCTCACTGCAAACAAACAATAAAACCTCCAAAGAAAGGTTCTCAAACTATCTAATCCTTTCCTTAAATCTCACTTCTCCAGCAAAGAAAGAACTATCATCGTGTTCATCTTCATTACTAGGGTCTCTAAAATTTTTGGGTCTTTGGCTTATTAGCAGGACAAAGCAATTCTCTTACTACAATGGCAAAAGAGATCAGAAATTTGAGTTCTTGGATTGAGGTTGCACCAGCCCTTCTCATTTCTCCGACTAAAGTTCCCATTTTTCCTGTATTGGAGACAATTACTGAAGATGAGGCTGAGGAATGCAACGAAGACTCATAAAAATTTTGAGTGTGCCTTTTTTTTTTCCCTGTATTTATGAAATTCTGTAGATTTGTGTAGTGCTGATCTATATGTTACAAGTTATAATGGTAAGAAATGGTCCTATACTATCAGAATTGTATTTGTACCAATGTCTTTCTCTCGTCCTCTGCAATTAAAATCATTGTCTATTCTTTCTTCCTGGCCAGTTTTCCTAATAAGAGAACTTAGAATATCTCAAGTGGAATAGTTTTATATAATCATGGAAAATAGGGGTCATTTGCTAATTAAATTTCTATTGAATCTATTCACCAAAAAAAAAAAAAAAAATCTGACTTCAGAGACCAATATAACTTCTAGTTTGAATTATGGTAGATTGGGGAGAGAAAAATGAAATCAAAGGCTTACACATCACCATGTTTGATAAAAGGAACGAGATGGGGAAGAGAAGAGGAAAAAGATGAATTTTTTATTTTTTTTTTTATTTTCCAACACATTACATGACAATTTATAAATTATGCATGTGTATTATTTAGACAAATCACATAATTGGGCATTATTTACACATGAATAGTCTCTTTAACTGCCACATTATAGGTTAAAACAAAATAGCTTAAAACAAGCTTCTAGCCAAGTTTTTTCCATTATTTTTGCTCATTGAAACCAATCAAAATATATATATGGTTGTTTACTTGTTTAAACTACCACCCACAATGTGGGATGTCTTCCAATCCCCATTTATGGCTTTCATATCACGTGTGTACATGTGTGCATGCGCAGGAAAGACAAGAAGAGGATTTGGATTTGAGTTTGACAATGATAAATAAGTTTCATGACAAACTCACAAATAATATTGTCAAAATTACAATCTAAATCGTATAATCTTACAATCCCACTTATCCAAAATTATTAGAATCGTGTGTAGTTTAACATGGTAGGTAGGATCATGTTAGATTGTATGCTCCAACGATCTTACATGATCCCACTTCAAAACCCAAATTTTCTTTGGAATGTAAGAAGTCCAATTAGCTCTCACGAAAAACGATGACCCAATAGACCCTTACAAGATTAAAAATGTCAAAACTACCCCTTTTTGAAATGAAAATATAAAAAATACTTTAATTAAAAATAAAAACCATAATGAAAATATCAATATTTGTAATCCCTCTCTTTCCCTCCTCTCCTAATCCCCAAATCAAAGCCCATGTCATTGAAGTTCTTAGTCATCATGGCTAAGGAGGTTACCTTCACAGCTCGTCGTTGTTCAATAAATTGTAAGCAAATATCAAATTCTAGATTCTGACTTATTTGCTTTTTTTTTTTTTTTTTTTTTTTTTTTTCAATTGACTTAAATTTGAAGCTTGGTGAATTGTACTAGTGAACAACGTGTTTTTGAGTTAATGTTGTTTATTAGGAGAAATGAAGAACATTTACGCTTGGTTTTTGCTTAAACTTAGGGCTATATGATTGGGAATTATTTTTCTTGTGTTTTTGCTTTGGCTTAGTGTTTTGGTGTTATAATTTTATCATGTTTGCTTCTTTTATGATTGCATAGGTTGCTTCTTTTGAGCATGCCTTTGGCTCTTTGTAATTTTATTCTATGTTTCTCACCATTGCTGATTGGTGTATTGTTGGTCTTATTGCAACTTTGGTACTTCTTGTTAACTAAATAATTATTCAACTTTTTCAATAAATTGTGTTAAAAATTAAGTATATTTGTTTCATTAGTATAAAACTAGTGTGTAGTTTCATGTACAGGTACAATTAAAAACAATCACAATTATACGATTCAAACTATAAATTTTTTTAGAAGAAGTTCAAATTATACATAGTATTAGCTTATACTTTTTTTAAACTATACAATTTTAAAATATGTGATGGTTTTATATATATATATATATATATATATAATTTAGAATTTAATTGGTTTTAGTCTCTTCATTTTTTGCACCCAATAATTCATTTGCCACAAAAATTAAAAATTTAGATGGACACGTGGCAGAAAATTGGCCTCCAACTGAAATCCAATTAGATTTAAAATCTAATTGGATTTTTTATGAGCTTTGGCTATTAATATATATATATATATATATATTACATTATAATGATGCAATATTTTTTTGAATAAATTTATAATTTATGTAATTATTCAACATATAAAGTCACTACTAATTTTTTTTTTTTTTTGTTAAAAAAAATAGGATCTTATGATCCACAGCCTGTTTCTACAATCTAATCCAACCCCCAACAATCCTAAACAGGATCCCGACTTTAGAAACTTTACTCACATGTCTAAGTTCAATAAACCATGATCAACCTACTTTGATGACCCACTCGCATATTTGAGTTTGGAAAGTTACGATCTCGACTCTATCATTCAACACCACCCATGAGCCAACTCAATACCCATTGGCACAGCTTGGTGATTGTCCTTGCTCACTCGACTTTGCCTTTTCCATCTCCACAACCACCACAATAAATTTGGTTCTATGTGGATTTTCCCCCTACTGAAATTGGTCAAGCTCAACCCTAGCATGATTGGCGTCGACCAGCTTTGCGATATGGATGGACACAAAAAAGAACGCAGGCAGTGGAAATGTAAAAGAGAAGAGCAAAGATTTTTAGCTCTACCATACTCGTTGGTAGCAACAGCCAATGGGCAACAATAATCTCGAACAAACCAAAATGATTCAATAGGGAAGGCCAAATATTGCAAAATTTATCCTCTATATTGATTGCTTACTTGGCATGGATTAAAACAATCCATTAATAGAGATCTTTCAAAAGAAATATGTAAGTAGCTTACTTTTTTTTTTTAAGAATCAATACTTTGAACTTTATTAAATAGTAGGCAAAACTGCCTAATAAGTAGCAATGGTGTGCAATGAGACATCTTCCATCCACACTTGAAAACCAGTGACATGTTGTGCATGTCGAACTAGGTTGTGGGCTACACTAATTCCTTCTCTACAAACATGTGAAAACCTAATACAATGAAATAAATTTGCAAAACATTTAACATCTTGACTAAATAAACCAAAGGATGCCAAAGAGTATGAGTTTGCATTCAAAGCGTTTATAACAATCTCTGAATCTCCCTCTAGGATGACATCATTCAAACTCTAATCAGCAGCAAACTGTAGAGCCTTCGATGTAGCCAAAGTTTCAAGCTCCACGACAGTTAGGGGGAGAGGGATGATTCAGACCATGTGCCAAGCCCTTGCTTGGCAATCTCGAATAATGACTCCGCTCCCTGTCTCGTCTTCTTCTTGAAACAGTGCATCGATGTAATTTGTGCCTGAAACCTCCACAGTTACATCAATAGTCAATCTCCAGAACAACACTAATCCACCTCCCCTATTTGATCTTGGGGCAATGAATATATTCTCGCACCTTATCTTCCTCAACATATTTTTTTGCCTAACTTCATCTGCCCATGTTTCAGTAAAAAACACGACAAAGAGATCTTTTGCCCGCACCAAATCTGCAAGCTCATTCTCTATACATGGGTTCCCAAGCCCACGACAGTCCCACATAAGGCCACTCATGGCGATTGGCAAGGCTGACACACAGCCTCCACCATTGAATAAGAAAAATTCTCATCATCTTTTGAAGCCACTCTATGTTTGCCAGGTAACTCCAGATGATCATCTTCGCTTCACTTGCCACAAATAGGTTTGCTACTAGTGCTGCCACCTCTGACCCTTGCCCTATTCTGTTTCTTGATTTTCCTTCTAACACTTGGTTTGTTGTTGGAGGTAGGGTTAATTTTTGGAGAACCCTTCAGTATGCTACCACGTGTATTTTCTGCTTGTGGCTCACGTGTTACTTGCTTACTCCCCTCGCATGACTTGCCTCCTTCCAAAATTGATTCACTTTGAACCCGCGGATTTATTTTCTCACTTATTGCTGAAAATGGTTTCACCATCACCCCAGTATTCTGTCCATATTTAATCATGTCTTCATCAATTTCCCTTATTTGAATTTCAAATAATTCTACTTATGTAACTGAAGTAGGGAATGATGTCTCAGCCGTTGAAAGTACCGCCGAATTAATTGGAGATAAATTAGGAATGGATCCGTTGGAAATAGAGTCCCTATTTGGAAAGGAATCAATATCCTGTGGTAACGTATTCTCCAATTTATTGGTATCAGAATTTGCCAGGTCACCAACTTTAATGCCTTCCCCTCCTTCCTCCCCTGTTTCAGTCTCCATGTCGGATTAAATCACCTTCAATGGGCCACTCACCGGTGCTGCCACTACCAGTTCAGCTTGTGCCCGAGCTTCCTGTGATTTGTGTGAACCTGATTTTCTACCCTCGTAAAAGCCTGGAACATAAATGACTGACTTTCCCACAGACGTATACGGAGCTGCCTTCAGGTTAGAGCTAAATTGTTGCTGTTCTGGTAGGAGTGTTCCTTTGCTATCAAGCCACAGTTCGCAATTCTTGTCACTGTGAGTCAGACGTCCACACCAGAAGCAAAAATTCGGCAATCACTCATATTTAAAGCTCACCCAATTCTTGTCTCCATTCTCCATTGTGATTACCCTTCCCCTGCAAAGAGGTAGTGTAACATCTATTAGAACTCGAACTCGGATGAAATAACCTCCCTCATCGTCCACTGCTTTCATGGATTTCTGGACTTCGCCAACCACTTCATAGAGACTTTCATCCACATCTTTATTCAAGAATCGCACTGGAATGTCATGATCCTGTACCCGAAAGAGTGTTTTTGTAAAAACCAATTCACGGACAGGGGTATCCGTTGCATATCTCTCTAGCATTACATTATTACATAATTCATGATTGATTTGGCACATTGCATTCATATGGAACAAAAATATAAGAAAAGTACATTATTTTATGATAATTCCTCTTTATGTCAAAATATTAATTAATTTTTTGTATGAACGAGATTCAAAGTTTCAAACTTTTGTCCCTTGTTCAATTACAATGAATTTTACTAATCAAGTTAACTTGAAGTCACGAATTATTTTTTGGGATAATTACACTTTACCCACCTGTGGTTTGCCTCTAATTTGACATGTCTACCTGTGGTTTCAATTTTTACACTTTACCCACCCGAGGTTCAATCCGTTACAGCTCCGTAACCCACCTCCTTGTCTGCCGTTACTCTAACACATTTTCTTTCAAAATCAAAACACAAAACAGATCAAACACGTTTGCCTTAATATTATCTTTTGGTTTAAATCCTGCTGAAGTTTTGAATAGTTGGATTTTCCCGGAAACAGGAAAGCATTTTCAAGTGGTTCCAGAGTTACTGTAGAAAGTATGGAATAATTGGGAGCTACGACTGCTGGTCCTTCTCAGTCTCACCTTGCAACTGTCTCTCTTTCACTTTGGCAGACAAAGAAGATATAATGTTAAAATAAGGATCCATATCTTTATGTGGTTTTGCTACCTCATGGCTGATTTAGTGGCAACAATTGCACTAGGTGTCATTTCTAGTAAAAACCATAATTTTGGCAATAATAATCCTAAAATACATAATGAGCTCACGGCATTTTAGGCACTATTTATGCTGTTACACCATGGTGGCTTGGAAACAATCACAGCTTTCGCGATACAAGACAATCAATTGTGGTGAAGGCACTTTCTTGCACTAGTTGTTCAATCATGTGTGACATTCTACATCTTTAACACATCTTTGAAGAGCAACTGGCTTTCGCTTCTTACTATTCCCTAGATTCTTGTTGGGTTCATCAGGTATGTAGAAAGGATATGGGTCATGCGATCAGCGAATAAACCTCCAGTAGACACTGATGAGATACCTCCATTACTCCAAACCGCCGAGATGGAGGTTGAGACCAAGACGAATGCGAGAACAAAGGAAATCAGATGAACCCACAACCAAAACCACATAAAAATATTCTTAAGCAATCAAAAACCCTAACTTTTTGATTTGTTTTGTGTTTTGATTTTGAAAGAAAACGTGTTAGAGTAACGGTAGACAGGGTGGTGAGTTACGGAGCAGTAACAGATTGAACCCCAGATGGGTAAAGTGTCAAAATTGAAACCACAGGTAGGCAAGTCAAATTAAAGGCAAACCACAGGTGGGTAAAGTGTAATTATCCCTTATTTTTTAAATCAATAAAGGAAATTTTTAACTTAAGTGTATATAACATCATATCATTTCCTACAATATCCATGCCCAATGTGATTACCCCCTCTCCACTCACAAATATTTCTTACAATTTTTACTTTTTAACTTTTTTATTCAGTGGTTTAAATTAAAATTTTTTTTTCAACTCTCAATCTCAACTATTTATAGTTATTGCACCAGGGTCTCAATCATTTTAAAACAATATAGATCCGTTTGATAAAAAAATTCTAATAATGTTGTTTGTATTTTTTAGAAATATATGTGGGTGAAAAAATATAAAAATACGTGTAATATTGTTTAAACACTGAAAAATGTTGTTAACCAGACAAGCCCTATATGTTTCTTGGCAACAAATAATTACAGCCCTATTTTCCCTAGTGTCCTCCACACAGTCTTTCCACATTTTCTAGGTGTAAAACCTTTTTAGGCTTTTTAGCTTTTTAATTATTTATTTCGATAGCCTTTTTCTTTTTGTACCGCGTCCTTCTGTTATTTTTCACGTTTTCTATTTTTTTTATTTATGTAATTATTTTAATAGAACACATAATCGTTTTAAGTTTTAACGCTTATAAAATGACACCCGCCAACTTTACTTTTCAATCCACTCTCACAGTCTCACTCTCACTGCAAACAAGAATCTGAAGAAAGCCTCCAAAAACGGGTTCTGATTTCTGAAACCATCTTCTTCTCTTCCACCTTCTATCACGCTCCTCAGTAAAGAAAGAACTACTCCCTTTGCCTCATCATTGTGGTCATCTTCATAACCAGGGTCTCCACTCTCTGTTCCTTGGCGTGATTGAAATATTTTTTGGATTCTCTTACTAAAATGGCAAAGGGTGTCAAATTTTTGAGTTCTTGGATTGAGGTTGCACCTGCTCTTCTCATTTCTCCCAGTAAGCTTCCTATTTTTCCTGTATTGGAGACAATTACTGAAGAGGAAGCTGAAGAATGCAACGAAGACTCCTAAAATATTGATTTTTTTTTTCTTATTAAATTTTGTGGATTTCTTCATACCCTTCAATTATAAATTTTAAAGGTAGCGAATGGGCATGTAAGTTTTGAAGTTCATCCTATCCAAAAAAAAAAAAAAAAATTTGTATGTCTGGTAGCAATTCCTTCCTCTGCAATTTCCAATTTTTCTTCCTTACAGCTTTCCTTAATAAAAGAACTTAGAATATCTCTTAGCCCTTAAAAATAAAAATAAAAATTATAATCATGGGAAATATGTGTTTCTACTTCAAAAAAAGAAAAAGTCATGGGAAATATCAAATATGAGCCAATTGCGAATTAAATTGCTCTTGAAAGTTGGGAAGAGAAATAGCCAAGAAGATGAGTTAATTGTATCTATTCTATCCCCTAAACTTTCATTTGCTGTTTTTTATTTATATTTTAATTTTATGTGCGGGAGTGCTACCAACATTTTTCTAGCTAGGATTATAAATTTTTTTTTTAAAAAATTGAATTACATGTTAAACACTATATTGTAAGGTTGTATGAAATTAACCGTTAAAATTTTAAAAGCTTTAAATTGAACCCTAAAGTATAGAACAATTACAGAATTTTAAAAATTTTAAAATTGTAACAATTTAAACCTTTTTTTTTATTTTTTATTCTGAGTCAATGATTCAATTTGATTCTAAAAAAAATTATATGGTTTCATTTGTAGTAATCTTAAACCTCACAAATTAATTTGAAACTTTTGAAAGTATAAAGTCCTATTTGAAACGAAAGATAACAAAAATGTCTTGCACAATCTTACTTGCTCTCTTCTTACTCCACCATGATTGAGTTTCCTTTGCTTTGAAAGGGGATTGGGTCGAGGACAAGTTTGTTATCCTCATCTACTAGACAAAAAAATTCATTTGATGCTCATCTAGCTAATATTGTTGGTCAATGTTGATCTTAGTTTTGAAGAATTATCAAAGGTTTTAGCCAAGATCATCCTTGAGATTCATGTACTTCAACCAATTGAAATATATATGGTTGCTTAAACCATCACTCACTATCGATGAACTTTGATAACCTACTCACAACTTTGACTTCAACAAGCCATGTTCGATGTACATTGAAAACCTATTCACAATTCTATTTGGCAAGTTGCACTCTTGAATTCGCTTTCTGACATCAACCAACCTAATTCACTTTGGGATGAATTGGAGACCATTATTGCTTACTTTGCTTTATTATTGTCATCTCCACCATGATCAGTTTGATTTGATGGGGATTTCCTTCACACCTTGTGTTAGGATTGTGAGTAGTAGTTAATTCATTGAATTGTTGGTTCATTAGTTCATTCATGTGAGGGCTGTTGTAGCTATTGTTGTATTAGAGTGAGTTGGTAATTGGCTAACTGTGTTGTATCAGTTTGATTTGATGGGGATTTCCTTCACACCTTGACCAAAATTGATCGAGTCTAGTTCAAGCAAAATTGACCAAATTTAAATTCAACACTATATTACAAACCATATAAAAATAACTTATGACCATTTAGCAACTCAACTTTGAATCTTTGATGGCGTTTATAGAATCTATTTTAATTGAATGTGAGCATAAACTATAAACTTAATAGGGCATGTCAAAGTAAGTCATGACAACTATATGTAGTTCAATTGACAATCCCTAATATTTTAAATCAAGACATCCATGATTCAAATACTCTCACTCTCAAATATATATATATATAATTTGAGAGAGAGAGAGAGAGAGCATTTTTTTTTCTTTAAAAACATTTGTAATCATGCTTAGCACCTATTAAGCTATCCATTTATAGAGATCCTACAAAAGAAGGGTATTTATGAAGGCCATAACTTTAGTTATACCTCTAAAATTTTAAGTTTCATTTATCATTAAATTTTATTAATTATTTAATTAGGCAAAATTGTACTTTGTTTAAAGACGTAAAATAAGGTAATGGAAATAAGTTCATTCAAACTAGAAAAGCACATCAACTAACTCATTTGTTAAGACATGTTTATCGCTTTATATATTGTGTCCACTTTATGATTATTGTTCTTTATTATTATACTAAGATATCAATGTATAGACAAAAATTGAACCCTGGACATTTTATTTGACGACAACAAATTTTACCATCTAAGCTAATTAGAACCTATTATTTATTTATTAAATTGATAAAAAAGAAAAAGAAAAATATATACTTACAGTCTAAAAATGCATATGACATCCCACCCTAAATTTGTTAAAATCAAATCTTTTTATTTTTTAGTGCTAAATTGTTAAAATGAAATCTTACCTATAAGAATTGACATGCACATGATAATGTCTGAAAATTTGTCAGAATAATATCTTAGCCTAGAAGTTCACGGGAAATGTTTAAAGCAACATGTTTTTTGGCTTCTTGTGCCACCAATAATTAAAACCCATATTTCCCCACGTGTAAAAACTTTTTGATGGGTTTTTGGCTTTTAGCTTTTTAATTATTGATTTATTTCGATGGCCCATATGGTGCCACGTCAACTCACTAAAATGACACACCCGCCACCTATTTTACAATCAACCCACTAGTCTAAGTTTCCCACTCTCTCACCATAGCCAACAAGAACAACAACTTCAAGAAAGGTTCCGAAACTTTCATACACTCCCATCTTCAATCTCACCTCTCCAGCAAAGGAAGAACTACTCTCTTTTCATTTCGTGCTAATTTTCACAACCAGTGTCTCTCTCTGTTTCCTTGACTCTGTTGAAAACTTTTGTATTTGCGGCTTATTAATCAGCAGGACAACGCTATTTTTTCTTAGTTACTACAATGGCAAAGGGTGTTAGACGTTTGAGTTCTTGGATTGAGGTTGCACCAACCCTTCTTATTATTTCTCCCAAAAAGGTTCCTATTTCTCCTGTATTGGAGACTATTACTGAAGAGGAAGCTGAAGAATGCAACGAAGACTCCTAAATTAATGGAGTTCTATTTTTTATTTTTTTGTGTTCTTCTTTCAATTCTGTCGATTTGTTCGCAGACCCTTCAATTATAAATTGGGTAACAAATGGGACTGTAAAAAGTTTTGTAGTTCATCCTAACAATCAGATTTGTCTTTGTACCAATATCTTCCTCTGCAATTCCAATTTTCCTCCGATTAGTGGGGCAATTTAATAATCTCTTTAGCAAAAACCGAAAAGGAATTTAATCACGAAAAATATGACCCATTGGCTACTTCAACTATGGTCCCACCAACTTGTAACTATCTTCTCTCATATTTTTCTTTTTAATTTCGGAGGAAAGAAATATGAACATGGAGGAAAAATAATCCCTCCACTTTCTCTTGGTCTTTGGCTCACTTCGTCTCTCCAATCAAACGTCAACCTCTCTTTTCTCTTTCATTTTAGTGGTCTTACTCTTGCCTCAAATTTAAAAAATAATAAAAAAAAGTATGGTAACTGCTTTTTTCCACTTATCTTCTATTTCTAAAAATAATTTTATATTTTTAAAACTAAAAAACTTATTTGATAATTCAAAATGGACAGAAAATAAAAATTATTTTCAAAAGTCAATAAAAATACGCATATAATTTAATAAATCTATTTTATTTAATGAGTTAGTGTTAGAATTCAAATCCTAGTAATAACATATTTTAGTATTTTTTATTTTTATTCTTCAAAAAAATAATTTTTTTTAATTTCAACTAACCAAACATGTTTTTTATTTCAAAATACAAGAAATTTTTTTTTTTTTCATTATATTCCCGAAAACAAATTTTTGAAAATAGAAAACAAAAATTGTTACCAAATATAACCTAAGCATCCAACCAAGGACAATATATGCTTGTGACAAATTAGTGGTGCCTCCTGTTTTAAGCAAGTAAAAATCCTATAAGTCCATAAAAAACAAAGAATTTCCAATGATGAATCTGTTATCATCTCAATACAGTACGGATGTAGATTTCATAAAATTGACAAGACAAATATCCTTGATGAGTGCTTCTAGAATTTTGTTTTTCCTAAATAGACAAATATAGAAGTGATTACTTTAAACTTACAACAACTAAAAATTGTTTATGAGTTAAATTTTAAAGATCAATAATGTACTTAAGCCTATACACCAAAAAGTCAATCCGTTTGAAATTTACGTTTAGTGCCCATCTACTACAGTCTTTGTTCCTAAGAATTCTCAAGTTTTGGGCAAGATCAACCTTGAGATTTACATTGCAACCAATAAAAATTTATATGGTTTTTTAGACCATCACCCACGATGTCTTCTACATCTCAAATATATATATATATATATATATATAGAGAGAGAGAGAGAGAGAGAGAGAGAGAGAGAGAGAGAGAGAGAGGACTCATATTTGGGCTTAGCAAGTCATGCGTGACATATGTCAAATACCCATTCATAGACATGCTTGGAAAGTTGCACTCCTAACTCTTCTATTTGACAACAACGAACCTAGTACACATTGGTACAATTAGGGGGTTGTTATCATCTACTCTACTTTGTAAATGCCATCTCCACCATGACAAGTTTGGTTTGGTGGAGATTTCCCACGAAAATTTGCCTTTTAGCATTATTTTTAGCAACTATTTTGTTAGTTGGCATGTTTTGCAAACATTTTAGCAAACTAACATCTCGAGCGTCAGAGGGTCGAGATTGGTGACGAAAATCGAGTCCTTAAGACTCAAGTTCTAGTCTGGTGTGGAAGAAAAAAGCCATGAGGAAATTGAGTCTGTAAGACTCGAGTTCCATAAAGAGGAGAAGAAGAACAAAGAAGAAGAAGAAACCCAGAACATCACAAACCCACATGAATTTTTTTTCAAAAACCAAAAAAAAAAGAAAAAGAAGAAAAGCATCTCCAAAAAGAAAAAGAAAAAAAAAAAGAAAAAGAAAAAGAAAAAGAAAAAACCAACCTTGACGATGAAGTTGTGGCTTGATTTGGTATAGGATTGGCTAGCCGTTGCATGAACTGATTGAAAATCAAACAACAAGGGCCTTGAAGAAATGAGTCCCAAAACGAACATGAAGGAACTCGAATGTGAATTTTTTCTTTCACGTCAAATTGCCAACACCTTGCAACCCTCAAGATACTAGTTTGCTAAATAGTTCTGCAAACTTGATAACTATTTAAAATGTTTCAAAATTAATGTTAAATGAAAAAAAAAATCTGATTTCCCCTGCACCTCAACCAATATTGATGAAATTTAGTATCGTCAAGTATTGGGCAACAATAATCTTACACAATCCAAGTATCCTCTAGTAATGGGAAACAATAATCTTGCACAATCCAAATTCATGTCCCCAAAGGATTCAAATCTAAAATCTACTATATAGCAAACCATATAAAAGCAAGTCATGATCAAAGTTCAAGTGATAACCTAATTACAATAGTTTTGTAGTTTATGTGAAATCTCTAAAATTTTAATATATATATATATATATATATTTGCAGTGATGGAGTGAAAAAAAAAAGTATTAACATTAAATCTTTTTTTTTTTTTTTGCTGAAAAAAATTAAATCTTTTATGCATTTTAAAAAAAGTGTTAAAAATGAAATCTTAACTATAAGAATTGATCATATACATGATCATGCCTGAAATTTGTCAGAACTATATCTTTAACATAAAAGGACACGGGAAATTTCAAAGCAATATGTATGTTGTCTTCTTGCCACCAACAACAACAGCCATGAATTTTTTACTCCTTAACACTACCCATATTTCCCACGTGAAAAACTTTCTGGTGAGTTTTACTTTAGCTTTTAAATTTTAATTATTTATTTCGATGGCCCTTTCGGCTTTTGGCTTTGAACCGCGTCCTCTCATTGTTCACATTGTCGTATTAATGCTTATAAAAATGACTTGTCCACCCACTTTACCCTCAACCCACACAACCCTCAATTTTTCACTCTCAACTCTCAAGAACATCTCTCTTTATACCCCATCTTCGATCTCACTTCTCCAGCAAAGGAAGAATACTCCCTTCTCATTATCTTGTTCATCTTCATAACCAGGGTCTCTCTGTTTCCTTGGCTTGGTTGAAAATTTGTGTATTAGCAGGACAAAGCGATTCTCTTGATTACTACAATGGCAAAGGGTGTCAGATATTTTGGTTCTTGGATTGAGGTTGCACCAGCCCTCCTTATTTGTCCAAATAAGCTTCCTGTCTCTCCTGTCTTGGAGACAATTATTGAAGAGGAAGCTGAAGAATGCAACGAAGATTCCTAATATTTTTTATTATGTTTTTTAATGAAATTCTGTGGATTTGTTAATACCCTTCAATTATAAGTTTTAAGGGTAGTGAATGGACCTGTAAGTTTTGTAGTTCATCTTAACAATCAGAATTGTCTTTGTACCTATGTCTTCCTCTTCAATTCTAATTTTTGTCTTATAAGTAATCTTTTTAACATAAACAAATAGAGGATTACAATCACGGAAATATGGACCATTTGCTAATTAAATTTATCTTCAATCATGGACAAGAAACGATCAAAGAAGAACCTAAATTGTTATTACATCAATTGAACTCCATTAATGTTGCAGGCGATTAGAAATCCACTCAAGCCCATCAAAAACCAAGAATTTATGAACTATTAGTCTACCATCAAGACCAATACCATATGGATCTTGCTGGGTTTCCCCAAGATTGACGATTGGGACAGATTTTATTGATGTTTGCTTATAGGATCTATTAAGCTAAACTTAAGCACAATCAATGAACCCAATATAAATCTTGTTGGTGAAAAAGAAAAATTGAGTTGATTTCACTTGAGAGCTTTGGGGGTTAAGGAAGATGGGGTGGGGGGGCTAGTGGGTAGGGTAGGTGGAATTGAGATGGAAGAGGATCTCTGAAGCAATTTGTTTCTATGAAACCATATCTGATTACATATAACAACTGCAAGTAGAGTAAAGGAAAGGGTCTCTTGCAATTGGAGAGGTTTAGTTATTTCTCAGGATTGAGAATAAATTTGACCCAATTAGTGGGCAGCTTACAGGGATTTTATCTATATGGATTGGCCATGGGAAAGATCGACACACTAATTGAGCTATGGAGCACTTTGAGTGAAGATGTGTGGAGTTGTTTCCCATACTATTTTCATTTTGAATTACCAATCAGATTTTGATAAGGGACCATAGGATTCAAATATTTGTTTTTGGTCTGTAAGGTATGCCGATTTTACCAAGAGGAGGATGCCATTGCTCTGGTGAGCCCAACAAAATTTAGTTTGCTACTATTATGTGCCCAAATGGATATTTAAAATTTCTCCAATAGTTTTGAGTCTTTGTGAATTAAAAAGTGTAAAGAGCTTACTCATATCCCATTAAAAAGTATTTGGATTAATAGGATTAGATACTCCGTAGATGTTTGGTACTTCTTGGATTGGAGTGAGAGGAATAGAGTTTTCCATATTGGGGATGTAGGGGAAATCCCAAATCTAGTTACTTTCAATCTAAAAATTTATATGACATTGCTTCTTAATTTTGTTAAACTCAAATCTTAACTATAAGAATTGATCACATACATGATCATGTCTGAAATTTGTCAAAATGATATCTTAACACAAAAGGTCACGGGAATCTAAAGCAGTATTGGCTTCTTGCCACCAATAATTACAGCCATGATTTTTTTTTTTTTTTTTTACTTTTGAGTCCTCCACACTTCCCATATTTCCTACGTGTAAAAACTTTTGTATGGGTTTTTGGCTTTTAATTTTTTATTTATTTTGATGGCTCTTTTGGTACCACTACGTCGTCTCATTTCTCACGTTGTGGTTTTAACGCTTATAAAATGACATGTCCACCTACTTCTAAAGTCTCAACGCACAACTCTCAATTTCTCATCAGTCTCTCTGTGTCTCTGATCACTGTGAACAAGAACACCTCCAAGAATTCAGGTTTTGAAAATGTCTTATACTCACATCTTCAATCTCACTTCTCCAGCAAAGGAAGAACTACTTCGTTCTCATAATTAGCAGGACAAACCGATTCTCCAATGGCAAAGATTGTCCAATATTTGAGTTCTTGGATTGAGGTTGCACCAGCCCTTCTCATTTCTCCCAATAAGCTTCCTATTTTTCCTGTATTGGAGACAATTACTGAAGAGGAGGCTGAAGAATGCAACGAAGACTCCTAAAATATTGGAGTGTGCTTTTTTCTTTTTCTTTTTTTTTTTTCTAATTATTGAAATTTGTGGATTTGTTCATACCCTTCAATTATAAATTTTAAGGGTAGCGAATGGGCATGTAAGTTTTGTAGTTCATCCTAACAAATCAGAATTGTTTGGTAGCAAATTCCTTCCTCTACAATTTCCAATTTTTCTTCCTTCCCGCTTTCCCTAATAAAAGAACTTAGAATATCTCCGGTGGTGGAAGAACTTTATATTCTCGTTAGCCCTTAAAATAAAAAATAAAAATTATAACCATGGGAAATATGTGCTTCTACTTCAAAAAAGAAAAAGTCACGGGAATTAATTAAAAATATCAAATATGGGTCATTTGCTAATTAAATTACTCTTCAAATTTTGGAAGAGAAATAGCCAAGAAGAACGGGTTGATTGTATCTATTCTATTCCCTAAACATTCATGTGCAGTTTATTTTCTTTTCTTTTTTTAATGTGCGGGAGTGTTACCGACATTTTTCTTTCTAGGATTATAATTTTTTAAAAAGTTGATTATTGGTCTGTTTGGATACAGTTGAAAACTGAAAACTAAAAACACTGTAGCAAAATAATTTTTAAATGTGTAAATAGTATTGTAGGACCCATTTTTAATAAAAAAGTTGTTGAAAAGTGATATTTGTGGGTCCATAAACAGTGCACGAATGCATTGTTCACGGTTGAAAAGTCAACTTTTGCGACTGAAAGCAAAGCAAAGCAAAAAAGAAAAAAAAAAGGCTGAAACGCGTTTTGTGCCCAGACGTGGACGCAAAACGCAGTACCCAAACGGGTACTACATATTAAACACTATATTTTAAGGTTGAATGAAATTATACCTTACAATTTTAAAAGCTTTAAATTGAATCCTAAAGTCTAGAACAATTACAAACTAAAAATTATTGTTTCATAGTTTCAAATCGAATTTTGAAATCGTAACAATGTAAACCCTTTTTTTATTTTTTTTAGTTTAAGGTTTTCACCAAGTATTAGTTTAGGAAAGAACAATATTCTATATTGCATTGAAAATCTTCTTCAGTTTGTTACTTTGGAGGATGGTTGTGCTATGCGCTTATGGTTAATAGTTTTCCCAGATTTAATATTGTGTTAGATGGGAACTAAAAAAGTGATTGGTATATGTGCTTGTTCCTAATTGGAAAAACTAGATGACTCATTTTAGTTGCTAAAATCAATTCTAAATTATTAGAGCTTTTCTGAAGATCAGGCTCTTTATCAGACTGTCCAAAAACTATTTAGCTCTAGGGATTATTAGTTTTTTGATAGCTAGTGGATTGAATTAAATTACTAGTTAAATATCCTTTGGTAGGAAAGCTTCAACATGTGTGCATAAGTTTCTTCTTTATCTGAACTTCTCTTTTTTATCCTACAATAATTATACATTAACACATTATACTGTTAAAGTTTAAAGGGCTAGATTTTTCTTTTAGTCCTCTCATCTGGCACCTCATGCTCTTAAAAGTTTTAGGTGGAGGGATAGGTTTTGAGTTCAAAACCCATCTGCTGCGTTCTTACCAAATCAAAGGGGTGGGGGAAGAGTTTTCTTTAAGTCCTAAATCCATAATGATCCCCCTTACCACTTCTTTGCTTTCTTCCTATAAACTTTTCCTTTATTTTATACACTCTTCCCCTGTATGAAGCTTCTCATCATTGATCGCACGTGCTTACTAAGGCAAGCAGATCTGGCCACCCATTAGCAGCCTCTTTTCTTGTATAATGGAGAATGCATTCATGGTCTGCCATCTCCTAAATTTACAACAAAAAATATTAATGTCATAACCTTACCTCTTTTTATCTATACTTTTAGATTGGAGGAACTCTCCTTTTTAGTGTTACCTTTAAGCTAAAGAAAAAGGTAATGAAGGCACTTCTGAAAAATAATAATAAAATAAAGGAAATTGAGGCATCACATTTAAATGGCATTAAACCCATATTTTTATACTTTTCCTCACTCATCTTAACCCCAATGTTCTAATTTGATTGACCATCTAAATGGAAGTAGTAAAACTGAATCCATTGCACATTCAATGCTTGTCTACTCAGTCACATTTTAGATAAATTCTCTAGCCATAATCCACCCTAGGAACCCCAATTCTTGACTAAGCCCAGTCTCTGCCATCTTAATAGAATTCTTTTCGTTTTGAATTTCTCCCTCAAGTTTAACACTATTTATGCAAGAAACTCAAAATGCTGCAACTCATTTAACATTAGAACTTCTAGTATTATTGAGTATATGATCGCTTCCTACCTTAATTATGTCTAATGCTGGATGTCCATTTGCAATGTCACTTAAAAATTAATTACTTTAATATCTGTTGATGTGTATAAATACCATTAGTTATACTTTCTGTTTAAGTTTTTACTTTACTGATTGTAATAAACTAATAATATTATCAAAATATGTACAAGACATTTGCTGCATATTGCCATGTTTCCAAGATGATAGTAATTTGTAATAGTAAGGAATGCAATTAAACTTGACTTTGACTTATAGGTCTACCCTGTGGTAAAATCTTGCCTTCTCGTATGGCCAGCATCTATTAAAGTCACTTGTAGAAGTAGTAACATTAGTTACTGGGCATTAGAATTCAAAGATGGATGCCTTTGCAACATTATATATATGTAGTGGGAACTAATCACTTTTGGAACTTCCATAGTTTTCTTATAAAAATTTCCTGATTGTTACGTTTAACTACTGAGTAGATTATCTGAGATCCAAGTAATTGGCAAAAACAGAAGTTGGAACTTCTAGAGGCTGCTTGCATTTTATTTGGTGAGTTATGTATCTTTTATGCTGATTGTATACTAAGCATGATGTAGTGGCAGCTCCTCTAGGAATATTTTCTAGGAGGTCATTCAAATTCGTTTTAGATATATTTTTCCTATTTGTTTTGCACTTCTTCTTCCTATATTAATAAGAGCCCCAAGTTTATATTCATCACAGTCAATTTCTTGTGCTCTGCGTTACTTGAAAACTCCTAGAACGATTCTAAGGAAATCCCATCTCTCTCATTTTTCTTTAAATACAAGGAAAAGAGAAAAAAAAATTCATCGACAGGAATTATTTACAGAATTTGTTTCTCTTTATATCAACCTTCAATGGCTAAGGAGATCATAAACTTGAATTATTGGGTTGAGGTAGCCCCTGCTCCCATTATTTACCCTCTGAAGAAGCCTTCCAATTCACCAAGGCTTGAGCCTATTGCTGAAGAGGGTGCTGAGGAATACAATTATGATTCATAATCTGGAATGTTTTCTTTTCATCTTCTTCTGTCTTGGATACTTGAAGAGCTGCTTGCATTTCAAAGGCTACGAGAATTCAGATTTATGTTGAGCTGAAGTTTATATTATTATTTATCCAAAAAGGAGACGAACCATTTTAATGCTTCAGACTATAGGTGGCTCTGATCTGGAGCCCTTAGCTGTCGTAGTAGGATCAATTCAGGAACATATTATTGTAAACAACAATTTGCATCAGAACAATGCTTCAATTCTACCCAATCAAGTGCAACCAAAATCAAGGTTGTTGCCATTGAGGCTCTCTTGCTCACCATTACCAGCAATCCCACTTGTGTTTAATTGTAAGGCTATTTTCCATCCATGTCTTCTTGCCCAAAAACTGAATCAAGGTATGATAAATCAATGTCATTTCACAAAGGCCTTGATATTATAACTAGATTTTGAAAGGAGAAGAAAAATAATTCAGATATAGACTTAAGAAATTCACAACACTCAAGCCAATCCGCTTTAACTCAAATTACACTTTTTCCCCCCACAAGATGAGTGGAGAACCCACTAGGTGCATGTATAACTTACTAATATAAAAAATTACATCAATAAAATATAATTCATGAAGGTTTGAATGTCATATGGATTCATAATCACTAAATAGTGTTTTACAATGCAGTAATGCTCACACAACTCCAAATCACTTATGAATGAAAAGAGAAAAAGCACATCAATTAGAAACCTAAATTGGTATTATTGTCTTAGAAAATTGAAGAGAGAAGCACACAAGACCATCCAATATTCCAGTTTGGCTATTTCCAAAAACTATACCAACCCACACTTCAGTTTCCATATATTTGTAAAATCAATCAATTGATCATATTCTCTAGTGACATGTACATAAAAATCCCAAAAATGACTGACCTCATATATGAGTGATCCAAACTTCTTTTGCTCCAAATACCCCATTAAATCACTAGGTACCACCAATCATCACTTTTGTTGCAACAAGATAAATTCCCCATAATGCAGCTCCAAATTAAAGACTTTCAGCATTACCTTCACAAAATATTTCTAGAAATCCTGTCAATTAATAGGGTTGTACATAAATTTATGTTCAAAGAATCAACAAGAGATAAATGATCCATATTTATATAATTTGAAAAGACAAGCTAGTAAAGATCATATGAAAGATGATGAAAAAATCTGTCATTTATAAGGTTCAGTTACACTGTCCACGATCTGAAAAAACATTACAAAAAATTTGACTGCTAGCTAGATGCAATGAACAACACAAGAACTTGAAATCCCAATTATAAAGCATGTGTTGATTACAACTTCTATTGCACAATCAAATGCAAATTCCTAGGGAGTACTTTTGGTTTTCTTTTAAAGCAATCACAAATGCATATGTACTAGGTAGCCTTAAGCACCATATCTCAACCATATGAACATCTAAGCTAGCCATATTGATTTAAACAATGCCTAGGAATTTACCTAGCAACCCCTCATATGGGGATTCATTGAGCACTCCATACAGCTAAAAGAGTACTAGAGTGTACAAAGCTTTTAACTGCAAGCCTACCCCCCATCCCCCATAAATTGTAATTAGAACAGGATTATTCAAGGAATATATATATATATATATATATATATTTCAAAACCAGACAAATAGTTTTAAATATATCTTCAAATGAATTGGTTTATAAGCATACTTATTAAAATAATTTTTACAAAAGATACTTAAGGATCAATTAAGCAAGATATGTAATAGATGTTTCAGTTTCACTCATCCAATAATATCCACTCAATAGATGAAAGACTTTGGATATATTTTATCGCATAAAATTCTACAAAAGACCAGGTATACCTTTGTTAATCTTTGGACTAATTTTCACATCCATCTCAAAACTATCATTGTTCCTTGGCAGCTGGACTTGTTCAAGCTTTTCCAGAGCCTCATAATAAATAATCTAAATAACAAAGTTATATTAAATAGAGAAATGTAGAGAGCTGATATGATGCTCATAATAAAAAGAAGATACTGTTAACATGTGTCAAACATATATTTATTTATTTATACCCGAATCCAGCGAGTCTTGAAACTACAATCTCTATCATCACCTTAATTTTTCAAATATATTTAGTTATTTTTATTTTTATTTTTTTTGTTGATAAGTCATTGAAATTTTATTGCAAAATGAAAGGAATTACAGTGTGTTCACAATGATGAGCATAATGCACCTTGAAGAAGTACAGGCAAATCAAAAAGAAGATCTAAGAGAAAATTGAAAATAAAAATAGAAGTATAGTTAGTAAAATGCTTGAGATCATTCAAACAAAGTGAGAAGTAGCAAGGACTTCAATTTCTCAATAGATCTCATACCCTCCTAAAATTTTCCACACTAACCGCATCATGCATGCCGGCACCCAGTTCCATACATTTCAAGATTAATTTGACATAATATAAACTTATTTTAATTAAAAAAAAAATTAAAACAACTACACGGTTCATGACATCACATTGGGCAAATACAGACCCATTCAACCAATTCACTTAAGATAATCTCAAGAAACTGCCCTCTTTTCGCCAAAATACTGACTCAAGAAATTGCCCCCAACATATGAGTTTCCAATTATGAAATATCTAATGGAACTAGACTTTTATCTTTTTCATCTTCATACTTGCCACATATAATAAATAGAACCGTAAGAAAGCATCCAACAATAATTTTATTTACCAAATTCTTTATAGGTTTTACACCATCATATAGACATATCATGAAAAGAGAGAGATTTATACCTCCAATATATGATCATGTCAGGTGCTATACTTCCAAGAAAACTGCTGAAAAGTACACCAGATGGTTTAAATGCAGTGTCCACTTCCCATGTGTTTGCTGCATCCCTACAAATAGAAGAAAGGTAGGCACTATGATTTAAGACTTTAGAAGCTAGCATTAATAGTTATTCCTTCATGCACTACTTTGTTTCTATGTATAAAAATAGCCCAAAGAGTGTTGGCAAAGATGACAGTGATGTGATTGCACTGGTCTTGTGAATGATACACTCTTACCTTTGGCAGCCCATTCCAAATTTGCAGCTTTTAGAACCTCTAAGATTATTGTTTAGCTGTTTGAATAGTCTTATGACAACTTTATGTCAAACTCTTTTCAAATGCAAATCACTTAGAATTAAACAAAACCAAAAACTCAACAAACACCTGTTTGTTTTTTGTGAACACAACTAACCAAAGATCATAATTTTAATTAACAATCAACTCATTATCTTAATATGTGATCCAAAAATATTAATACATAGAACCGTATGAAGCATGCAACAATAATTTTGTTTACCAAATTCTCCATAGGTTTTACACCATCATATAGACATATCATGAAAAGAGAGAGAGATCCACACCTCCAATATATGATCATGTGCTGTACATTCAAGAAAACTGTAGAAAAGTACACCAGGTGGTTTAAATTCGGTGTCCACTTCCCATGTGTTTGCTGCATCCATACAAATAGAAGAAAGCTAAGCACTATGACTTGGGATAGTAATACACTACTTTGTTTCTATGTATTAAAATATCCTAAAGAATGTTGGCAAAGATGACAGTGAAGTGATAGCACTGGTCTTTTGACTGACACACTCTTTCCAGCCAAGAAGAAACTTAAGGTTGACCTGACTTTGGCTCTAGGACCTAAGTTCTAATGGTGAGTGGTGATGTGAACCACGTCATAGGCAATAAATAGGTGGTGTAGGCATTCCTCTTCTATAGCACATAAACGGCAAGAAACATCAATGATGAGATTACTAATTGCTAACTCCCTTCTCACTAGAAAACCATCATTTAATAGTTTCCATTGGAAAAATAATGGCTTTGAAAGGGAGATAAATCTTTCACAAGGAAGCCCGCATCTGAGAAATATATCATCTTCCACAGGGCAGCCACATTTGAGAACTATATCTCTGAATTATGCTCCTTCAATCTAAGTATTCATTATGGAGAAGCCAATAGGTTCTCTTGATAGTAAAGAGATCTGACTGATCATGGGGTCAAATTAGTTTCTCCGTACTTCCGAATTAGTTATAATGTTGTATTTCAAAGGAAACACGACTCAGAACTACTTTGAGAATTTAGTTTGAGCTTTAGAGAATGGTCAATCAGATTCAAACGCAGGAACCTAAAAGATAGAAAGATCATTTTTAAAAAATAAATTGAACTTAAGGGATGAAGAAATTTTATCAGCAAGTACAGTTGCAATCCCAACAATCATGAAAACACATGATTTTATTTTCTTTTTTTTAATTAAATGATCAATCACGAATCTGGGGGGTTGAAGGGATACTCTAGCGATTCCAACACCTCTTAAATATTATGATCGGGAAACATGTTCTAATACATATTAAAGCAAATAAAATAAACCAAATAAATGAATAAGACAATCTTTGACTCCTTATCCTAATTAAAACTAATTATTTGTTTTGCTACCTGAGTAGTCTTAAGAACAGACTCCGTAGTCCCAATTCTTCTCAACTTCAAATACCTTCCTTTGGCAACCCATTTCAAATTTTCAGCTTTCAGAACCTGTAAAAATACTTTTAGCTGTTTGAATATTCTTATGACAACTTTATGCCAAACTCTTTTCAAGTGCAAATCATTTAGTATTAAACAAAACCAAATTTCAACAAAACACCTGCTTGTTTTTGGTCACAAAACTAATCAAAGATCCATCATTTTGACTAACAATCAACTCATTATCTTAATACATGATCCAAAAATTTTATTTAATTTTAAGAACATTGAGAGCAAGGTGCACTTTCAAAGATGTTTTTACAAAAGTATTTAAATGAATTACCTAGCTCTTTATCTGTAGAGAGTACCTCTTGATGACCTTGACATAGGATCTAGTCCTTTAATGACTACTCCACATTCCTTGACAAAAAGACCCAAATAAAGATTTGAAAAAATTAATTTGTATAAAAACTATTTAAATCTCTAAATCATAAGTGATAGCAAATAAAAAATAAAAAAGAGTACATGCCATAGTAGAGGAGTCTACTCTTTACCTCCCATCTTAGCTCTAGAATCTGAATCTAGGCATCAAAAAAAAAAAGATGATGTATTTTTTAAGCAATTGAATAAAAGGGGAAATTGGTTTAAGATATTTTCAAAGAAAACAAGAGAGTTCAATACCACTGAACTATATTGAAAAGGTTGCAATTTAAGTCATTGACCTAGTACCATCCTCCCATCCAAGAATATTCACAAAAACACTTATAACTAAAGTAGGGGATCCATAAAATAACATTTCCATGCTCTTACCTCAGAGGTTTTGAATTCCAGAAGACACTTCAAACCTAAAAAGTAGAAAGAAACAACAAAGATAAACATTTAGACTAGTAGGACCTTTCAACATTTTACCACACTAACCATTACATGATTCAGCGCATTTCATTGAACAGCTTGTGTGCTTGACTTAAATTTCAATTTCAAACAATCAGCAAGCATACTTGTTATTTGGTAAAATTGAAAATGTCGTAAGAAGAAATTATGCACTAGAAGCAGAAAATTTCTCAAATGAATAAGAGACGAATATTATAAAAAATGAAAATCAAATTGCAAGGTGGAAATGCAAGGGTGATGTTTGGCCATTTTGTTCAACTCATAGTCCAGCAGGAAGATATGCAATAGAGTCCAGCGGGAAGATATTTTTGTTTAATTACAACCATCTTTATAAAGAAAAACGAAAGGATGAAGTTTGACCATTTTGTTCAACTTATTAACAAAATCGTAATGATTTATCTATAATGAATTTTCAGCCTCCTTGAAGCTTCCAATATACATTATTTATGGCCAAATATAGTAAGAAATATGTCTTTTGCTACTAATACCAAGTCTTACATACCAATAACTAATACCGAAAAAACATCCCACACATAATGGCCATTTTCACCATCATGAATCTTCAATCCAAGTGATGCAAATATGTCATCAATTATTTAAGGATTGCCCTTGTGGTAATCAAAAACAGTAGTTAAAACCTGAAAGAAAATTTCAAAAAGAAACTGTGTAAATATTCATTCATAGATGAACTTTAATGCAATCATGTTCAAAGTAGGATATCTATTAAATTCCTAAAGAATTTCATCAAGTGAAGAGAAACAACATTAGTGACCAGATTTGGTAGTAATTGTTTTCAAAAATATTCAAAGAATGTCATATGCTAAGTTGTAGTTCCAATTGGAGCTAATTCAAATTCTGGAACTATATAAATTAAATTAAGAATCATTAGTTGCAATTATTGTTTGGGCTGCTTACCTTCAACGGAAAGGCATGCCAATCCTCCATCTTGAGCAACACTTTATGCACCATTGAGATAGGCACAAAAAATGCAATTACTGGAAATCTGTTATGAGTAGAAAAGCTCTTCGAAAACCACAATCAAACCAAGGTGAAACCTATGAAGCCAAAAAATTTTGAGGACAAAATTTCAATAGCAACTCATATTATGAATGACCCAAATATTTATCATAATATGATTAAGGTTCATGTCAAATATAGCAATTTCATTAACCATAAGATAACTCATGCAAGTGACAAACATCTTTGGCTCTAGGAATTTCAAAGATTGCTCTTGGTCATTTGTCTTTTGTTAATTGGTATGGCATATTAAAAAAGGGGGCCAAAATAGAGCTATTGAAAAAGATTTGTCCAATATAGCCATTGACACATTAAAGCTGCCAAGGAGGAATTTAACTATAGCATTCAAAAACCCAAACAATTTTTTTTTTTTTTTTTTTTACCTTGACAGGTCAATCGTTAATCTTCTGCATTAGTCCTATATTCCTGGAATCATTCAAAATGTTAAAAGACAAACAGAGAATAAAGTGATATCTTTCTGAGGTGCTACTTATTCATATTCCATTTAGTTTTGGTAGGGAAATTTTTAGTAAAAATTTCTGAATTGCTAACAAACAAAGAATACAGGTAGGAGTACATATGGATAAAACAAAAGTGCCAAGATGCGCTCAGTTGGAGACATAGTTTCAAGGGCTGGCCGGCATAGCCTTCCCCTACAGAATCCCTAAGGTTCTCAAAGAAGCTCATAATCTGATTTTTTTTTTTTTTTTTTTTTTTTCAAAATTGAATGAGAAAGAGAAGAGCATTACATTTGAAATTTTAGAAAAGGAGAGACAAAGGAACTTGGTGAAATGATATTGATTTCTAAAGAAACAATATTGTGTGCATTAATTTAAAGGGGAGCTAAACAGTTAAGAGAGAAAGAGAGGTGTACTAGTTCAATGGTTTTTGTTGAAGCAATTAAATAATCCACATCCTTTCAAATTCTAAAAGGACATTAAAATTCCATTTTTTAAGAAAAGGTGAGATGGAAAGTCAAATGCAAAAGTTACTCCAATAGAGAGCCACATGGTAGAACCTCATGCTCTCCCGCATGAGGTCTTTGCTTATATATATATTGATTGATGATTGATTATGGAAGCGATTGAATGTCACATGGATTCATAATCACTATATAGTCTTTTACAAATGCACACATAACTCCAAAAGCAAGAACCAAATCACTTATGAATGAAAAGAGAAAAAGATCATCAATTAGAAACATACATAGTATTATTGAAATTCCAAGTGCATTGAAATTCCAGTTTGGCGATTTTCGAAAACTATATCAACCCACACTTCAGTTTCCATATATTTGAAAAATCAATCAATTGATCCATATTCTCTAGTGACAAGTACATGAAAATCCCAAACTGACTGACCTCATACTACAAGGGATCCAAACATCTTTGCTCCAAATACCCTTTAAATCACTAGGTACCACCAATTATCACTTTAGTTGCTACAAGATAAATTCCCCATAATGCAGCTTCAAATTAAAGACTTTCAGCATTAACTCCACATAATATTTCTGGAACTCCTGGCAGTTAATTGGGTTATACATAAATTTATGTGCAAAGGATCAACGAGAGACAAATGATGCATATTAATAGCATTTGAAAAGACAAGCTAGTAAAGATCATATGAAAGATGATGAAAAAATTGGTAATTTATAAGGTTCAGCTACACTGTCCACATCATCTAAAGAAACGTTACAATATATTTGAGAGCTATCTAGATGCAATGTATAACACAATAACCTCAAATCCCAATTATAAAGCACGTGTTGCTTACAACTTCCATTGCACAATCAAATGCAAATCCTATGGTGTACTTTTGGTTTGCTTTTAAAGCGATCACAAATGCATATGTACTAGGTAGCATTAAGCACCATATCTCAACCGTAAGAACATTTGAGCTAGCTATATTGATTTAAACAATGCCTAGGAATTTACCTGGCAACCCCTCATCTGGGGATTCATTAAGCATTCTATACAGCCGAAAGAATACTAGAGTGTACACAGCTTTTAACTTCAGCCCCACCCCCCAATCTCCCAAAAACAGTAATTAGAACTGGATTATTCAAGAAAATCTTTTTTTTTTTTTAAACCAGAACAATAGTTTTAAACATATTAACATATATTCAAATGAATGGTTTAGAAGCATACTTAATTAATAATTTTTAAAGAAGATACTTAAGGATCAATTAAGCAAGATATGTAATAGATGTCTCACTCATCCAATAATATCACTCAATAGATGAAAGACTTCGGATATATTTTATTACATAAAACTCTACAGAAGACTAGGTCAAGAGTAGACTCCTCTGCTATGGCATGTACCTTTCTCAATAGATCTCATGCCCTCCACAAAAATACCATTATTACGCTCTATCCACACTAACCACATCACGCATGCTGGCATCAAGTTCCAAACATTCGAAGATAACTTTGACATGATATAAACTTTTAAAATAAAAAATAATATATAAACAACTACACAGATCATGACATCACATTGAAATATGGGGGCAAATATAAACCCATTCAACCAATGCACTTATAGATAATCTCAAGAAACTGCCCTCTTTTCCCCAAAATACTGACTCAAGAAATTGCCCCCATCATATGAGTTTCCAATTATGAAATATCTAATGGAGCAAAACAGCATTTTTTTTTTTTTTTTTTAATCTTCATACGTGCCCCATATAATACATAGAACCGTATGAAGCATCCAACAATAATTTTACTTACCGAATTCTTTATAGGTTTTACACTATCATATAGACATATCATGAAAAGAGAGAGATCCATACCTCTAATATATGATCATGTCATGTGCTATACTTCCAAGAAAACTGCTGAAAAGTTCATCAAGTGGTTTAAATGCAGTGTCTACTTCCCATGTGTTTGCCGCATCCCTACAAATAGAAGAAAGGTAAGCACTATGACTTAAGACTTTAGAAGCTAGCATTAACAGTTATTCCTTCGTGCATTACTTTGTTTCTATGTATTAAAATAGCTCAAAGAGTGTTGGCAAAGATGACAGTGAAGTGATTGCACTAGTCTTGTGATTGAAACACTCTTTCCAGCCAAGAAGAAACCTAATCTTGACTTGACTTTGGCTCTAGGACCTAAGTTCAAATGGTGAGTGATGATGTGAACCACATTGCACTAGCTAAGTCATAGGCAATAAATAGGTGGTCTAGGCATTCCTCTTCTACAGCACATAAAGGGCAAGAAACATCAATGACAAGATTCCTAATTGCTAACTCCCTTCTCACTAGAAAACCATCATATAATAGTTCCCATAGGAAAAATGATGGCTTTGAAAGGGAGTTAAATCTTTCGCAAGGAGGCCCACACATCTGAGAACTATATCATCCTCCACAGGGCAGCCCACATCTAAGAACTATATCTCTGAATTATGCTCCTTCCATCTAAGTATTCATTATGGATAAGCAAATAGGCTATCTTGATCATAAAGAGACTTGACTGATCATGGAGCCAAATCAGTTTCCCCTTACTTCCGAATCTGTTTATAATATTGAATTCCAATGGGCAATGGCAACATGACTCGAAACTACTTTGAGAATTTAGTTTGAGCTTTAGAGAATGGTCTATCAGATGTGAACAAAGTAACCTAATGGATAGAAAGATCTTTAAGCATGCAAATGAAAATATCATTTTTAAGCATGTAAATGAACTTAAGGGATGAAAAAATTTTATCTGCAAGTACAGTTGCGAATTGCGATCCCAACAATGATGAAGTTGTGGCCCTGTTCATCCTCATTAATTCAAATATTTCTAATTATCAAAAGATTAACTAGTAAATAAAAAAAAACAAGCGATTTTATATTTTGTTTCTAAAAATAATTCCTCAACCAATCATATATAAATAATATTCTTCCACAAATCCCAACCAAATATATTAAATGATCAATCATGAATATGAGGGGTTGAAGGGATACTATAGTGGGTCAAACACCTCTTACGATCTCTAGTATTGGGGCTCCACCCCTTCCCCAATTTACCTAGGAAAAAAACCTTAAATATTATGATCAGGAAACATGTTCTAATACATATTAAATCAAATCAAATAAACTAAATAAATAAATAAGCCAATCTTTGAGTCCTAATCCTAATTAAACACTTCTTATTAGTTTTGCTGCATGAGTAGTCTTATGAACAGACTCCGTAATCCCAATTCTTCTCAACTGCAAATACCTTCCTTTGGCAGTCAATTCCAAAATTGCAGCTTTTAGAACCTCTAAAATTATTGTTTAGCTGTTTGAATAGTCTTCTGATAACATATGCCAAACTCTTTTCAAGTGCAAATGACTTAGAATTAAACAAAACAAAAATTTCAACAAACACCTGTTTGTATTTTGTCAATAAAACTAACCAAAGATCATCATGTTGATTAACCATCAACTCATTATCTTGATATGTGATCCAAAAATTTTATTTAATTTTTAGAACATTAAGAACAAGTTGCACTTTCAAAGATACCTTTCCAAAAGTATTTAAATAAATTACCTACCTTTTTAACTGTAGAGAGTACCTCTTTATGACCTTGACATAGGATCTAGTCCTTTAATGAGTGCTCCACATTCCTAGACAAAAAGACCCAAAAAGATTTGAAACAATAAATTTTTATAAAACTATTTAAATCTATAAATTACAAGTGATAGCAAATAAAAAAAATAAAAAAAATTAGTACATGCCACAGCAAAGGAGTCGACTCTTTACCTCTCATCTTGGCTCTCGAGGCTGAATCTAGGCAACAACAACAACAACAAAAGATTATATATTTTTTAAGCATTTAATGAACGAGGAAATTGGTTTAAGATATTTTCAAAGAAAACAAGAGAGTTCAATACCACTGAACTATTATGAAAAGGTTGAAATTTAACCCATCAACCTGGTAGCATCCTCCCATCCAAAAATATTCACCAAAATCCAAAACATTGATCACTAAAGTAGGGGATCCACAAAATAACATTTCCATGGTCATACCTCAGAGGTTTTGAATTCCTGCAAACACTTCAAACGTAAAAAGTAGAAAGAAACAACAAAGATAAACATTTAGACTAATAGGACCTTTCAACATTTTAGCATACTAACCATTACATGATTCAGCTTGGCTGGATAGATCTAAAGCATTTTCAGCTCCGAGAGTTAAACTTCAGACACCTAAATCTGTTTTACAGTAAATTTAATATCTTAAAAATAACCAGAAAGAAAATATACAAATTGACCCCCAATTAGGGGAAAAAAGAGATGATAGGATTGCATAGTGCATAGAGACTTCTCAAAGTTGTATATTCTTATGTTTTCCATCCAAATCAAGAAGTTCTCAATAGTTAAACGGCATTAAAGAAAGAAAGAAAGAAAGAAAAAGAAAAAGAAAAGAAAAGAGCAGTAAATGGAAAAACACAGTAACCATATGAGCAATGCAATCAAAAAAAAAAAAAAAAAAAAAAAGTTACTTTAGTTAGAACACTAACGTTTGGCTGCAATGGAATTCCATTTTGAATTCATACTTTCTTTGTAGTTTGTTCTTTTTTTGGCAATGTAGAAAATAAGTATGCAAAAATGGCAACGTCCTCAAGTAAAATTATAGATTATTTATTTATTTATTTTTTTAATGTGAAAATGAATTTATTCATGAAACAAACTATACAGACAGCAAACATCAGTATCTAAAAGCTGTAACACCTAACAACAAAAACAGAGCAAGCAAGAAACTAAATAAAAGGTGCAACTAAACTTACAAAGAATCAAACTAAAACCCTCAATTATGGCAAACTCAACCGAGTCCTTAATGGCTTATTGCCTCCTCATACTTGACATTGCTGCAGAATACATAAGCATTTCTTTCAAGCCAAACATAATAAACCACTGCAAACCTAGCCATATTTCTTATGGTGCTTTTCAAACTTTTGGCCTTCAACTTATTTTTACCCCCAAAGGACTACTTGGTACCAACTATATGCCTAGGATTATATTAGACACTATGACTTAACTTGCTGCCATAGCCTCTTTGAGAAAGGAAGGATACTCAAGGATTCTGAGTCCATAGTTTAGTGCAAAGTTGATTTTTATTTCTCTTGGTAATATGTTTGATGCATTCTTGTTCAGTTGTCACTTACCTCTAAATAAAATGATGAAAAATCTAAGTAATAGTATTCAGTGAATCAATAAAAGTAAAGAAACATCTATGACAATTAATAATAACAAAATTTAAAACCCACAAGAAAAGCAAAAGTAATCAAACAAAATTAGTTTTAAGAAATTAACAGTAAAACATTAACAATTGGCTCGATGAATTGCATAGGTCAGAAACATCAAAGCAGACAGGTTCAATATCGGGAAAAAACATTTCATCGAACAATTTGTGTGCTTGACTTAAATTTCAATTTCAAACAAACAACAAGCAAACTCCTTATTTAATAAAATTGAAGTTTAGAAAATCTTGTAAGAGGAAATTATGCACTAGAAGCAGACAAATCAAATGAATAAAATACAAATATTACAATAAATGAAAATCAAATTGCCAGGTGGAAATGGATCTTGGACCTACCAATACTTCAACAGCAACAACAACAGTATTAAAATAAAATAAATTAAATACTTATTTTAAAACTAATAAATACAAAGCCTAGCAGCTTGATTTCCTATAAATACTTGAGCAGAAATCCAATAATGCAACTAAAGCAGGCATACCTTGGCATCGAGGTTGCTTCAAGGTGGAAGCACAATTCTTTGAAGTTTGATCAGAATGTTTTTGCCTTCTTTGACGGTGGAAACTGACTGAAGTTGGAATCAATGTTGTCAAAGGCATGGGCCACTGAAGAGGAACCTAGATCAAACCCATCACCGAATCCCAAATCTTGCTGACCAAAGAATGGTGCTCAATGTCATCAAGGACTAAGGGAGAGCAAGCATCTCTACTAGCAGATGAATCCAAATCGTGCACATCACCATGAAATGTTGATTCAAAGTTTGGCTCCATCAAAAGCCCCGAAACCCCTCCAGTGTTGAAAACCCCATGATGTAAATCTGAACCAAAAGGAGTGGAGAAAATAGCTGGTAAAGGCGGTAGCTCAGCGTTATCACAAATCCTGGCAATTGAAGATGAATCCAGATCATCCAACCCATAAGTAAATCCCAAATCAAACCCATCACTAAATCCCGGATTTTGCCGATCCAAGCCTGGACCCATTGCGGTATCCACTGGAAGCACATCTGATGGCAAAGAATGGTGAATGGTGTCTTCAGGAACCGTAGGAGACCAATGTTCTCCTACTTCTGAGTCACTGCTTAAATTTGAATGTTCTCCTAATTCTGAGTCTTCTGAGTCACTGCTTAAATTTGGATCATACACACTACAATAATCTGTTGAGTCAGATGTATCAGATGACAAAGAATGGACCGAGGAAGACACACAACCATCTCTACAAGCATTTGAGTCATGATATCCAGTTAAACCTGAGTGACCCAATTGTAAGTTGGTGTCTATTTGAAGCCCCACATCATCCAACCCATGAGTAAATCCCAAACCTGGGTGACCCATGGGTAAGTCGAGCCCATTTGTGGTGTCCATTTGAAGCCCCACATCAGATGGAAAAGAAGGGTGATCAATGTCATCAGGAACCGATGAAGACCCACAACAGATGCAGTCTACATGGACTCCCAACCATGTAATTTTGGGGTCATCAGAAGAAGAGGACATGTCCCAACACTCGATTTCAACTGTAATCGTAACGTGATTCTGTTCAGATGGATTTGATTCATTCCATCCCCCAAGATATACAGAATGTAAGGAGAGATGCTCAGAACCTCCCGATAGCCATTCTTCATGTTTTTTTGAAAAACCATTGGTGGAAACAACGAAACAAGTTGCTCCTATAGCTTTGACCTCCGCCGATCGAGAAGCAAAACAGACAATTAATTTTTTAAATTCACGGCCAACCACGAATGATACAGAATTTCCAACACTCTGATGGTTCCATTTGAACCCCTTCGGAATCTCAATTCTTGGTAGTGCAAGACCATAATAACGATCGTAATCAAAAAACGAGGGATCCATGAATATTTCTAGAAACTGCTTGCATTTAGCAAAAACAAGAAATTGAAATTTAGAGATTCTTGTAATATATATATATATATTACTTAAACTTAAATATATAGAGTGAAGGGGAGAGAGCGCACCTGATTAAATAGTCTGCATGATGATCGTAGATCCAACGACATGCAGTCTGATGTGTCCACTCTTCTTATAGACTGTGGAAGCCTTGGAATTTCTCGTAGGTTCTCACAATCACGCAAGGTAAGTTTCCATAATGTAGTAAATCTAATAATGCTTTCCGGGATTGTAACAATATTAGAGCCATCTATTTGTAGATATTCTAATGAGGGGAAGGAATCGGGCTTCATCAAAATATGTGATTCAATTATATGTCTGTCACAATCACCGACTTCCAGTACTCTCAAGTTCGTAAACTTACATCCCGAAATGCTAACAAGAGAATCCCCAACGTTTTGACAATCATGTAGTTGTAAGTAAGTAAGCCCACTAGTTAGATACTTTAGTGACAAAGGCCATTCTCTAATATTATTATTATCTCCAATAAACAAGTTGCCACATTTCATTTCTGGGTGAATATTGGGAAACTTTTCAAGGCTTACGCATCTGCTTAGAATAATAAGTTCTAAAGATTTCAACCCAAGGGTGCTGGGAAGAATTTGAAGTTTTCTGCAATCCTCGAGTATCCACTGCTTAAGCTTATCTAGAGATCCAATAGCCTCATGAACCTCAATTAAATTTTCACAATTTTCCATGTTCAACTTCTCTAAGTTTGGAGCACCCAAGTCAGGTAATTTTTCAAGACTTACACAGCCACGTAGATCGATCTCTTTAAGAGATTTCAACCTAAAGCTGCTAGGAAGAATTTGAAGTTTTTTGCAATATCTGAGATACCAACTTTTGAGCTTATCAAGAGATCCAATTGCCTCATGAACCTCAATTAAATTTTCACAATTATCCATGTTCAAAATTTCTAAGTTTGGGGCACCCAAGTCAGGTAATTTTTCAAGACTTACGCAGCCATCTAGATCAATTTTTTCAAGAGATTTCAACCTAAAGCTGCTCGGAAGAATTTGAAGTTTTTTGCATTCTCTGAGACACCAATTTTTGAGCTTATCAAGAGATCCAATGGCCTCATGAACCTCAATTAAATTTTCACAACCATTAATGTTCAATCTCTCTAAGTTTGGGGCGCACAAGTCAGGTAATTTTCTAATGGATATACACCATTCCAAATTGATACTTTTCAAATTATTGTACTGGCCCCCCTACAAGGAAAAAAAACCCCAAAAATTGTTCATCAAAAATTTTTTAGAAATAACATTCAAAGAAATCAAAATTCATTAATACTAATACTCATACCTTCATGAATAGCTCCTCCAATCTATTGCAACTACGCGGCATCTCGAGTACAACAAGTTGTTGAGGACAATAATTGGGTGGCAAAGAAAAAGGATATTCGTGCCATTCAAGTAACTTTAACTCATTGGGAAGATATTTAAGTTCTTTAGAAACTAGTACATTACGAACCATAAGAAATTTGAGATTTTCCATCTTTTTGAAAGCTTTAGCATGTACTTGCACTGTTATTGGATTAGGCGAATGCCACATTATACCTTGAATTTTGTCTGACCCCTGATTGGATAAAGAATTAAGTGAAACATATAACATAATAGAATTTGCCAAATCTACAATAATCATGAAATTTTAAGCAAAAATGATATGGTTAAACTTATATTTGCTATAATATTAAAAAGAAAAAATTATCACTTCTACCTGATAAAAAAAGAAGTTAAAATCTAAAGAAGAAGAAGTTATACCTTACTTCCAATTAGTACTTCACATGCATCCTCATAATACCATAACCTGCTACGTGTTTTGAGGATTTTTGGTGATTCTTGCCGAACAATTTCCCTACCCATTTGTTGTACCAAGTCATGCATCCATAATATGTCATGACTAATATTTATGAGACATTTATTAACAAGGTTTGGAATACCAACTGTTGGATATAAATTGCAAGCATCTAATATATTTACAACATTATCCTTGTTCCTTCCCTTGAAGAAACATGCAATATCGAGGAAAATATCCTTTTCCACTTCTTCCAATCTATCATAACTTACTTTAAGTAATTTATGAATATCTCCTTTAGGAATTTTTCCATATTGCTGTATTGCACTTTCCCATTCAGATCTTGCTTTTCCACACAAATCAGAACCTATTATTGTTAGAGCCAATGGTAGGCCTTTGGCATATTGTATGACTTGATTTGCAAGTTTAGAATAATCTTCCTCACGTTTATTTCCTCTGAAGGCATGTTGATTAAAGAGTTCAAGAGCTTCACGTTTGTCCAATTCTGTCACCTTGTAAGTTGTACAAACTTTTCCAAGATTATCGAGCAAGTGACTGTCTCTTGTTGTTATAAGGACTCTACTTCCTGAAGCAAACCAATCACAATTTCCAAACAAAGTTTCCATTTGTTTTGATTCATCCACGTCATCAAGAATTAAAAGAATTCTTTTACCATGAAGCTTTTCCTTTATCATATTGATTCCATAAGCTACACTCACCACCTTCAATTTTTTGTCCCTTAAGATACTAAAAAGGAGTTTCTTTTGTAGTTGGATCCTGCCATCATTTGTTTCAGAATTTTCTCTGACATTTTCTAGAAAGCAACTTCCTTCAAAATGCTCAAAAATTCTGTTATAAACAGCTTTTGCAATAGTTGTCTTACCTATTCCCCCAAGACCATGAATCCCTACCATTCGAACATCATTTACCTTAATATCTAAAAGTGATTCTATGGCCTTGGCACGAGAATTTACTCCAACAGGGTATTTAGCAACAAATAACTGTATGCCATTTAATTTGGTATATGATATATATTCAATAATTTGTTGGATGAATTTGTATTCAGGGCCGCTGCCAATCACAAAGCATACAAGACATTAAATGAGTTGGACTAGTTGAAAATATGAATATGAAAATAAAAGAATCAAGATGTCTAGTTTTGTGCATTACATCCTACACTTGACATATTATCAATTGAATTAAAGGACATAATTCAAGTATTTGAGAAGTATCATTTATTTTATTTTATTATATATTTTTTGGAATAAGATTTTGGCTTTCCATACTTGACCCCAAAAAAAAAAAAATTGGGATTTAAAAAATATGGTGGGAGAAACTATAACATTATAAAGTCTTCGAAAGGTATATTTTGTTTCTTTGCCAAACTGAAATGAAATTCTATACTTTATTCACAACTTTGATTTTGATTCATTCTTATTTTTTTCCTAGTAAGAAATTGTTTTAGGTTTTTGGCAAGTAGCTGCATGAAAACTTCACCTTAGGTGAGATAAAAGCATATTGAGAACCCATTTATAGAGATTTGAATGAAATGATTAAGAAAATTAGAGAAATGTTTTTGAAAGGATCATGTGGGTGAGCCTTGATTCAAATAACACTTCCTCCTCTCACAAGTGTGGGTGAAAGGCGAGGTCATAGGATTAAAGCTCGTTGGATCATGGATGTGTTTGCAACTTACTAATAGGGGGAGAAAACTCAAAAATATGTTAGACAAACTCTTCAATTGGTATAATTAAATTCTTCTATTTCTACTCACCTAACTGACTTAGTAATTGAAGAGATAATCATAATATAAAATTTTTTACATATTTGGCATTTGTGGTTGTAACAAAACCATTAGAAGTTTAAAAGTCATAAAAGCACATAACATTAGTTATTAGATACATACCTATCCTTATAATGCCATCCAGATAAACTAGCCGCTTTATTTAGAGCTGCCCTCCACTTCTGCACCTTCTCTATGTTATTCTTGAATTTGTTTTCTTGTTCAGCCAATGCTACTTTAAAATCACCTTTTTGTTGACGTACTTCAGATGGATCTACTTTGTAAAAAACAGGTACAACCCATTGTCCATTTAGCTTGCAGTTAAGAATCTCGACAAGTTCTTCCAAACACCAAGTCGAAAATGCATAATTTTGAGAGAATATAATTATTGAAATCCTTGACGATCTAATAGTTTTGCGAAGTTCACCTGAAATTTCTTCTCCTCTTTGGAGATCATTATCAATGAAGGTATTGATACCTTTGTTACACAAACCATGATATAAATGGCCAGTAAAACCATTGCGGGTATCTTCACCTCTAAAACTCAAGAAAACATCGTAGTCCCACTGGCAAGTGGAAGAAGAAAAGGAGTCTCCTTGATTGATCGGGAAAGCCATTAGAATATTCAAGAAGAAAATTGAGAAGAAGAAAGATGTGATGAAATGAGAATTACAAGGGATGAGGAGTAAAGCTCCAAGTGTTTTGCAAGAGCGATATTTGAATGGAAATGAAGGCCCTGAAAGTAGGGAAGTCCCACTTCCACGAAGATTCCAAGGGGCAAACTTTTGAACAGAGGCTCTTTTCATTTTTCAAAAAGTGAGTGAGAAAACGATGAATAAAATGACTTTATTGACAACGCGGAATTGACTAAATAATTGTGTTTACTCACACATACATGCTCCAATCAACAAATTAGCCACAAAAAAAAAAAACACACACACACCATACATTCTCTCACACACAAATGAAAGAAAAAGAAGATGGGAAAGGAAAAGTAAAAAGTAGAAATAAAGACAAGGAATCACGTGGGAGGGTAGACTTTTCAATTTTTAAGTTGAAATGAAACTTCTTGGAAGGAGCCTTACTTACAAATACCATTCCATGCATATTTATTTACAAAAGTGCCATTTTTTTTTTTCCTTGTATTTACCAATCGGTGTGGACAGTGGATTGTGGTGGAATACAATATGTAAGGACAAATGTATGATGTGTGCAATTAACCAATTTTTGCATTTAAAAAAAAAAAAATATATATATATATATATATATCCATCAATTCAGTTCATTAGAAATTTTGTTTATTCTATTATCAATTTAAATAAGAGAAAATCTAAATAAAAAAAATTAATAAAATTAAAAATGTATTTTTCACTTACTTTTTTGCTGATTTATGCTACTATACTCATCACTTTTCACTGTTTCAATCCCCCTAACCTAGGGCTATGCATCAATTTTTTCTGCTCTGAACATATTACTTTCCAATTTCACATAGTCAGTTACTAGGTAGGTATAAATATATCAATATATGTTATATAGTTTATTGCTTAAACCTTCTTTTTCTTATTTTGTTTATATTTTTTATGATTTATTTGTTTATTTCTTTAAGTTTAAGCGTTTAACATTTTTTTTTTTCCTCTTCTTCTGTTTACTTAGTTTATGATTTGCCTTCTTTTTTTTTTCTTTTTTTTTATATATAATTTTAAAATATGTAAGAAGATTTTATTTAGCAAAGACTTCGTTGCAAACTTATGACATTCGTTTATTTTGCTTGTATATTTTATAGAATTTCTAATGTTATTGCTTGTGAAACCTTGATTTTGGATTATAATAGCAAGTTTAATTTAGACATATGCCTACTTTTTTTTTTTTTTTTTAATTTACATATTCTTCTTATGATTTGTCAAAATTATTTTTATTAGTTTATATATATATATATATATAATTTTTTTTAAAATATTTGATCATGCGATTAGACAGATGAGTCAGTAGCTCGTAGACCGAGTCAATGTCCAATCTAAGTTTAATAACTATTGTCTTACCATGAATGGTGATTCACATTTTTTTTTATAGAAGAAATTGGTAATTCACTTGGGTGAGAAGAAATTAATGAAATAAATGTAAGTGAACTTATTTCTATATTAATTGGGGGTAATTTAAACACATTTTAAATAAGTGATAATAAAATGATTATTTTTACAAATACTCCAAGAAAAATTAAGGTCCCGTTTGGTACGCGAGTTCAAACACATATTTTCAGTTTTTAAACAACATTACACGTATTTTTATACACTTTTTCACTCATATATATTTTCAAAAAAAAACTTAAAACTGTTGTTTAAACGCACATACCAAACGAGCCCTTAGATTGACAATTTTGGTGAGGGTCAGGGCTCCCATGTCCCATCAAATTTCTCACACGTTAAAAGTTTTGCCTATTCAGGGAAGATTGTTCAGTAATTCTATCATGATACGAATTTTCCTCTGTTCCAAGCCATTTTCATTTTCAGCGTTGTCCACATGGACTCGTGTACAACCGTCAATTAACCCCATGACTGAGAACTTTCTTTGTTTCTTCCTTCTAGATATTTTTTTTCCAATTTGTTTACTTCCTTCTCTTCCTATATTAATATCTGCCTCCACTTTCACACTCATCACAGTCAATTTCCTATCCTCTGCATTATACAAAGCCCCCTACAGAACAATTCTAAGGAAAATCCCATCTCTCTCATCTTTCTTTAGATACTAGGAAGAGAAAAAATCATCCACATAATTTGATTTTCTTTATATCAAGCTTCAATGGCTATGGAGTTCATAAACTTGAATTCTTGGATTGAGGTTGCCCCATCTCCTATTATTTAGCCCCAGTTCATAATAGGATCATTTCATGAACATTCTATTTTGCAGTGAGCCTTTTGCTTTTATTAAAATAATGGGTAAATTATGTTTTTGGTCCATGTTTTATATACTATATTTTAATTTAGTCCATAACATTTCAATTGTCGTGTCAATTTAGTCAATGTCGGTATATCTTAGATAAAAATTGATGACATGACAAATGACTAATGTACGGTCCCCGCACCATGACCCGTAGTGGGCCTCGGGCCCTGGCCTGGGTATAAGGCCCATGAGGCCGGTCTCCCTCTGCCTAGCGGCCCACCCCGAGCCTCGCGGGCTGCAGGCCACGATCTGCTTTTACATTGCTTCTCGGCAGAGCCTTCCCGAGCAGTGATGGACACAGCTCGCGGAACACCCCGCTTGTACCTATTCGATCATACCTCGGAGAGGCACCGCTGCCGGGAACTATCGTGGAAGTGGGAACCAAGTTCCAACGCCACCGTCACCGCTTCCCACTCCCACCTAACCACCCACTTACAATCGATAATACTGGACCGCCAGTTGTACCTACTGGCAAGTAATTATGGCTCTCCACTAAACTATGAGCTATAAATACAAGAAGTTTTGAGAAGACAGGGGTTGGAGAATTAAGGGAAGGAAGAGTGTAAACGGAGAGAGCAGAGTAAGGAATTGAGTCAGGTTCCCGAGAAGAGGAAAGCGCCACAGTTGAGCCTTGGTGTTTAGAACGACCCATTGTGGGAAATCCAAGCCCACCGTACAAATAAGTTGTGAGTCCAAGTGAGGCCCAGCCCAACGGGTTTGAGTTCTTGGCGCGCACAACTAAAATAAAATTTTTGTGTATTGTCACATCAACGAAATCTAATTTTTTATTTTGGCCATTAAACAAGTCATCAATTTTTATCCAAAAAATTATGGTAATGACTAAATTGGCACAACACTAAAAGGATATGGACCAAATTGACACAATTGAAAGGTTAGAGACCAAATTGAAATATGATATATAGGATAAGAACCAAATACGTAATTTACCCTAAAATGATTTACAACTTTATTTTTTTTTTGGATAAATTTGTGCAAAAAGTGAAGATTCTAGTAGGTTTTTCCATTTTGGTTAATTGAACTGGTATAAGTTTTTTCCCTTTTTTTTGTTTTTTTTTGTTTTTGTGTGTGTGTTATGGAATAAGAGATTTTGGTGTAAATTCAATTTATTAAAAAAAAATTGATGTCTTGATTTAACGATAAATAGCAATTATCGTGAACTGAATACTTAAGTTTAAATCTTATTATGTCAATTAAAAAAAACCCCTATAGAGGGGCAAGTGTCATAAGTTTGGATTACTATGCATATAGAACAAAATTTGGTTCCAAACTAGTATGGAACTATATTTCCAACCCATTACATGGTGAATAATATAATTATTTATTTTTATTATTTAAACAAACCACATGACTCATTATAAAAATATGATTTCTTTAATTGTTATGTAGTAGGTTAGGGAAAAATAACTCCTGTACGACATAAGGGTCCCCAGGCCCACTTGGGCCCCGAACTTTGACCCAGAAGTATGGCCCATAACCCCAACCCCTTTATCCGACCCTGGGCCCTAAGCCCTCCAGGGCCATAGGCCCAGGCTTCATGCCGACCTAGAGCCCATTGGGCGAATACCCTTAATCTGTGCACATCATGTTTCATCACCTAGGACTTGCCCGGTCAACTATATCTCGAACAAGATAACTACTGCTCAGGGTACCGCCTCTTGGCTTCTTGGCAGTACCTTGGGGAATATCGCCACTGAGTGGCTTCTCTGAGATGGGAAACAGTTCCAATGCCACTTCTCCCACACCCACCTAAACACCCACTTAGAAATGACGGAATTGGACCCCCATGCCCACTAATGACCTAGAGTAATCATAATACCTCCACTTATCTTGGCCTATAAATATGAGAAAAAGGTAATGAATTGGGGGGTTGGCTTTTTCTATAAAGAATATTGAGAGAAGAGAGAGAATATACTAAAAGAGAGCAAAGGAACAACCTTGTGAGAGAGAGAGAGAGGCTTGAGGAAATAGAATTGTATTTGGGTCTGCCGAGCATAAGGCCACTCACAATAGGAACTCAAAAGCCCACTAAACAAGTAAATTGTGAGCCCAAGTAAAGGTCAAGCCCAATAGCCTTATATTTTGGGTACGCACAACTCCAAATCAGTTTAAAACTAAACTTTTTCCCTGAATAAATGTTAGGAATTTGGGCTAGATGAGATCTTCAAAATTTAAAAATGTATTTAAAATCATATTGGCAGAAGTATTTGAGCTTATAAATTCATACGGAGAATCATTCTCCTAACATTCCTCATGTGACAAAATATTGGTACAAAACGGATCTTAATTTCTAATCCTACTTCTTGGCAAGAGCTACAGAAACATTCAACAGATGTTGATAAGCTTATTGTACTTATTGATAAATTCAACGGATTTTAGTTTTGTCAACTTCAATTCCAATTTTCCAATTCTTCCCATGCTCTATCAATAACTTTGTTAAGATATGATTATATGAGGAAAAAAAAAAAAACTATTGGATAAAGTCCTTATTTCTTATGCTTTTAAAAGTGCGTTCAAAATTACAATTTAGATTTGTCACCAATAATTGTAATTTAATTTTTTCCTTCAATTCTTCCATTTATCCCACATGTAAAAACTTTTTGAAGCTTTTAATTATTTATTATTACCTCTATAGTTTTGATATCATTTGGATACCGCTTCCTTTCATTTTACTCTCGACTCTCACTCTCACTGCAAAGAAGAAAACCTCCATAGAATTCAGGTCGAATCCTTTACCTTCAATCCTGCTTCTCTTGCAAAGAAATAACTATCATCGTGCTATGTGTTCATCTTCATTACAAGGGTCTCTACCTGTTTGCTCCACAGGGTTGAATTTTTGGGTCTTTGGCTTATTAGCAGGACAAAGCGATTCACTTACTACAATGGCAAAAGAGATCAGAGATTTGAGTTCTTGGACTGAGATTGCACCAGCCCTTCTCATTTCTCCTAGTAAAGTTACCATTTTTCCTGTATTTGGAGACAATTACTGAAGATAAGGCTAAAGAACGCAACGAAGACTCCTAAGATATCGCAGTGCTTTTTCTTTTTCTTTTTTCTGACCGTGTGACTAATTGTATTCTACCACATCGATTTTTTTTTTTTTCTTCTTTTCCTTGTGTTCTCTTTTCTTTATATTTAAGTAGGAAATTTAATTGTATTCTTTAAGCACCGAATTCGAGATGCTTATAACGAATCTCTTATGACTCTTGGACATTATCTTGACAACTTTTTTATAACTTCTGTAGTTCTGTTTGCCCTTTAATTTTGGTAAGGTACTAATTGAGTAATTGTAATAGGTTTTGGTGCTCCTTAACCTAACAAGATACCACTAGTGACTATCTAATCTTAGGTACTAATAGTCTAATACTACCCATACTTTCACTTCGGTGAGAAGAAATTAATGAAATAAACATGTTTCTATTTAACAATAAATCTAGAGCAACAACAAAATTCATGACAAATTTCACAATTGTTTGAGGTGGCAAGTTATTAATGATAGATAATAAAGTATGTTAATGGTGGGACCATATGAAAATCAATAATAATCTATCAACTTAACAAGCCTTGTTGAGTGAAATGGAGAGAATACATGCATAGTAGTTACAAATTGAAGGCATAAAATGAAAAACGAAGCTTTGTAAATGTCCTAATTGTACAAGAAATGGGGAGTACTTGTGAAAGGATTATGAGCTATTGCACTGTACAATAGTTTTTAAGAGATTAAAAATTAAAGAGTTTACTTTTCTCAGTCCTAAGATTAGAAATTTTGTAATCTTTTTACTTTTTTACCTTTTTAAGTTGAATAAAATTTTCTATCATTTTTTTAACAAAAAATTAATTATACCATCTAAAAAAAAAAAAAGTAATTTAAACACTTCTTATACAATATATGTGATTAATAAAGTGATAATTACTCTTACAAATATATCAAGAAAGATTAGATTGACAAAATTTTCCCAAAAAAGAAAAGAAAAATAGATTGACAATTTTGGTGAGGGTGTATTATTTGTGGGCTCCCAAGTCCCATCAAAGTTCTCACACGTTTAACGTTTTTGTCTTTTCTATGGCAATTTCGGTCGCTTATTCTATCATTATACGAACTTTCCTCCGTTCCAAGCTATTATCAACATTGTCCACATGGAACTGCGTACTACCGTCAATTAACAATGACACAGAACTTTCTTTGTATCTTCCTTCTAGATATTCTTTTCCATTTTTGTTTTGCACTTCCCTCCTCTTCCTATATTAAAATGTGCCTCAACGTTCATATTCATCACAGTCAATTTCTTGTGCTCTTCGCTATACAAAGCCTCCTAGAACGATTCTAAGAAAATCCCATCTCTCTCATCTTTCTTTAGATACAAGGAAGAGAAAAAAATCATCTACAGAAATTTACCCACAGAATTTGTTTCTCTTTATATCAAAGCTTCAATAATGGTTAAGGAGATCATAGACTTGAATTCTTGGATTGAGGTAGCCCCAGCTCCTATTATGTACCCTCGGAAGAAGCCTTCCAATTCACCAAGGCTTGAGCCTATTGCTGAAGAGGGTGCTGAGGAATACGATGATGATTCATAATCTGGGTTGTTTTCTTTTCTGCTTCCTCTGTCTTGGATACTTGAAGAGCTGCTTGCATTCAAGTTTGGCTACCTGCATTCAAATTTATATAAATTGTTATGTTGAGCTGAAGTTTAAAAATCGAAGAAGTAGAGCATCCATTTTAAAGTTTCAGATTATAGGTGGCTCTGATCCGGAGCCCTTAGCTGTTGTAATAGGGTCATTTCATGAACATATTATTGTAAAGAACAATTTGCATCAGACCAATGCTTTCAATGTGCAAATTAGTTTCTTTTGAGGTAAATTTTCCCTCTATGGAAATGGAGTTCGATTTGTTTTAGACTACTGGACAGTATTTGTGATGCATTAGGATTACAAAGACTCATCTTCATTAGAGCTAACAAAAGTGCTAAAATTTTCAGCTCACTTTTAATAGTGAGGTCAGAAACTCCATTTAACTCATGAAGACCATCAGAACAACAAATTCTTAACCCAAATTTTTGGGATCAGTCAAATTACTTCCAGCTCATGTAGCATATTCTTAATTGGTCACATGAATTTTTCAACTCAAATTACTTCCTTAATTGGCATGTCATTTTTTTTATTGATATAATTTTTGGTTTTCTTCTACCTCTTTTCATTCCTTCAACTTGAATTTACTCTTCATTAGTGCATTAATCACTCTCTTCTAAATATGCTATATTCAACTCATAATCAGTGAAAAAAAATATTACTAAAACCATTTAGCGAAAATGCAATTCAGGGGTTTAATTCTGTTTTGCTGTGTCCCTTTTGCTTGTATTAAAATGATTTGCAGCATTTTATTGTAAATTTGTGGAAGATGTGAAAATTCAAATAGCATATCGATGTTGGGTTTTGGTTAACTCAACCGACATTGTATAAGGGATTTTGGTTTAAATTCGACCTATACCAAAAAAATAGTTGATGTTTTGATGGGTTGATAAAAAGCAGTTATTATAAAGTACGTAGATGCTTAGATTAAAATTCTATTATATCAATTAAAAAAAAGACACATATAGGCTATAGATGTATGTGGGGGGATAATTGCCTCTCAACTTCCCCTAAAAGCTCCTTTATTGTAAAAAAAAAAAAAAAAAAATAGTTGGCTCCCCTATAAATTCTTGACAAGTCTCGCATAAGTAACACCATCCACATAATACAGCTTCTACTTGCAATTGTCACTACACAAGCTGATTGTGAGTTTTGCATAGAAGGAAAAGTTTGTGTGGAATTTTAATAGAGCATAGTTATTAATGTTGGAAATAATTTCCCCAAAGAGATAAGTATAACATTTATAAAAAAAAAAAAAAAAAAAAAAAAAAAAAAACATAACAAAAATGCAATTCAGGGGTTTAATTTTGTTTTGCAATGTCCCCTTTGCTAGTATTAAAATGATTTGCAGCATTTTATTGTAAATTTGAGTAAGATGTGAAAATTCAAATAGCATATCAATGTTGGGTTTTGGTTAACTTAACCAATATTGAATAAGGAATTTTGGTTTAAATTTGACCTACACTAAAAATCAGTTGATGTCTTGATTAGTTGATAAAAGGCAATTATCATGAAGTGGATGCGAAGGTTTAAATCCTATTATATCAATTAAAAAAAGACACCTATAGCCTATAGATGTATATAGGGGTGGAGCCAAGGGCGGCGGGGGAGGGGGGTAAATGTCTCTCAACTTCCCCTAAAAGCTCTTTTATTATAGGAAAAATTTAGTTCCCCCCCCCCCCCCCCCAAATAATTTTTTGACAAGTCTCGCACAAGTAACACCGTCCACATAGTACAGCTTCTACTTGCAACTGTCGCTACACAAGTTGATTGTGAGTTTTGCATAGAAGGCTAAGAAGGGGAAGTTTGTGTAGAATTTTGATAGAGAGGAATTATTAATGTTGGAAATAATTTCCCCCAAAGAGATAAGTATAACATTTAAAAAAAAAAAAAAAAAATAACAAAACAAATAGATAACATAAAAATTGCTCCAGAATGCTTTGGGCTTTTACAACAATTGAAATTCAATTTCCCCATACCACCATACTTATTAAGTTTGAAATCTATTTCATCTTCCAAAATAATTAAACATGCATCAATTGGTCCATATTTTAAACTTAAGATTACTTTATTTTTTTTTTTTTACTACTTATGTCTTATTTTCTCACAATACTAAATCTCTCATGTCTTCATTTCCTACATTGATTTTTTAGACTAAGTTTGGCTTCAACCATATTTGGAGCCTAAGGCTACAACATACCTTAATAAGGACATGATAAGGACACATGATTGTTTGTTAGAGCATGTTTGGAGCCAAACTTTGTCCTAATCTTTTTCCCTCAATCTCTTGACTCTTTCACAATTTCAAACATTGGATTTTAGCGATAAACTCTAAGTTTTTAGCAATGAATATTGTTAAAAATAAATAAGATATCAATGGATGAATGATTGCTTAGTTTGTTGAAAACTATTGATAACAAAGAAATCATAAATTGGTTTTAAAGATACATTTAAAATTACTAGGAATAAATAAGAAAACTCTACAAGGGTAAGTTAGTAATTATGCTAGGCGCGAAAAATAAATTACAATTTACATTTATACTACATTTTGTATGGCAATTACACTATTATATATTTTTTATTTCTTTAACAAAGATTGTTTTAATTTTATTTTGCTTCCTATCTTGTCTTTTAAGATTTCCCCGAACCTGAACTGAAATCTTTGCTCCATCACTTGGTGTAGTATGAGACATAGAAACTAAGAATTTTCAGTATTATGGGGTGAAAGAGGGGATTTTGATTAACATGAATAAATGTTAGACACTATTATTTAAAAAAAATTAAAAAATTTGTTGGTGGGTTCAACACCGTTGGGTGCATGTGTAACTTATCATTTTTATAAATTAAAAAATAAAACCTTATATTTGTCTACTACTACATAAGCACAATAATTGTCAAATCTCTTTATATAATAAATTGAGCAAATTACAACTTACCCACCTGTGGTTTGGCCGAAATTTAAGTTGTCTACCTGTGGTTTAAAATTTGACACTTTACCTACCTGAGATTAGCTCAATTAGATTTTCTTAACCCAACTTTGTTAAAAACGAGACTTAATATGTAATTTTGCACCACTTTTATGTTTCTCTTCTCCAAAAATACAAAAAATACACAAATATAAGATAAAAAAGAATTTAGCAGAACACTTATATCATGAGATTTCAAATCACAGGTAGGTAACTTAAATTTCAGTCAAACCTCAGGTAGGTAAAGTATCAAACTTTAAACTACAAGTAGGCAACTTAAATTTTAACCAAACCATAAGTGGGTAAGTTGTAATTTGCCCTAATAAATTATACTGCTCAAATAAGATATGATCATATGGGCTAAACTTTTGAATAGATATCCTTACTTTACTTCTTTGCTTGTAGAATGGATCAAAATTAACTTCAATTTTTTTTTTTCTGATGGGTCGATCAAAATTACTTGATGATAAAGATATAAATTTTCACAAATATAAAAGAGAATTCAAAGTTACAATATAGATTTGTCTACATTCTTTGTAACCCAATTTTTTTGACTGCTGTCCTCCTCACTTTCCTTCCATATTTCCCACATGTAAAAAACTTTTTTAAAGCTTTTAATTATATATATTATCTCTAAGTTTCGAATCTTTTGGATACCGCATCCTTCTTTCATTTGACGCGTTGTCATTTGCTTGTATAAAGGGATAGCTTCACAAACTATACTCTCGAGTCTCAACTCTCAACCCACTCTCACAGTCTCAGTCTCACTGCAAACAAACAATAAAACCTCTAAAATAAAGGTTCTCAAACTATCTAATCCTTTCCTTAAATCTCACTTCTCCACTCTCCAGCAAAGAAAGAACTATCATCGAGTTCATCTTCATTACCAGGGTCTCTTAAATTTTTGGGTGTTTGGCTTATTAGCAGGACAAAGCAATTCTCTTACTACAATGGCAAAAGAGATCAGAAATTTGAGTTCTTGGATTGAGGTTGCACCAGCCCTTCTCATTTCTCCGACTAAAGTTCCCATTTTTCCTGTATTGGAGACAATTACTGAAGATGAGGCTGAGGAATGCAACGAAGACTCATAAAAATTTTGAGTGTGCCTTTTCTTTTCCCTGTATTTATGAAATTCTGTGGATTTGTGTAGTGCAGATCTATAGGTTATAAGTTATAATGGTAAGAAATGGTCCTATACTATCAGAATTGTATTTGTACCAATGTCTTTCTCTCATCCTCTGCAGTTAAAATCATTGTCTATTCTTTCTTCCTGGCCAGTTTCCCTAATAAGAGAACCTAGAATATCTCAAGTGGAATAGTTTTATATAATCATGGAAAATAGGGGTCATTTGCTAAATAATTTCCTACTGAACCTATTCTCCAAAAAAAAAAAAAAAAAAATCTGATTTAAATAGAACAATATAACTTCAAGTTTGAATTATGGTAGATTGGGGAGAGAAAAATGAAATCAAAGGCTTACACATCACCATGTTTGATAAAAGGAACGAGATGGGAAAGAGACGAGGAAAAAGATGAGTTTATTTTTTTCAATTATTCATGTGTATTATTTAGACAAATCACACAATTGGGTATTATTTACACATGAATAGTTTCTTCAATTGTCACATTATAGATTAAAACAAAATAACTTAAAACAAGCTTGTAGCCAAGTTTTTTTCATTATTTTTGCACATTGAAACCAATCAAAATCTATATGGTTGTTTACTTGTTTAAACCACCACCCACAATGTGGGATGTCCTCCAATCCCCATTTATGACGTTCATATCACGTGCGTACATGTGCAGGAACGACAAAGGAGAGGACTTGGATTTGAGTTTGACAATGATAAATAAGCTTCATGACAAACTCACAAACAAGGTTGTCAAAATTACAATCTAAATCGTACAATCTTACGATCCCACTTGTTCAAAATGATCAGAATCATTTGTAGTTTAAGATGGTAGGTAGGATCATGTTGGATTGTATGCTCCAACGATCTTACACAATCCCACTTCAAAACCCAAATTTTCTTTGAAACATAAAAAGTCCAGTTAGCTCTCACCAAAGACAATGACCCAATAGACCCTTATAAGATTGAAAGTGTCAAAAGTACCCTTTGTGAAAAAAAAAAAAAAAAAAAAAAAAAAACATAATGAAAATATCAATATTTGAATCCCTCTCTTTCCCTCCTCTCCTAATCCCCAAATCATGGCTAAGGAGGTTACCTCTCGTCGTTCAATAAATTGTAAGCAAATATCAAATTCTAGATTCTGATTTACTTGCTTTTCTTAGTTTTTTTTTTTTTTTTTTTTTTCAATTGACGTAAATTTGAAGCTTGGTGAATCGTACCAGTGAACAACGTGTTTTTGAGTTAATGTTGTTTATTAGGAGAAATGAAGAACATTTACGCTTGGTTTTTGCTTAAACTTAGGGCTATATGATTGGGAATTATTTTTCTTGTGTTTTTGCTTTGGCTTAGTGTTTTGGTTTTATGAATTTATCATGTTTGCTTCTTTTATGATTGCATAGGTTGCTTCTTTTGAGCATGCCTTTGGCTCTTTGTAATTTTATTCTATGTTTCTCACCATTGCTGATTGGTGTATGGCTCTTTGTAATTTTTTATTCTATGTTGATTGGTGTATGGTTGGTCTTATTGCAGCTTTGGTACTTGGTTGTTAACTAAATATTTATTGAACTTTTTCAATAAATTATATTAAAAATTAAGTATATTTGTTTCATTAGTATAAAATTAGTGTGTAACTCTGTGCATATGCACGGATACAATTTGATAAATTATCAATTGTCTCAAAAGCTTAAGTTGTTAAGAAATGGTGAATTTAATCACTTAACCATAAATCTAACACTACCTCTCACTTGTAGGCCTAAACTTTCCCTTATAAGTGGAAGCCCAACAAGTGAGAATTTAACATTTTAAATGGGAGGTAGAGTAAAGCCAAGGATCACTTAACCATAAATCTAACATTAAAAACAATCACAATTATACGATTCAAACTATACATTTTTTTTAAAAGAGGTTCAACTTATACGTGATATTAGCTTACACTTTTTCTAAACCATACATTTCTAAAATATGTAATGGTTATATATATATATATATATAATATTTAGAATTTAATTGGTTTTAGTCTCTTTATTTTTTGCACCCAATAATTCATTTGCCACAAAAATTGAAAATTTAGATGAACATGTGGCGAAAAATTGGACTCCAACTGAAATCCAAGTTAGAATCTAATTGGATTTGGGCTCTTCAATTTTTACACTCAATAATTCACTCAGCACAAAAATTAAAAATTAAATAGGACACGTGACACAAAATTGGATTTTCTATGAGCTTTGGCTATATAGAGATATATATATATATATATATATATATGTGGGGTCAAAGAATTTGGCAACCCCGGCTCATTTTATACTAAGCCCAAGGCTCACGCCGAGAAGGAAGAAATGTTCGAGGATGAACGAAGAAAGTCCAAATTGCCAAGAAACATCGCCGAGGACAATCCTGTTCTTGGCCAACCGAGATCATAGAAGAGAAGAGCGGTATGCCATCAAAGGCAGCCTCCCAGAGCATCCCAAGAAGAAGGACAAGTACAATGGGTCAGCCATGAGAGCATGGTGGAGGAGCAATTCAAGGAGAAACTATCACCTCTGCATTAAATGCCTACAACTAAGGTTCTGGCCGCATTAATGAGGAAATGACCTCTGAACAGTGCTGCCTTGGTTGCTGCAACTCATAGAAGGTTTGGGAAAGCCAGTAATGGGACAAGCACTCAAGTAGTGACCTGCATGATCAACAAATGGAGGGTTAAGATCAACTGAAAGGGGATGTATAATGTAAGAGATCCTCCAGGAAAAGGGAATCGGGAATTAGAAACAGAGAACACAGTAGCAATTTGTATCATCTTTGAAACCTTTGCAACCAAGCACTGAAGAAATAATAAGAACAACAAACTCCTCATGATGAGGGTTGAGGACGAAATTTCACATTTTAGTCTGCGTCCTTGTTATTCAACCCATTCATAACCATGTCTAGTTGTTGTAACCCTTACTAAGGCCTAATTCTTAAACTCATTCTCTATAAATTTATTATATTGGGCTAGTTGGGTTTGAGTCCACTCATCCAATAGAAGAAGTACTCATGATCAACCTACTTTGATGACCCACTCGAATATTTGAGTTTGGTAAGTTACGATCTCAACTCTATCATTCAACACCAACCATGAACCAACTTAATACCCATTGGCTCAACTTGGTGACAAGACTTGAACCTGCTCTTAGCAAATGAAATAACATGTCCAGCATGCAAAACATTGGGCCACGCACATCTTGTTGGTCAGGAATGAAAAATTAATACATATAAACCAATTTAAGTATCAAATATATTCCTTCTCAAAAAAAAGTATCAAATATATTAAAAATCAAATAACATATCACAGTTTGACCTCAGTTGAATCTTGGTCCAACCCCTCAAAACCTTAAACCTTTCACTTTTCCAGTTCATTAAACGGTCCGGATTTCAAAATCATAACTAGATTTTTCCCCCTACTGAAATTGGTCAAGTTCAACCCTAGCATGATTTTAGCTCTACCATACTCGTTGGTAGCAACAGCCAATGGGCAACAATAATCTCAAACAAACCAAAAGGATTCAATAGGGCAGGCCAAATATTGCAAAATTTATCCTCTATACTGATTGCTTACTTGGCATGAATTAAAATAATCAATTAATAGAGATCCTTCAAAAGAAATATGTAAGTAGCTTACATAAGTCATGATTGGTTTGGCACTTTGCATTCATATGGAACAAAAATATAAGAAAAGTACATTATTTCATGATAATTGCTCTGTATCTTTTGGTCAATATATTAATTGATTTTTTGTATGAATGAGATTCAAAGTTTTAAAATTTTGTCCCTTATTCAACTATCATGAATTTTACCAATTAAGTTAACCTAAAATCATAAATTATTTTTTAAATTAATAATGGAAATTTTAAACTTAGGAGGTGTTTGGATTGCCGTGATATTACATTACACCACAATATCATGTTATTATAATCTTACAATAATGTCATCTCAATACAAGAATACAACATTACATTATTTAGGACAATGACAAGATTAAGATGGTATAATATATTTTGTAATTTTAAACTATGATAATGTTAGAAAAAATAAAATAAACCAAAAATTTTAATGTCGCATCATCGATGAAATTATTCCCTCTCCACTCATAAATATTTTTTATCATTTTTACTTTTTAACTTTTTTTTACTCAATGATTGAAATTAAAAATAAATTTTTTCAACTCTCAATTTTAACTATTGATAACTATTGCACTAGCTTCTCAATCCTTTTAAAACAATATATATTTCTTGGCAACAAATAATTACAGCCCTATTTTCTCTAGTCTCCTCCACACAGTCTTTCCACATTTCCCAGGTGTAAAACGTTTTTAGGCTTTTTAGCTTTTTACCTATTTATTTCGATAGCCTTTTTCTTTTTGTACCGCGTCCTTCTGTTATTTTTCACGTTTTCTACTTTTTATTTATTTATTTAATTATTTTAATAGAACACGTTATCGTTTTAACGCTTATAAAATGACACCCGCCAACTTTACCTTTTCAACCCACTCTCACTGCAAACAAGAATCTGAAGAAAGCCTCCAAAATCAGGTTCCGATTTCTGAAACTATCTTCTTCTCTTCCACCTTCTATCACACTCCTCAGTAAAGAAAGAACTACTCCCTTTTCCTCATCATCGTGATCAGGGTCTCCACTCTCTGTTCCTTGGCGTGGTTGAAATATTTTTTGGGTTCTCTTACTAAAATGGCAAAGGGTGTCAAATTTTTGAGTTCTCGGAGATTGAGGTTGCACCTGCCCTTCTCATTTCTCCCAATAAGCTTCCTATTTTTCCTGTATTGGAGACAATTATTGAAGAGGAGGCTGAAGAATGCAACGAAGACTCCTAAAATATTGGAGTGTGCTTTATTTTTTATTTTTATTTTTTTCCTCATTAAATTTTGTGGATTTGTTCATACCCTTCAATTATAAATTTTAAAGGTAGCGAATGGGCATGTAAGTTTTGAAGTTCATCCTATCAAAAAATAAATAAATAAATAAAAAACTGTATGTCTGGTAGCAATTCCTGTAAAGAAGGGTGTAAACAAAGACTAAACGACTTGTAGTTTAGTCTTTGACATTATAAGCTTGTATGTAGTTTAGCATCACTGATTAAGTATAGAATTAGTTATAATAACTGTCCACGTGTATGTATTCTGTTAGAGCAGTTAGTTCCAAATCTGTTAGGATTAATGACCCTATATATATTGGGGATCTGATGTATTATATTGATATAATGAAATTCAGTTTCTATATTTCTTCTTCTTCTAGAATTTCTCTCTAAAGAATATCAGAACTCTTTCAATTCCTTCCTCTGCAATTTCCAATTGGACAATTTTTCTTCCTTACAGCTTTCCTTAATAAAAGAACTTAGGATATCTCTTAGCCCTTAAAAATAAAAATAAACATTATAATCATGGGAGATATGTGCTCCTACTTCAAAAGAGAAAAAGTCATGGGAAATATCAAATATGGGCCAATTGCGAATTAAATTACTCTTGAACTTTGGGAAGAGAAATAGCCAAGAAGATGGGTTAATTGTATCTAACTTTCACGTGCAGTTTATTTGTTTTTTGTTTTTTGTTTTTAATGTGCGGGAGTGCTACCATTCTACCAACATTTTTCTATCTAGGATTATAATTTAAAAAAAAAATTATTACATATTAAACACTATATTTTCTTCCTTAAAAAAAAAAAAAAAAAAAACTATATTTTAAGGTTGAATGAAATTATACTTTATAATTTTAAAAGCTTTAAATTGAACCCTAAAGTCTAGAAAAATTACAAGTTTAATAATAGCTTCTGATGATGCAAAAAATCACCAAGTTGAGGACCTCGTCTCACTGGATGGACGATCTTGTGGTTGGTTGTGTCTCCGGTGCAAACCTGCAAGAAAATTTGGGAAAGAAGTGTAAAACACTAGTGTGGTGTTTGTCAAAAACACTTTGATGCTTAAGTCAAAAAGGGAGAAAATGGTTTAGAGAGAAAAATGACTTGGAGTGGTTTTTGGATGAGTATTTGTGTCTACCCTTGGGTTCCGTTGTCCTTCTCTTTTATAGTTGTTTCCCGCATTAATGGATAATGAATCCTAGCATTTATGAGCAACAGCTAGTACGTTATCAATGGGAGCTTTGAAGTGCAAAGCTCACTTGTTACCTTTGCTTTGTCTGTTACGTTTCGTCATTAATGTGTGCAATAAATGTGTAACGCTCGTTTTGGTCTTTGTATCACTTGGAATGACGATCCCATGTTATTTTCTGACTCATTAGTTTCAAATAATTTTAAAAATTTTAAAATTTTAAAATTGTAACAATTTAAACCTTTTTTATTTATTCTGAGTCAATGATTCAATTTGATTCTAAAAAAATTATATGGTTTCATTTGTAGTAATCTTAAACCTCACAAATTAATTTGAAACTTTTGAAAGTATAAAGTCCTATATGAAATGAAAGATAACAAAAATGTCTTGCCCAATCTTACTTGCTCTCTTCTTACTCCACCATGATTGAGTTTCCTTTGCTTTGAAAGGGGATTGGGTCGAGGACAAGTTTGTTATCCTCATCTACTAGCAAAAAAATTCATTTGATGCTCATCTAGCTAATATTGTTGGTCAATGTTGATCTTAGTTTTGAAGAATTATCAAAGGTTTTAGCCAAGATCATCCTTGAGATTCGTGTACTTCAACCAATTGAAATATATATGGTTGCTTAAACCATCACTCACTATCAATGAACTTTGATAACCTACTCATAGCTTTGACTTCAACAAGCCATGTTCAATGTACATTGAAGGCCTATTCACAATTCTACTTGGCAAGTTGCACTCTTGAATTCTCTTTTTGACACCAACCAACCTAATTCACTTTGGGATGAATTGGGGACTGTTATTTCTTATTTTGCTTTATTATTGTCATCTCTACCATGATCAGTTTGGTTTGATGGGGATTTCCTTCACACTTTAACCAAAATTGATTGAGTCTAGTTCAAACAAAATTGACCAAATTTAAATTCAACACTGTATTACAAACCATATAAAAATAACTTATGACCATTTAGCAACTCAACTTTGAATCTTTGACGGTGTTTATAGAATCTATTTAATTGAATGTGAGCATAAACTATAAACTTAATAGGGCATGTCAAAGTAAGTCATGACAACTATTTGTAGTTCAATTGACAATCCCTGATATTTTAAATCGAGACATTCATGATTCAAATCCTCTCATTATCAATTTTATATATATAATTTGAGAGAGAGAGAGAGCATTTTTTTTTCTTTAAAAACATTTGTAATCATGCTTAGCACCGATTAAGCTATCCATTTATAGAGATCCTACAAAATAAAGGTATTTATGAAGGCCATAACTTTAGTTATACCTCTAAAATTTTAAGTTTCATTTATCATTAAATTTTATTCATTATTTATTTAGGCAAAATTATACTTCTTTTAAAGAAGTCAAATAAGGTAATAGAAATAAATTCATCCAAACTAGAAAAACATACCAACTAACTCATTTGTTATGATGTGTTTATCGCTTTATATATTGAGTCCACTTTATAATTATTGTTCTCTATTATTATGCTAAGATATCAGTTAATTTTTTGTATAGAAGAAAATTGCAACTCAAACATTTTATTTGACAACAACAAGATTTACCATCTAAGTTAATTAGAGCATTCGCAGCAGTGGAGCTAAAAAGTTATAATGCTATTTTAGCTCCACCAATATACCAAAAAAGCCTTGCAGCAGTGGAGGCAAAGTTATAATTTTTTTGCTGATTTGCTACAGTGCTCATCTATTTATAAATGTGCACTGTAGCAGACATCTAAAAAAAAAAAAATTTTATTCAACCTCCGATTAAAATAATCTCACCATGCTCTCTCATCATCACTCTCTCATCTGTGAAGCTCTCATCTCTCTCATCTCCCAGTCCACGCCGTCGCCGTCCCACGCCATCCCAGCCCACGTCGTCGCCGTCCCAGCCCACGCCGTCCCACGCCATCCCAGCCCACGCCGTCCCAGCCCACACCGTCCCAGCCGATCCACTTCAGGTCAGTGCTCTCTCTTCTTTTGTAGTGAATTTTTTCATCTGGGTGTTTGTTGTTTTGGCTTAATTTTTCTGGGTTTAGTGTTATTTTGTGGTGAAAAATGGTGTTGTCGCTATGTTGTTTTGGGCAAATGGTGTTATTTTTTTGCTGTTTTTGCTGGGTATAACGTCTGAATGGAGGAATGTATTGGGAATTTTCTGTTTGCAGTGATGATGATGATGGCGGTAGAAGAGTCGGCGGCGGCGGTGGCGACGGTAGCGGTGGCGGTTGCAGGTGGTTGTGATTGTTGTTTATTGTAGTGGATATATTATTTTATTGTAGTGGATATATTATTTTATTGTGATGTTTATATTATTTTATTGTGTTGAAAACTAAAATAGATCCACTGTTGCAGCATGTGTGTAGGTAAAATAGATAAAGTAACTTTTGGTGGAGCTAAAAAGCTAAATTTTTAGCTCCACTGCTGCGAATGCTCTTAGAACCTATTATTTAGTTATTTATTAAATTGATAAAAAAAAAAAGAAAAAGAAAAATATATACTTACAATCTAAAAATGCGTATGACATCCCACCTTAAATTTGTTAAAATCAAATCTTTTTTTTTTCTTTTTGGGTGCTAAATTGTTGAAATGAAATGTTACCTATAGACTTGTCATATACATGATAATGTCTGAAAATTTGTCAGAATAATATCATTAGCCTAGAAGGTCACGGGAAATGTTTGGAGCAACATGTTTTTTGGCTTCTTGTGCCACCAATAATTAAATCCCTCGCCTTATCAAAAAAAAAAAAAAAAAAAATTAAATCCCTCGTATCAAAAAAATAATAATAATTAAATCCCATATTTCCCCACGTGTAAAAACTTTCTGATGGGTTTTTAGCTTTTAGCTTTTTAATTATTGATTTATTTCGATGGCCCATATGGTGCCGCGTCCTCTCATTGTTCACATCGTCGCTTTAAGGCTTATAAAATGACACACCCACCACCTACTTTACATTCAACCCACTAGTCTCAGTTTCTCACTCTCTCACCATAGCCAACAAGAAACAACTTCAAGAAAGGTTCCGAAACTTTCATACACTCCCATCTTCAATCTCACTTCTCCAGCAAAGGAAGAACTACTCTCTTTTCATTTCTTGCTAATTTTCACAACCAGGGTCTCTCTCTGTTTCCTTGACTCGGTTGAAAACTTTTGTGTTTGCGGCTTATTTAATCAGCAGGACAACGCTATTTTTTCTTAGTTACTACAATGGCAAAGGGTGTTAGATGTTTCAGTTCTTGGATTGAGGTTGCACCAACCTTTCTTATTATTTCTCCCAAAAAGGTTCCTATTTCTCCTGTATTGGAGACTATTACTGAAGAGGAAGCTGAAGAATGCAATGAAGACTCCTAAATTATTGGAGTTCTTTTTCTTTTTTTTCTTAAAATTTTGTGGATTTGTTCGCAGGCCCTTCAATTATAAATTGGGTTTCGAATGGGACTGTAACTTCTGTAAGTTTTGCAGTTCATCATAAGTCCTAACAATCAGTTTTGTCTTTGTACCAATGTCTTCCTCTGCAATTCCAATTTTTCCTCTAATAAGTGGGGGCAATTTAATAATCTCTTAGCAAAAACCAAAAGGAATTCAATCACGGGAAATACGAGCCATTGGCTAATTCAACTATATATATGGTCCCACAGACTAATAATTAACTCGTTATATCTCATATTTTTCTCATAACTTTGGGAGTAAAGAAATTTAGGAATATGGAGGAAAAATAAACCCTCCATTTTCTTTTTGGCTCACTACTTTTCTCTCCAATCAAATGATAGATTTCTTCATTCAACCTCTCTTTTCTCTTTCATTTCTCACTGTCTTACCTCAAAATTTTTTTTTTTTTTTAGAAGGAAAATTATATGCTTGTAACAAATTAGTGGTGCCTCCTGTTTGAAGCACGTAAAAATCCACCGTCCATAAAAAACAAAGAATTTCCAATCATGAATCTGTTATCATCTCAACACAGTAGGGATGTAGGTTTCATAGAATTGACAAGAGGGACAAATATCCTAGATGAGTGCAAATTCACAAATATAAATCATGGGTTAAATTGTAAGAGGAGGGTGCCCAAGAGCTTTGTATATATATCACCACACTCTGCAATCAACATCCATAACGACTCACTCTATTGACACTAATTTGATGGTAGTCATTTCTCTTTTGAAAGCTCCACTTACCTATTAGTAGAATTTACCCTTATAAACCGATTTGCAAGGAGAGGATACCAAAGAGTTTATATACATATGTCTAAACTTACATTTAAATAATATGGGACACTAAGATCATAACACACACAGAGGACTCATATTTGGGCTTGGTAAACTATGCGTGACATATGTCAAATACCCACTCATGAATATGCTTGGAAAGTTGCACTCCGTTGTCGCCTACTCTACTTTGTAAATGCCATCTCCACCATGAAATGTATGGTTTGGTGAAGATTTCCCCTTACACCTTGACCAATATTTATGAAGTTTAATGCTAGCATTATTTTGACTTGACTAGAATCGTAGTATCATCAAGTAGTGGACAACAATAATCTTGCACAATCCAAATTCATATCTCCAAAGGGCTCAAATCTAAAACCAACCCTATGGCAAACCATATAAAAGTAAGTCATGACCAAGGTTCAAGTGATAACATAATTACAACAGTTTTGCAACTCAAGTGAAATCTCTTACACTATTGGCATGTTTGGATGTTTAAAAAAGGAGGGGGAGTAGAGTAGAGGGAGGGAGAGTAATCTAATTACCTTGTTTGGAAGTTTTTTAAGAAATGAGGGAGAGGGATTTGGAAGGGTTTGGAGGGATTTCAACTCCCTCTAACCCCTCATTTTTAATTCCCCCAAATTTGAGAGATTTGGAGGGAGAGTAGAGTAGATAAATTATTGTCCAAGTAAATTCCATAATTTACCATTTCTAATAAATTAATCACACACCAATGTTGCAAGTTCATTTTCAAATAGGGGTAAATTTGTCTATTTTAATCATTTCCTCTACTCTCCATCCTAATTTTTAAAATATCCAAATAAGGGGAAGGGCTAATTACTCCACTCCCCCTTACTATTTTAAAAACATCCAAACAAGATAGAGGGGAACCATTCTCCTCTACTCTCCTCCCCACTACTTTCCTCTCCTTTACTCCCCTCTACTCTCCTCCCTCTCTAAACTTCCAAACAGACCATGTATTTGGGAAGGAGAGAAAAGAAAGAAAAAGAAGAGAAATGAGGAGAGAGTTGGTACATTCTTCTATTTGGTTAAAGGGGAGAAGAGAAGGACAATAAAATAATTATTTATAATTTCCTCTAAGACTCACATTTTGCAATCCGCCCAAATCGGGCAGATTTGGAGTGAAGCAATGGAATAAAAATAAGTGGACCCCACGTACTTAACTACTTATGAACCAATTTTACATTTTTGCCCATAATTTTTTTTTCATATTTTGCATTCATGCGGGCATAAAAGTAAAATGACATATATTTTTCTTTTGGTTTCCTTTCTCTTTGCAAACCAAACAAGAGACAAGAGAAGTGCATTCTTTTCTTTTATTTTCTCTATTTCCAAACATATATATGAGAGAATGGTTTCCTTTTCTTTTCTCTCATCTGCTTTCCTTTTGCTCATTTCTCTTCTCTTCTCTTCTCTTCCCTCATTTGCAACCAAATATAGTAACATTCCAACCCTCTTTTCTTTTTTTTTTTTTTTTTTTTTTTTTTTTTGCGGTGATTTAGAGTTTTAAAAAAAATTATTAAAATTAAATCTTTTATGCATTTTTAGAAAATTATTAAAATGAAATCGAGCATTCTCATCAAGAGTGTTATAAATGCTAAAATGCTATTTTTAGCATTTATAACCACAAAAACCTACTCCATCAAAGATGTCATATGCTAAAAAATTTGACATCTTGCTACGGTGAGCTCTAAAAAATGTTATAATTTTTTAATGTTTTTTTCTGCTGTGGGAGAGAGAGAGAGAGAGAGAGAGAGAATAAAAAATGAATAAAGAAAGAATATTTAAATAAAAGTTTTGATGTTAAGAGTATTATAAAGTAATGTGTTAAATACTATAAAATTAAGTTTTTAAATGCTAAATATTAAAATTTTTAAAACTTTTGATGAGAATGCACGGGAAATTTCAAAGCAATATGTTTCTTGTCTGCTTGCCACCAACAACTGCAACCATGATTTTTTTTTTTGAAAAGAACTACAGCCATGAATTTTTTTACTAGAGCCCTTCACACTTCCAATATTTCCCACGTGCAAAACTTTTTGGTGTGTTTTACTTTAGCTTTCAATTATTTATTTCGATGGCCCTTTTGGCTTTTGCTTTTGTACCGCGTCCTCTCATTGTTCACGTTGTCGTATTTTTTTTTTTTTTGAGAAATGTTCACGTTGTCATATTAACGCTGAGAGCATTTACAGTAGCTGTGACATAATTCATGTCATTTTGTTATACTAAATATCTACTTTATTATTTTACAACATCTCATTTATCGGATATTTTATCATTCAATTCTATATATTAAAATAATATTTACTACATATTAAAATAATATATTATCTTCTCCCTATCATCACCATCAACAACAACAACCCACACCCGCAGATCAACCACCACAGCCCACAACCACCAATATTAGCCACTGCTACCAAAAAAAAAAAAATCAAACAAACACTACACAGCCACAAATCTCACACCCACAACCCAATCTCACTCCCACAACCCACAACTCGATCTGAGACCATCCCAAATCTCATACCCATCCCAAATCTCACACCCACAACCCGATCAACATACCACCATCAACCAAAATCAGCCAACCACCAACAATCAAAACAACCAACCACCAAAAAAGAGAGAGAGATCGGCGATGATGATCAAAGAGATCGGCGTTGATATTCTTGTTGCCGGTGGTAGCCATTACAGTGATCGATTGATGGATCAAGATCAACAATTTATAAGAGAGAGGGAACCGGTGAGAGAGAACAGAGGTGAGAGAGAAGAGAAAAGAATAAACTAAAGAGAGAGGAGAGAGAAAAGAGAATAAAAAACTATAAAAAATTTTGCAACATGGAACATTTGTCTGTACCGTCTCATATTTGAGACGGTATGGTAGCCATGTTGCATAATTTTTAAAATTTGGAACATTTAATAAAACTCCATTTTTGTGTTTGGTGTGGCAAATGTGCCAAATATTTGGCATTTGACACATTTGCCACATATGATGCGGATGCTCTTATAAAATCATGTTCACCTACTTTACTCTCAACTCACAGCTCTCAATTTCTCACTCTCTCTCAAGTCTCAACTATCAAGAACTCTCTTATACTCCATCTTCGATCTCACTTCTCCAGCAAAGGAAGAATACTCCCTTCTCATAATCTTGTTCATCTTCATAATCAGGGTCTCTCTGTCTCGTTGGTATAGTTGAAATTTTTTTTTGTATTAGCAGGACAAAGCGATTCTATTAATTACTACTATGGCAAAGGGTGTCCAAATATTTGGCATTTGACACATTTGCCACATATGATGCGGATGCTCTTATAAAATCCCATGTCCACCTATTTTACTCTCAACCCACGGCTCTCAATTTCTCACTCTCTCTCAAGTCTCAACTATCAAGAACTCCTCTCTTAATCTTATACTCCATCTTCGATCTCACTTCTCCAGCAGAGGAAGAATACTCCCTTCTCATAATCTTGTTCATCTTCATAACCAGGGTCTCTCTGTCTCCTTGGTATAGTTGAAAATTTTTTTGTATTAGCAGGACAAAGCGATTCTATTAATTACTACAATGGCAAAGGGTGTCACATATTTGAGTTCTTGGATTGAGGTTGCACCAGCCCGGATTATTTTTCCAAATAAGCTTCCTATTTCTCCTGTATTGGAGACAATTATTGAAGAGGAAGCTGAAGAATGCAACGAAGACTCCTAATTTTTTTTTAATGAAATTCTGTGGATTTGTTAATACCCTTCAATTATAAGTTCTAAGGGTAGTGAATGGACTTGTAAGTTTTGTAGTTCATCTTAACAATCAGAATTGTCTTTGTACCTATGTCTTCCTCTTCAATTCCAATTTTTGTCTTATAAGTAATCTTTTTAGCATAAACAAATAGAGGGTTACAATCACGGAAATATGGGCCTTTTGCTAATTAAATTTCTCTTCAATCATGGACAAGCAACGATCAAAGAAGAACCTTAATTGTTACTACATCGATTGAACCCCATTAATGTTGCAGGTGATTAAAAATCCACTCAAGGCCATAAAAAAACCAAGAATATATGAACTATTAGTCTACACCAATACCAATACCATATGGATCTTGCTGGGTTTCCCCAAGATTGACAATTGGGATAGATTTTGTTGATTTTTGTTTATAGAATCTATTTAGCTGAATGCAAGCACAATCAATGAACCCAATATGGATCTTGTTGGTGAAAAAGAAAATTTTAGTTAATTTCACTTGAGAGCTTTGGGGGCTAGTGGGGTAGGTGGAATTGAGGTGGAAGAGGAGCTCTGAAGCAATTTGTTTCTATGAAACCAGATATGATCACATATAACGGCTGCAATTAGAGTAAAGGAAAGGGCCTCTTGCAATAGGATTGAGAATAAATTTGACCCAATTAACTGGGCAGCTTAGAGGGGATCTTTATCTATATGGATTGGCCATGGGGAAGATCGCCACACTAATTGAGCTATGGGGCACATTGAGTGAAGATGTGTGGAGTTGTTTCCCATACTATTTTCCATGTCAAGAGTTTGTGACAGGGGCTGATTTTGGCTTTTCATTTTGAATTACCAGTCAGATTTTGATAAGGGACCATAGGATTCAAATATTTGTTTTTGGTCTGTGAGGCATGCCAATTTTACAAAATTAGCTTGCTGCTATTATGAGCCCAAATGGATATTTAAAATTTCTCCAATAGTTTGAGTATTTGTGAATCAAAAAGTGTAAAGAGCTTACCCATGTCCCATTAAAAAGTGTTTGGATTAATAGGATTAGATACTCCGTAGATGTTTGGTAGTTCTTGGATTGGAGTGAGAGGGATAGAGTTTTCCATATTGGGGATCTAGGAGGAATTCCAAATCTAGTTACTTTAAATCTAAAAATTATATGATATTGCATCTTAAATTTGTTAAACTCAAATCATTACTATAAGAATTGATCGCATACATGATCATATCTGAAATTTGTAAGAATGATATCTTAACATAGAACGTCACGGGAATCTAAAGCAATATGTTTCTTGGCTTCTTGCCACCAATAATTACAGCCACGACTTTTTTTACTTTGAGTCCTCCACGCTTCCCATATTTCCCACGAGTAAAAATGTTTGGATGGGTTTTTTTGCTTTTTATTATTTATTATTTCGATGGCTCTTTTGGTACCGTGCTGTCTCATTGTTCACGTTGCCGTTTTGACGCTTATAAAATCACGTCCACATACCTTTAACTCTCAACCCACAAAAATTTCTCATTAGTCTCTCTCTCTCACCACTGTGATCAAGAACACCTCCAAGATTTCAGGTTTTGAAACTATCTTATACTCACATATTCAATCTCACTTCTCCGGCAAAGGAAGAACTACTCACTTTTCATTATCAGCAGGACAAAGCTATTCTCCAATGGCAAAGGGTGACAGATTTTTGAGTTCTTGGATTGAGGTTGCACCAGCACTTCTTATTTCTCCCAATAAGGTTCCTATTTTTCCTGTATTGGAGACAATTACAGAAGAGGAAGCTGAAGAATGCAACAAGGACTCCTAAAATATTGGAGGCTATTTTTTTTTTTTAATATATTTTTTGGGTCCTTCCTTAAATTTTGTGGATTTGTTCGCAGACCCTTCAATTATAAATTGGGTAGCGAATGGACCTGTAAGTTTTGTAGTTTATCCTAACAATCACATTTGTCTTTGTAGTTTGTACTTTGTACTAATGTTTTCCTCTGCAATTCCAATTATTCTCTAATAAGTGGAGTAATGTAATATTCTCTTTGACAAAAAAAAGAAAAAAAAAAGGAATATAATCTTGGGAAATATGGGCCGTTTGCTAATCAAATTTCTCTTCAATCATGGACAAGATATCTAAATTTTGAGACTTAATTGTTACTAGATCAATTGAACTACGCAGGTGATTAAAAATCCACTCGAGCCCCATAAAAAAACCAAGAATTTGTGAACTATTATTAGTCTACCATCAATTCCAATATCATATGGATCTTGCTGGGTTTTCCTTTTCCCAAGATTGACAACTGGGACAGATTTTATTGATGTGTACATTTATGGGATCTACTTAGCTGAAAGCAAGCACAATCAATGAACCCAATAGGACATGCCAAATACTGCCAAGCTAGTTGGCAGGTTAGAATGGAGATCCTACATAAGGATTATGTGAGTTCCATAAGTCACGGTCGATCTGAATCTTTACATTTCAAAAGAGGGTTCCTTAAATTTCAAGGACATAATTTCCCATTGATCAACACACCTATAAGTCTATAACAGACACCTCGAGAGAGAAAAAAAAAAAAAGGTTTCATGAGTGTGATTATTGATTCGGTCCACTTGAACTTATAGTACTCATGGTGTGGGGGCACTCTGCGTTAAGACTATTCACGTCATGGCACAACAGTTTTACGAAACAAACTACTCAAATCAAGTAACTCCTAAACACGGAAGTGTATCATCGCACATGGGACACATCACATGTCACACTAGAATTGAACAAATGGGCCCAATTCTCGCTTCTCTATAATCACTGAATCCAGCCCCATTTCTTTAACGCGTGGCTCTGAAATCTCAGCACAAAAATTCAAGTACGTTTCCTTACCGAAACTTCAAGATAAAGTTAACCCCTTTTTTTTTTTGGCTTTTTGGAGGCTTCCTCATAGTTCTCTAAACATGTTTTTAATGAAGTTCCTTGTAGTTTCTACTTTCTGCTACTATTACCATGGAAAAAGAACAGTAATAGAATAGTAATCAATCAATAAATGGTAAAGTAGATCGTGTACAATAATTCTTGCTTTGTGCGTGAAACGTGGCAACATAACAACCATAGGAATTTCTTCTTTTGTCTTGGTCTAGCCAAGGGTCTTTTTCTATGTATCAGGATAATAATAATGATGATTAGAAATAAGCATAATTAACTAATAATTCTTAGTTTTAGGACCACAATTTTCTGCCACAATTTTAAATGATTGCCTATCACTTATATATTAACCCACAATTTTTTCTTCATTACTCGCATTTTGTCAAAAATAATGAAATAAGAATCTGTTTGGATATAGTTTATTTGTTAAAAACTGAAAATTTATTGTTAAAAATATTATAGTAAAATAAATTTTAAAGATATAAATAATGTCATGGGACCTAAAAATGTATTAATATGCATATTTTTTCATTTTTGACTGGGTCATAAATAGTATCATAAGACCCAACCAAAAACAAAAACGTAAACGTAACACTGAATCATTTGCACGCGTAATATCAAAGAAGTCGTGAAATAAACTGTGGTCCTAAATATTTTCTAATAATATTTAGAATTTGGTTACGCAAAAATAAGTACAATGATTGGTGGCGGCTGAACCAAGAAAACGTGGCCAGAAATGAGTGGTTGAGAATGTAGGGGAGGTGTGAGGTGGGGCTGAGTTGGACTGTTTTGGCGAGGACGGTGGTGATGGTGTATGTGTGTCTATGAAAAATTGAATTATTATTGAATGAATTATCAATTGGTCGGTTTAGTCACGCCTGTAAAACGTTGTCACGATATTCACAGTACTCATGTGATTTTTTGACCTGTCCATCGCCTACAATGTTTTAATGGTAGGGCCATCACCAAAGTTGGGGGACACGTGTTAGCCTATGAGAGACTTTAAAATTGAACTTTCATGACTTTCGTAGTTTGGCTCCGCCACATTTCTACGACATGGGCCCCATTTTGGATCATGATCGCCCAAACTAAATATTTCTTTGAACTTCGCATTCGCAATGAATGTAAGGTGATGATCATTTTGGAAACAATCATCATAAAATTATAAATGCATATACTCCGTATTAAGCATAGCCTCTACTTTTTACACCGCTATTTTATTTAAAACTATATTTTGGTTTTCACAATAATTAAAAGTCATGACTTGAAAGACCGAATTTTTTTCTACCCCGCTATGGACTCATGGGACTTTTAAACCATTTCATGGATAAAGAATGGATTAGCTCAGTTAAATTGGGATATTAAATTATAAATTACACTCCTGCATTTTGAAAAATATTTAAATTTTATGTTCTAAAATTTTAAAATTTGAATTTTACCCCTTAAAATTTAAAAGTGTTTAGATTTTAAAATTATTTTTGTCTAGAACTTTGTAACTTATTATTCATTTGGAAATTGATTATAAATTAGCTTTTTGCTTAAAATATTTATTGTTTGCGAGTCACTCAACTTTATTTCAAATAATATAAGTTTCAAATTTTTTTTAAATAAATTTATAATTTTTTGTCTCATATTATGCAAATATACTAAATAAATAAATAAATAATTCCAAACAAACATGGTGATAAGTATAAGATACTTTTCTTTATTATAAAAAACAATAAATTGAATCATCTCTCATCCTTATTATATCTATCCAATTATTTTAAAAAATAAAAAAGATATTCTTATATATTAATAAGATATTAGTTAATGTCATCTCACAACTCATAAGTCACAACTAAAACAGCACTATATGTTCGTTGAGTGTTTTTAACGGTTGATCCAATTAGTGGCGGTGTAATGATAAAATTTTTATTAGCACGATAAGACCTCGACTCAAAAACAATATTCATTCTTTTTTTTGTTTTTGTTTTATATTACGTCTAACCTAAAATCATTGGAAAGAAAAACCACAAAAACAAAAAATAATAATTTTGCCATTAGAAGTTCTTGTCCTCGGTTAAAGACACGACAAAAGATAATTGAAGAAAGTTCTAGTAATCAACTTAAAAAAAGAAAAAGAAAAGAGAAAACAACAGTGAAAATGAAAGAAAAGAAATTCCTACCTAAAAACCCATGTGACGTGATAATCTTTGTCGATACTATCAAAATAGTGTCGAAATTTGTAGTGACTCTTAGAACTTTACTCGAATCATGTTTAGCAGAAGACGAATCAGAGAGAGCCAGAGAAGCACACGGAGAAGTGTAGTTCTAGTACAACATAAATTGGTACAATTTTTGTCACAACTATCATACATATTAGACTGTAACAAGAACCGTCTGTCTCTTTCGTTTGAATTCATAGTTTTTCCGCCATCATTCACAATTTGCTATGTAAATAATTGTAGTACAAATTGTAACATTTTATGTGGCTAAGAATTTTTCGACGGACAACTTTACCAAAAGGTAGGTAGCGATACATCCGAAAGTGAAAGAAACTAAAATTAGCATGATGGGGCGGCAAAGCTAAGTTTATTAATTAACTAGCTTGCTCAATCCAAAACCTCCCATATATACCCCCCTGAACTCCTCTACTTTCCCATCAACATTCAACAACACTAGCTTAGAACTCTCTCTTACTTGCTCAGCATCTCCTAGCTCTCTCTCTTCTTCTGTCACTACTACTCACCCTAGCTTTTAGCTATGGCTGCCAAGGATATTGAAGGGTTCCCATCTAAGGACTACCATGACCCACCACCAGCACCATTGGTTGATGCTGAGGAGCTTACACAGTGGTCCTTCTACAGGGCTATCATTGCTGAGTTCATTGCCACTCTCTTGTTCTTGTACATTACTGTGTTGACTGTAATTGGATACAAGAGCCAGACTGCTGACCCGACTGCTGATCAGTGTGGTGGTGTTGGAATTCTTGGAATAGCTTGGGCCTTTGGTGGCATGATCTTTGTGCTTGTTTACTGCACAGCTGGTATCTCAGGTGGGTTCTCTATCAAATATTCTTAATTTTGACTATGAGACTTGTAATTCAGTGGGATTATATAGTTATGATTGAGAATTTGGGTTTGAATCTCAGTTCTCAGAAGAAGAAAAAAAATCATAACTTTAAATTCATTTAATTTTTCTAGATTTTGTGATCTCCTAAAAATTGAATAAGATTTATTGAAAGTATGAGAAACATATTTATAAATAAATAAAAAAAAAAAAATGTTATGTGATGACATGCAGATTCCGATTTCTATAATTAAACAAAAAAGAAACAAAATATGTGAGTTATAGCTTTGTGCTTATAGTTAATTGTACTAAATTATGCAGTAATGCAACATTATTTTCACATAAAAACATTATAATTATTTTAATTTTACACCCATCAAAACCTATTACTTTTACAATTACCACCAAAAAAAAATTATGAAATTTATTGTGTTAAAACAAAGTTGTGATTTAGTGTGATAATAGACTTATTGTTTTTACAAATATAACATGTTAATGAGACACTTTCAAATTTCTATAATTTTTATATAAAAAATCAAAGCAAAGATGGGAGCTATATAGCATATAGAGAGGGCTTACAGTTTTTACTAAATTTGGCAGGTGGGCACATTAACCCTGCTGTGACATTCGGGCTATTCCTGGCTAGGAAGGTCTCGCTGGTTAGAGCCATATTGTACATGGTAGCTCAGTGCTTGGGAGCCATATGCGGATGTGGGCTTGTGAAGGCATTCCAGAGGGCTTACTACAGCAAGTACGGTGGTGGAGCCAACGGGCTCAATGATGGATACAGCAAGGGCACCGGATTGGCTGCCGAGATCATCGGTACCTTTGTTCTTGTTTACACTGTGTTCTCTGCCACTGATCCAAAGAGAAATGCAAGGGATTCCCATGTTCCCGTAAGTAACCATATCCAACTTTACATTTTGTCAAGGAACAATGTTAAGGCATTCTAGGAATTAGGTGTGTTATGATTCTCAATTGAATTGATCAATAAGCCACATGTTTCAATTTAGTTGTCTTTACAGAATGATGTGTTGTATTGTGTTTATTAGAGTCACAATGATTGAATTTAATTGGATACCTAATGTCCAACATCTAAGAAATTAATACAATCATCTGAAATGCATGTGATTGAATTTAATTGAAAAACCTAATGTACGACATCTAAGAAACTGACGGAAGTGGAAATGTGTTCTTATTGGTAAAAAACTGAAAATTAGGAATTCTTGAACTTTCTAAAAATGAAATGCTTGTCTTCAAATTGAAATAAATTTGAACAAAATAATTATTTTTACATCAATATGACTATAATTAATATTGTTTTTGTATCAATCAAAGGTCTTGGCACCACTTCCAATTGGATTTGCTGTCTTCATGGTTCACCTTGCCACCATTCCAATCACTGGCACTGGTATCAACCCCGCCAGAAGTTTCGGGGCTGCAGTCATCTACAACGAGAAGAAGGCATGGGATGACCAAGTATGCACCTAGCCCTCTCTATATTTGTTGTTGCAGAAGTAAATTTTCATTTATGTTACATAGTGGTGCTAACTTAAAATTGGTTTTCATGCAATTTACAGTGGCTTTTCTGGGTCGGACCATTCATTGGTGCTGCCATTGCTGCATTCTATCACCAGTACATTTTGAGAGCAGGAGCTATTAAAGCTCTAGGGTCCTTCAGGAGCTCTTCAGCCATGTAAACTTCCAAATGGTGTTTCTGGTAATGAGGTTGGTTCAAAGAGGAATGGCATTTTCTATGGTCAGGGAGGGAGGCTTTTGGAACCGTGGAATTTGTACATTGCAATGTTTAAGGCAAAGAATGCCCAGTTTTCTTTCTTTCGTGTCCTGAGCACTCGTTTTATATGTGCCCAAAATGTTGTTGTCTGTCCTATTTTCCGTTTGACAATGGTGTACTCGTAATGTTATGTTGAATTTTATGAGCAACTGCTTTATGTTACTTCCTGTTTATCACTCTTTTTGTCACTTCATTTGGAAAATCAACATTTATAAAGAGCAGTCCATCAATTAGTTGCTGTTAATGCAAAAACGGAGTATACTGCTTTATAATTAAAATGGTATATAGTATTGAATATAGTAGTAATTATTCTACTTAATTCTAGAACGAGGACATGGTCATTCCACTGTACTTTTCACATGTACTATAATACTCCTATAAGGTTCTCTAGATGTAATGAGTCGGCAATTTTATATCAAAGTGGGGACATTAAAACAGGACTTTTAGGTATAAGCTTAGTAAGCTTGTAACTAAGTAGGGTATTAAAGTAATTGAATTCAAGGTAGCTAAGTAGGGCATTAAAGTAGTTGAATTCAAGGTAGAATAACTAATTAGGGCATTAAAGTAGTTGAATCTAAGGTAGAATTAGCTAGGTGGGAGAGATGACTTTAGTGGTCTGTCCCTCATGAGGTCATGGCACAGGATCCTCTATGGGATTCCATAACAATGGGATTCCGTCTCACCTTACCCCTCTTCCTTGAGTTGAAGGGCACCTCATCCACCATGGGTAGGTAGCTCTCCATATCAAAAGAAGCATCCCAACTCATTTTTCCTTCTAAACATGGGTTGTATAGGAAATATATCTCTCAATGTCAAAATAAGCATCCCAACTAATTTTTCATCCTAGACATGGATTGTATAGGAAAATACATCTCTCCATGTCAAAAGAAGCATCCCAACTCTTTTTTTTCTCCTAGACATGGGTTGTATAGGAAAATATATCGAGTCCGTTAGTCAATAGTTTTTTTTTTTTGGGAAAAGCGTTAGTCAATAGTTTAAGAGCCTTATTTCTTTTCTTTTTTCTTTTTTAAAGAAAATTTTAAAAGCCTTCTGGACTTTTTATTATTTTTCAACAAAAACGATTAGGATAAAAAAATTGCTTTTTGACAACATGGGCTTAAATCCTATTAATTACAACAAAATGATTTTTCTTAACGAAAAATAAGCTAGAAGCCTAGAAAGGCATAGAAGACCCTCAAATAATTTAATTTGCAATAATTATCTTATACACCAGCTAGTATTTAATTAAATATGTGGACATATGTTAAGTTTTTATTTGTAAAATATAAAGTAAGACAAAATATTTAGACTCGTGTATTATGTGTATATAAGAGATACCTTCTCATTAATTTGCAATGATTTATCATGATGTTAGTATAAATTAGTAATATATTAAATTCTATTGTATTTTAATAATAGTCATTCAAGCATTTTTTTATTTTTTATTTTTTTTTGAGAATGAATAGTCATTCAAGCTGAAAAGATGAAACATATTAACAAACATATTGGACAGAAGGAGAATCTTATTGTGGTGATCCTCAATTACGCATGAACACGACAAGGATAGAAGCCTAATATAATATGGACAAAAAATATATAACTAAGAGAATATATATATATATATATTTATATATCTATATATCTACACTATATATAAGAGAATTCCTTTCATTCAACTGGACTTTTTTGTGGTTCAAAAATACCCATTAATAAAGAGTAATTTCATTTAAAAATAAGATTATAAATGTCAAATAATAAAATTCATTATGAATTAAAAAAAAAAAAACTCTTAAAATTTAAGATTTTTTTTTCCTTTCACGTTTAAAAGAGAAATTACAATTACTGTTTATCTTTAAATTTTATCATTTTTATTTGTTTGAAAAACATTAAAAAAAATATTTCTAAATTATAATAAATTCAAATTATTAACATTTACAAAAAAAAAAATAGAAGAGTCTCTGAGTATTTGCATGAGCGCGTGCTTAGAGGCGCGCGCGCGCGCGCGTGTGTGTGTGTGTCTCTCTCTCTCTCTCTCTCTCTCTATATATATATATATATATATATTCTAAATCCAAATTCCAAAGAGGTATGGAAAATGAGTCTGGTCTGAGAAACAATTTGAATAATGAAAATTTTATTATAAGTGTGGGGCCCGTGTATTGTGGGGCCCGTAGGCCTGGGAGCCCCGGCCCACCTTTTGGCTGGCTCAAAGCCCATGCCGAGGAGGGACAGCTGTCCCAGGCCGTTGTCTATGGGTTTCAGCCCTTTCTGGGCCCATGCCGAGGACACTTCCTTCCTCGGCATACCTAGTCTAATTCCAAGTGGGGGATAAACCCAGAATAGGTGGTCACCTCCACACTCAATGCGTTTATCTGACCCCCCCCCCTGGCCACATTAATGCGGATGGGACTCCTGAACAGCACAACCTTGGGTGCTGCGACCCACAGTAAGGTTGGGAACGTGGCTGATGGGACAGGTTCTTAAGCAAGTAGCCTGGATGCTCGACAGCTGGAAGGCCAGGATCAACCAAAGAGGATATATAATGTAAGGAGCCCCTCAGAATGAGGGGCCTCCTCGGACGGAGCCCGAGGAGCAACCCCAAGCCAAGAAGAACAGGGCTAAGTCCCCTCGAAGGAAGAAGGCTCCGGAGGACCGGTGGCAAGCCGGTTAGTGCCTATCCCTTCGTCCCACTCTCTTAGAAATGTATTGCAGGGGATCCCTCACAAATTGGGCCCCTACAATTGGCGCCGTCTGTGGGAAGGGTTAGTGCGCTGGCCGGCGCAACCGGCGATGGTTCTAAGCAGTCACTTCGCAGAAAGTAAAAAAAAAAAAAAAAAGAGAAGAATCGCAATAAAAAGAAGACTCAACAGCAAATAAAAAGAGAAGTTTTTTATTATTTCGTAAAAGAAAACTACAAGATACAATCAGAGGCTCAGGCAGGCTTGTTTTACAAGCTTTATTACAAGCTAATCCTACAATCGGAGGCTCAGGCGGTCCGATTCTACAACTAGCTAGGGGGAGGGGGAAGTGTCAACCCGTGCTTTTATTGGCATCAAGAGAATGGGAGAACTTGACAGTAAAAGCATGGGAAGGGGGCTGGGGCTGGCTCGCCTCGAGGCGGAAGCTTGAACAAAGTGAGGAGCAGACGCAGGGGCACCGGAACGCCCTCCCCCGTGATGTTTCCTTGATGCTCTCCAATCCTCACGAGTGTTGGCCGTTGGAGACGGCAACACTCGGGCACCAGCCGTGACGTGAGTTCGCGTGTCTCCTCCGTCGGAGGTGCGCTCCGGGGAGAGACGTTAGGTACTTCAACGATGTCCCTCCTGGCCACCGCGTACGGCACTGCCAGTGTTACGCCCAGACTCTGCCGCGCCGGAAGCCCAGTGGGGGCTGCAGCCACGGTGGCCCTTGGCCCCATATCTCCCTACTTTGGTCACAATCCTGGCGGTGGTGTTAAAGGGGCTCAGAGAGGTGGAAGGATGTATTTCTGGTGGTGGTGGAAAGTCCATGGAATGAGGAGAAACATTCCCCCCAAAACGCCTTATATAGAAGGCGAAAACCGGTGGGAGATGAACCACACAGAATTCGAAGGGAACGTTGTCAAACAGAATTAATTCTTACCCAATTCCAAGGGGGTTGTAAACCGCCGGATTTGTGTTAATTCACGAGGACATTAATGAAGACGCGTCTCGCACACCGAAACGTCAAGCGCGGGGCACGAAAGGCCAAGAGACGCCTCGTAAACTAAAAGGATGGGGAACGCGAACTGGAGGCGAGGTCAACGTCACGTGTGAGGTCACAATCCGACCTGAGGAGAAACAGCTCCCAGCAAACGGCCCGTGGACATCGTTACACCAAAAGCAAAACTCTCGGATCCGAGGACGAACTCCTACCCAAAGAGCGTTAGACAGAACCAAGGAACTGCATGGTCCTCGGACTCAGTCCTATGGGGAAACTAACTGCTTCAGAAGAACTAAGCACTAGACAGAACCAAGGTATTGCATGGTCTAAAGACTCAAACCTATGGGGAAACTAGCTGCTTAGCTGGCCACTATCTTGAAGGCAGCAACTGTACCTAGGTCTTGCATGGTCCTCGGACCCAAGCCTACGGGGAGCTCGCCACTATCTTGAAGGCAGCAACTGTACCTAGGTCTTGCATGGTCCTCGGACCCAAGCCTACGGGGAGCTAGCCACTATCTTGAAGGCAGCAACTGTACCTAGGTCTTGCATGGTCCTCGGACCCAAGCCTACGGGGAGCTAGCCACTATCTTGAAGGCAGCAACTGTACCTAGGTCTTGCATGGTCCTCGGACCCAAGCCTACGGGGAGCTCGCCACTATCTTGAAGGCAGCAACTGTACCTAGGTCTTGCATGGTCCTCGGACCCAAGCCTACGGGAGCTCGCCACTATCTTGAAGGCAGCAACTGTACCTAGGTCTTGCATGGTCCTCGGACCCAAGCCTACGGAGCTACCAGCCACTATCTTGAAGGCAGCAACTGTACCTAGGTCTTGCATGGTCCTCGGACCCAAGCCTACGGGGAGCTAGCCACTATCTTGAAGGCAGCAACTGTACCTAGGTCTTGCATGGTCCTCGGACCCAAGCCTACGGGGAGCTAGCCACTATCTTGAAGGCAGCAACTGTACCTAGGTCTTGCATGGTCCTCGGACCCAAGCCTACGGGGAGCTCGCCACTATCTTGAAGGCAGCAACTGTACCTAGGTCTTGCATGGTCCTCGGACCCAAGCCTACGGGGAGCTCGCCACTATCTTGAAGGCAGCAACTGTACCTAGGTCTTGCATGGTCCTCGGACCCAAGCCTACGGGGAGCTCGCCACTATCTTGAAGGCAGCAACTGTACCTAGGTCTTGCATGGTCCTCGGACCCAAGCCTACGGGGAGCTCGCCACTCACGTCGAAGGTAGCAACAGAATCTTCTATAGGAGACTAACTACTTACCGAAGAATTGAAGCACCGAGCTGACTATTTGCGGAAGAACCAGCCAGCGGAAGGACTTCCGGAATATGAGGGCCGTGGATATCAAAACCCTCCTCCCCGTCCGAGGGAACGTGCAGCAGGATTTTGAGGGGCTATTGTGGGGCCCGTAGGCCTGGGAGCCCCGGCCCACCTTTTGGCTGGCTCAAGGCCCATGCCGAGGAGGGACAGCTGTCCCAGGCCGTTGTCTATGGGTTTCAGCCCTTTCTGGGCCCATGCCGAGGACACCTCCTTCCTCGGCATACCTAGTCTAATTCCAAGTGGGGGACAAACCCAGAATAGGTGGTCACCTCCACACTCAATGCGTTTATCTGACCCCCCCTGGCCACATTAATGCGGATGGGACTCCTGAACAACACAACCTTGGGTGCTGCGACCCACAGTAAGTATGGGAACGTGGCTGATGGGACAGGTTCTTAAGCAAGTAGCCTGGATGCTCGACAGCTGGAAGGCCAGGATCAACCAAAGAGGATATATAATGTGAGGAAGCCCCTCAGAATAAGGGGCCTCCTCGGACGGAGCCCGAGGAGCAACCCCAAGCCAAGGAGAACAGGGCTAAGTCCCCTCGAAGGAAGAAAGCTCCGGAGAACCGGTGGCAAGCCGGTTAGTGCCTATCCCTTCGTCCCACTCTCTTAGAAATGTATTGTAGGGGATCCCTCACAAATTGGGCCCCTACAATAAGGGTTATGCTAACAAGTGCCCTTAGGGCACTCCTTAATACTCCCTCTGTCCCTTTTTTTTGTCCTTTATTCCATTTTGAGATGTCCCAAAATATTGTCCTGTTTCTAAAAATAAAAGTCATTAATTTACTTATGTTCTTATTATATCCCTATTAATTTACTAATTCAATTTTTTAAGGGTAATTTTGGAAACTTATACATTTTTAAAAGGTAGACAAGATAATAAATGATGTTCTCTTAAAAGATTTGGTTTTTCAAATATGACAAAAAAATTGGGACGGAGGGAGTAATCTATTTTAAGAAAGTTTTCATACCACTTTTATGGGAAATGAAAAAAGCTGTCAAAATATTAATTACATTTTTTTTTTCATTTTCCATAAAAATTTTCTTTAAATAGATTATTAACTAGTACCCTAAGAGCACTTGTTAGCATTTCCCTTATTATAATAGGGTACTAAAATGCACAACCACTGAGCTAATCAAGTTGATAATTATGACCTTGTTTGGTACATCCACTCAAATACATATTTTCAGTTTTTAAACAACGTTACACATATTTCTACATATTTTTTCACTCACACGTATTTCCACACATTTTTTCAAATAACAAAACACATATTTTTAAGTGCATATTTTCAGTTTTTAAACAACATTACACATATTTCTACACATTTTTTCATCCACATGTATTTCTATACATATTTTCAAATAACAAAATACATATTTTTAAGTGCATGTACCGGACACTCTTTATATTACCATCCATGTGATCTATCCAGCTGTCAGGTAGGTATGTCAGCATTGATTAATAAAAAAAAAAAAAAAAGATTATAATGATAATATCTACAACATAATCAACACACCACATGATCTATTCTTTTCAGTGGAGTATTTTTTCTGTCGTCGCCACGTTAGAATTCACCACGTAACCACTGTTCTCTACACTAAACAAAATTGGGAAGCGTGGCATTCTAGATTCTACACTAACATAGTTCAGTGACTTGCATGAAACATGGAGAAAACAATTTATTATTATTATTATTATTAATATTATTATATTACTTCCATAATAAAGTAAAACCTTTTTTTTTTAGTAGGGAAGGTCCGAAAGAGCTAGAATTTCATCTTTAGGAGCCGAAGAAAAAAATATATTACCATTTAAAAATAAGAAATATAATCCCTGTTTGGATTTGACTTATTGCGCGTCTACGTTTTGTACATTACGTTTCGTTCAATGTACTGTTCATGGAACTCACAAACTTCATTTTTCAACAACTTTTTCATTAAAAATGGGTCTCACGGCACTATTCACACATTTAAAAATTATTTTGCTACAGTGTTTTTAGTTTTCAATAAAATAAGTTATATCCAAACTGACCCATAGTATCATAACTCAATTAATATATAAATATTCAAGCTAATATCTACTAAAATAAAACAAATAAAAGGAAAGACACAAACTATTAACTCCTATTTTATAATACATTTCAACACAATCATTGTAAGGATCTGTTTTGGGTTTGTAACCCACTACGTGGAATGACTTAAGCCCAAAAAGTCCAAAAACAATGAATTTATAGAGAATAGGTTGAAGAACTGGACTATGGTTGATCAAGTAAATCTGGGAATAGATTTGACAATAAAAGAATAAAACGACATAGGATTATTTTGAAGAAAAGTTATCCTCGGCAAGGTCCAAGGTGCATCATTCCTTTATATTATCTTTCAATTGGGTTACAAGGATGATTCCTCAATACTGTCTCCTTTCTTTTCCTGATTTTTCCGATCCCCCCCTTTATGAAGGGCCTCCTTCCTTATATAGTTCCTTTCACAACATCTTCATCCTACATTCGTTAAGCATTTGAGTCATCACTTGAGTGTCTGTCCTATCAGACACCCTTTCTGGTCTTATACATCTTGGGTAACCAATTTCCCACTGTTCAGGGGTCTTCTCCACATTAATGCAGCTAGGAAAGTAGCTGCAGAACATTAAATGCAGTGGTGATAGCTTTGTTCCTAAGATATCTTAGGATTTCCTTTGGTTCAATGTCCATTCAGTGACTATTTATACCGACAAAACCTCCTAGGAGGTTCTCCTGCATTAGTAAGCCATTTCTTCTGACCTTGGCTCCAGTCTGATGAGGAGATATTATCCTCGGCCAATACCCCCTTGAGCCTCTGTAACCAAAACCACACCTTTTTCTCACTAACAAGGTCTTCTTTGATGAAAATTAGTCCCATTCAGAATATTCTTTATCCTCGGCTCGGGCTATGGGCCCACTATAATAAATTTACATTAAACTTCTGGGCCTAGGGCCTATCATCCCTACAATCATCAGTTAAAATAATTGAAGTTCATGTTCTTTTCAATATTGAAAATCATTGACATCTACAATATAATTGATTCGGTATAAAAAAAAATTTCATAGCAAATTATAAAATATATATATATATATATATATATATATATATATATACAAAATCAAAAAGTTTGTTAGGAAATTATTTTCAATTCTGTTGGGCCTAGTTGAAACAATATATATGCCCGAAAAATTCAAATTTGAAATTCGATTCCCCATCATCTACGAATCAAATAAAAATCATATTTCTTATCTCATTATATGCTCACTAATCAATATTTTTTTTTTTGTTTGAGAATCACTAATCAATATATACTCCTCTAATTAAAAATTAATTAGTGTTGCCAAATGCCAAGTAAAAATTAATTACAAAAAAAAAGAACCCAAATGCACTAACAAAAAACTTTAAAAGTCCTCGATCTCATTTGCTTAACATACCACCAAAGTCCATATATTCGAGGCATTTGTTTCCAAAATTTTAAATGTTGTTAGATTTGTAATATTTACACATAGAAGTTTTTTTATTTTTTATTTTTTTTATTTGTTCGACTATATTTGTGTAAGTATAATTCCATGTAGGATTTTTCTCAACCTTACACATAATAATTTGAAAAGAAATTTGATATTTGGGTAAAAACCAGAAACATAATTTATGCTTCCTCAAAATTTAGAAGATGTAATATAATACAATTTTCTGATAACTAAGAGCGTGTTTGGCATTGACTTCACTTTTGAGCTTTTAGCTTTTATATACAGCTTTTTAATATATCATTTTTCTCCACTTTTTTTTTTCACTTTTTTCAAAGTACAAGTGAAGAGGGTAAATTTGACTTAGAACGGGCCTGACGGGGATGAGTCGCGGTCCAATAGAGAATGAGCCCATTATCTGCCAGGTCTGTGATGCAGAGTCCAATATGATGTATCAGCAGGACAAAGGCCCGTAAGGAAAGGCCGGAAAGCCCTTTATACGAAATACTTGCGATACACTCCCTAGAATCCTATAAGGAAAGGATTCCTATAAGGAAAAGACTTCTACCCCAAGCAAAGAGAAGTCCGCACCCTACTATAAAAGCACCAATACTCTCAAAGGTTGAGGTACGCATAATTTTACCCTCTCTAGCACTCTAGAGTTGCGAGAATATTTTCTGACTTAACCTTCGGAGGGTATTCGGCCGGCACCACACCGGTGCTCTCTGCAAGGTTTCCCCTTCTTTGTGTTGTGCAGGTTGGCATTCAAGCGCATAAGTATCGTGCGGCTCATTGGTGAAATTCTTGACTTCATCAACAAGTATATTTTAACACACTTTAAAAAAAAAATTTCAACAAAAACTAAATAAACTATTTTCATACAGGCCTAAATCCAAATGGCACTGCGTGTTCATGGGCTGAGCACCAGAGCTGGTTCAAATCGTACCTTGATGGTTATGAGCTTTGAAAACCGGAACAGGTCTGAATCTATTTGATACCAATTGCTTTGAACCGAAAGCCCAGTATGACTAGCACAATAACTGATCCAGTCTGAGCCCAAACTTTAATATTAAGCCGGCCCGACTACTCCCTCTCAACCGGTACAGTTATACAGATATCAATTGCTTTGAACCAATCCAAGCCCCATAATTACTGGCACAAAAACTAAATTAGTCTCAGCCCAAACCTTAATTTTGAGCTCTCTTTCTCTCTAATGTGTGTGTATGTCATTGTCTTAAGAGTAGGGGTACAAATACAACAAATTGTCACAAATTCACAATATTTTTCATAATAGTTGAAGTGTCAGTTCTTCATAAGTCAAAATAAAATAAAATATTAAATTGGGACTCATCACAACTAAAAACAATGGTATTATGAAAATATTATGACATTTTGTTATATCCCTAAACTTTCTATTGTTTTAACTTTTAAATAATTTGACACTTGAGCAACATAAAATAATTGTACTCAATAAATGAAAATTTAATCATGTATATATCTTATTGATTAATATAGTAATATTGTGGAGTTTAATTGGAAATTTTTTTAAGAGCCTAATTAGAAAACTTAAAATATAACACTACGATCGCGCACCCTTGGTGCATTGGTTACTCCACAAATATAAATGCTTGTGGGGTGTTGGGGGTAAGGGCCGTTGTTCAAGTATTGAGGAGGGAACTTCACACACATATATACTTAAATTAGGCTAGAGTATAAATTCTATCTTGTATAAAATATATATATATATATATATATAACACTTAAAAAATTATATCTAAGTTTTAAAACTGAAAAAAAAAAATGAAAAGTTATATATTTTCATAATTCTAATATAGGTAATAGTCTAATGAAAAATCACAAATCATGAAAAAAAAAAAAATGTAAATCCATAAAGTATATGTACCCTAAATAAATAGTTTTTTTCCCCAAAAAAAAAAAAAAAAAAACCCCTTTAAAGCGATATGATTGTTGCATTATTTTGTTCCAAAACAATCAAACATCCATTTCGTAGATAAAAATTTAAGAGGATAAAAATATTATTTAGGATATTTCCAAAACAAAAACAAAAACAAAAAGAAAAAAAAAAAAAGAAAAAGAAAAAGAAGAAGTTAACTAAAATATTATTCAATTCGTACAACGTGGCAATCTAATGAGGCCCGCAAATCCTCGCCATATATCACAATTCACATGGAGGGCCTCGGGAACATGTCAAATTTTCGATCTTTATTTTTTTTCTCGTGTGTGAAGTGTGCAAACTTGTTCTTCATTTTCTATCATTTCTCTCTGTCTTGGAAATTTCTTGAAATCATTTCGCAACCTTGGCTTTCAATTGGCAAAAGAATTAAAACTTGGAAAGGAATTCTAATTCGCAACCTTTTCATCAAGACAAGGCAAAGCCACATGACATCTTATTAAATACAATAAACGTTGTCGTATTCTCTACTTAATCATGAAAATTGAAACGAGAAAGAGAAACCATTTAATTTCCATTTGCCACCATTTCTTCATGGACCTTCCATTTGCCACCTTGAGAGCTATGCTTATTTCTCTCAAACACGTATTTAAGCTCTTCTCCTCTCTTCAAAACTTCAAAACGTAGAGTTCTCCAAGTTCATTTACCAAAACACTTCAAAAATCTTATAGCATATATATACCTTTTGTTTGCTTCTAAAGTTTTTACACATTCAAGCTCTCTCTCTCTAGTCCATACCTTTAACCATGGCAGAATTCTCAAAACAACGTTTCTTTATGCTTATAGTCCTCTCATTAGCAGTAATTCTTACCATGCCAACAAATGCAGCTGAACCTACAGACCCATTTGAGCTATCATTAGGCAGTGATACCATGCCTGAAGACCAATCTGATGAGCTCTCATCACTTGCAAATAACACCACACCTACAAACCCAATTGAAACTTCATTTGCTCAAGCTCCTGATCAAACCCAATATGACTCTCTCTCACCACAATACTCTGCTCCTTCCCCTTATGCAGGAGATGACCCACTCTCTTCAGCATATCAATACAATTCTCCTCCTCCTTATATCGAATCATTAGCTCCTGAATATGAATACTATTCTCCTTCTCCTTCTCCTTCTCCTTACGGTGAAGAAGAACCCTTGGCTCCTGAATATGAATCAGACAACTCTCTTTCTCCAGAATATGCTTCTCCTCCACCTTATATCGAAGCTATGGCACCTGAAACTGAAGGCGATGGCATCTACTCTCCGCTTGAAGCTCCTGTGCCCGCTCCATCCATGGCCATGGAATCGGACACTGATGAGTCTTCTCCAAAGCTCCCTCCTGCAACACCCTTCAGTTACAGTGCTGAAGATGATGCTGGGGTGTTTGAGCAAGAACCAGAAGTTTCTTCGCGTGGAAATGGAGGAACTCTGGCTGGGCTTATGATTGGTGGTGTTTGTATTGTTGGGTTGGGAGCTTTGGTGTACAAGAAGAGGAAGGATAAGAAGAGAAGCACACAGTACAAATACTTGGGTCAGCGAGAGGAGCTCGAGATATTTTAGGACTACAATTTTTCTTAAATCTTTTTTCATAATTATCTTATGCACACTTTCAAATGGAACACTATTTTTTGTCCATCACATGTCACGTTAAAATTGTGGCACAAAATATTGTTGTTTTAAATTTTTTAAGATTGTGAGGATTCTCTCTGCCTATAGAATTATGATGTATCTAAAAATTTGTACTACTAAAAATATGTGTGCAGCTGTGGTATTACTCTACGAGATCAGTTCTTGAATGATCCATCATCCATGCTACATGAGAAATAGTAATGGAAGTTCCAGTATAGTTTTTGAAGAATGTTCATCACTTAATTTTCTTTGTTGGAAAGTTGGATTAATTTGACGGTAATATTATCTTAATTTGGTAAGATCTTCAAATTGAAATTGTTAGTTGTTATGGAGATCAGTTTCATGGTTTATAAACTTTATATATGATTATATGAATAATAGAATTGGAATATTGGTTAACTGATCCACCTATAAGATCTCAAATTTCTAATTGAGATATAAATTATATAATCTTTTATTTTTTTTTGGGCTGAATGTTGAGATATAATTCTTTTTTAACCATATTATCTCAAAGATATATGCTTGGTCCATGATCAAAACCTAAGGCATAATAGTTAATAAAGTCCTACAATCTTCTCATATATATTTTTATATTGAGTGTGAATTTTGAAAATCTATTCGTTGAATTGCATGCTCTTATTATATCTTTCATACTTACAAAATTTCAATAAAATCAAAGATCAATTGTTATATCATTAAGCAAATGTTAAAATTTTAAGTTTTTGTGGTGTAAAATTGTGTATAAAAAATAAGTTTATTAATCAAATAATACATAACATCCGATTTGAACGAAATTTGATATATGTGTTAAGAATATAAGGAACATGAAACTTAATGGTTATATTTTCAAAATTCACACCCATGGCCAAAAAAGAGATAAATGAAAAGTTTGAAAAGTTTCTCTCTAAATTAATTTGAAAAGAAACTTTGTTCCACAATAATCTAGTTTGTTATTAAAGTAAATTATGACAGGTGAAGATAACCCTACACGGACCATGATCAATTGTGATTAGAATTCATAAAAACATCTCCTAAATTAACAAAACCAACAAATTCATGCCCATTCAATTTCTTTATGAATGCGGTTCACATTCACAATATCCTACTCTTAATTAACTTTTATTTTTCAAATAATTTTGTTGTTATAACAAGTTGGGATTCGAATCTTGGTTATCAAAGAGACTAAGTAATATTATTGAGTTACAAGGCTCTTGACATTACTCTTATTTAGCTTAACTATGATTTTTTTATGAGTTTATAAATATGTTATGGAATAAAGCTATTATAAATTTTACTACTAAAAGTTTACAAATTTGTGTAGTACTAAATTTTATTGGTGTCACATCAATAACATCTTTGATAAATTTTTAATAACATTTTTATTGCTACTATTGGTAGTATAGTCACGTTCATGTATTAATTAAAATTCAAACATATACAAAATAAAAGATTTCACACATATCATCAAAATTGAAAAATTATATAGCTTCTCAAGTAGAGAATAAATTAGGATTTTTATATATATTTTATTGAATGTTTAATAATATTTTAATCAAAGTAGTAATATAAATATGGGTAAAACTTGATCTAAGGTACAATACATTAGAATCTCCGATTAAATTCAAACACTTTAGTGTATTAACTAATTCCATAAATAATTAAATTCCAAACAAACAAGTGTTTGAATTCTCTTCTCAAAAAAAAAAAAAAAAAGTTTGAATGCAATTGAGAAACCTAATGTACTGCACATATGATAATATATATAAATTTTACCATTTAAATTTTTTAGCCTAAAATTAAATTAGCTAAATTATATAATATTTTTTTTTATAAAAAAAAAACCTAAATGATTTACGGTGATCAGGTGAGAACTATTCTACTATTAGGAAATGCTACATCTATAACATTTTCATAACAATTTTTAGGTGACAAGCTATTATTAGTAGATGAAAATTAATGTCAGTAATGGGCCCAGATTAGAACCAATAACAACTTATCATCTAGAATTTATTGTGAAAATATTGTGGATGTAGCATTACTCTTTATTATTAGGATAAATTGTTTCAAAATGTGTAAAATTGAAAAACAAAAGGGTTGTACAATTGGCAGAAAAAAATTGTGAGAGAGAGAGAAGGCATCCACTTTATTTGGGATTAGTGTTTGGGAAGTGCATGGTACCCTAATTGTGTTGGGATTGAAGTATTTTTTTTCAACTCAATCAAATTTCTTTGGATAGAAAAATTTTCAAACTAATCGATGATAACAACTCAATCCACCTTGTAGAGGTTAGGTTGAGTTGAGTTGGGTTATCAGGTTGATACTACTTTTCCAATAAGTAATTTATGTTTTTATTTAACTATTTAAGCACATTATTTAATAATCTTGGAGAGGTTAGGTTGAGTTGAGTTGGGTTATCAGGTTGATACTACTTTTCCAATAAGTAATTTATGTTTTTATTTAACTATTTAAGCACATTATTTAATAAATTATTGAAATGTATACAATTGAACTTAATATTCAAATTTATCAAACGAAGTCTCAAAGTTACAAAATAAACCAATCTTGCAAATTTAAAAAGTCTCAAAATTAAAAATAAATCACACTAACAAAATTATAATTTTTAACTGCTAATTGTGTGGGTTGGAGGTTACTTAGGTTGAAAATTTTGTCAATCAAGCCCAAGCTTCCAAAGAAAGGAAAAGAAAAAAAGAAAAAAAACCCATCTATCCATGAAAAACCAATGAATCAAATTAGTGGATCAAATGCACACCCATAAGTAAAAAATAATTTATTTATTTATTAATTAGGATGTGCCATTTGCCATTTTTCCACGAAAAATTGAGCGGTTGGAAAAAGAAACTGCGTTTTTTTGATGTTGAAGACTTTCCTTGCGGCCAAAGTCTAATGCGGCAGCTTTTATCAAAAAAAAAAAAAAATTGCCACACCCAAACTCCAAATGAACACTTCAGCCACACCCAAAATCCAGTCAACCCAATTGCCATTGTAAAAGGATTAAAAAAAATACTGAAAAAAAAGAGAGAGATTCAAATGTGAGATTAAATACAAGGAAAAGGGAAAAAAAAAGAAAAAAAGAAAAAGAAAAAGAAAAGAGAGACAGATTGTCAACAGCTCACGTGTAAAACAGAGGTGTAATAAAATTTGGGATTAAATGAGATATTACATTCACTAATATTCACTTTCTAATAAATAGCTGACGTGGAGATTCATTACTGGTGGCGACGCCCCATCCGGACAGAACATTCACTCTTTTTGTTTTTCCACAAAAAATTGAGCCGTTGGAAAAAGAAATTGCGGAGTTCCTTGGGGCCAAAGTCTAACGCAGCCAACGGTCCGATTTGCCACCACAAGCAATTCCATTAATCAATTTATCAGAACCATTTTTTTCTCTCTCACACTCTCAACACTCAAACGCTTTCTCTCTTCCGGCTAAAGGGTTTTTGATTTTACCCTCAGAGATTCTCTCTCTTTCACTGTAAAGCAGCTTCCTTTACGTTTGTACGATGAAGAGAAAGCGGGAACTAGAATCTGAATACGGAGAAGGCGAGTTTAAACTACAGAAAAGTCTAACGGGAGGGTCATGGCAACGAGGCCCACTGCTCGGAAAAGGGGGTTTTGGGTCTGTGTATTTGGCTGTTCTCACTGATCCTGGACCAAGTATCACTGCCAATGCTACCCAGGTTGTGGCCGTGAAGTCTACTAAGGAGGATGATTCTGAGGAGCTTTGGCTAGACAAGTGTTTTCTGGATGCTCTTCAGGGCTGCCCTTACATTGTTACTTGCTTTGGAGAAGATTTTACTGTTGATGCTGAGGATGAAGAGGCCCCTTGCATGGCCAATTACTTTATGGAGTATGCTTCTCAAGGAACTCTTGCTGATCTAATCAACAAATCAGAATGTGGCCTGCCTGAGGAGGACGTGAGGCGCTTTACAAGGATGTTACTTGAGGGGCTCGACTTTGTTCACAAGAAAGGCATTGTTCATTGTGATATAAAGCCTCAGAATATTCTGCTTGCACCTGATGAGACAGGTTTATTGGTTGCAAAAATAGCTGATTTTGGTTTGGCAAAAAGTATTTTTAGAGACTTGGAGATAGGTGTTAGAGGGACTGCCATGTATCTTGCTCCTGAGAGCATTGTTGATGAGATTCAGCTTCAACCATCTGATGTTTGGGCACTCGGTTGTGTGGTTCTCAATATGCTAACAAGGAGGCCAACTTGGAAACTGAATTTGGATGAGGGTATTGAAGACCTTTGGAAGCAGATTGCCTCGGCAATACCCAGTATCCCAGATGGGATCTCACATCTTGCCAAAGACTTCTTGCTTAAATGCTTTGTTAGGAATCCTGAAGAGAGGTCAAGTGTTGGCAGCCTCTTATATCACCCTTTCGTCAATGTTGTTTTACATGACATGCCCAAATCTGAAGTGGTTGTCTTATCCTCTTGTGCTGCTGCCTCTTCTGATCTTCAAGACAAATTTAAAGAAGAAGAGGTGGAGGAGGACCCCTCTGAGCTTATAGAGGAGGACCCTTCTGAGGTTATCGAAGAGGACCCCTCTGAGGTTATAGAGGAGGACCCCTCTGAGATTATGGAGGACCCTTCTGAGGTTATAGAGGAGGACCCCTCTGAAATTGAAATTGGGAATCAAGAAACACCTGTTGGCTCATCATGGGCTTCCAAAGAAGCAGTGGAAGCTGCTGTACAGCTTTTCAATTCTGTTCGTGTAGATAATATCATACCACTCGGTTCAGCAGTTAGTTTCAAAAAAATGGAGATCTCAGATCAGCATCGTCTTAATTTGATGGAGCGAATACTTCCAAGAGTTATAATGATATGAAATACGGTTTCTGCTGTTTGATGGAGTGTAGCTGTACATTTACTCATTGTATGGCGACTTTTTTGTGTACTTATTGTAGAGTAGGAAGCTTGTTACTCATTTTTTTTTTTTTAATTTGGACATTGAGAATACAAAGTTAGTTTCTTGAATGCTGAGTTCTATCCATATTTTTTAATATAAAGCTTTGGTTTATATGCCCCACTCCCCCCTACAGCCTGATTCAAGTAATTTCTTCTTCCTTTCCTTTGACTTAGAATGAATTCTATTCTATTGCTAACTGTTACTATTATATTATTCCAACAGAATGTGATTAGTTTTATTATGCAATGTTGGTTTCGTATTTGTTGTTTATATAATAGGCCTTACATGGTTAGTGGTATTATTGAGTTGATTGCATTGCTGACTGTTTCTATTATTTAAAAAGAACGTGTTTAGTTTTTTGCTATTCCTACTTTGGTATATGGAGCAATTTTATAAAACTAGCACGCTTCGTCGATAATACAATCACAGACTTTGCATCTTGTTTAAGCTAATGGTTTCTGGACCAAATGGTATTTTCTCTTCTTAGCACACAGCCACATGACTAAATTGTTAAATTGTACATGATTTCTTCAACCTCTGACTTAGGGTGGAATGTATGCTTATGTGTCTTGGCATCTTGTTGCTTGTAATTTAATGCTTACCTTAAAGCATTCATTAAATAAAGAAAAAATTGTTGAAGCCGCATTATATCAGGAAGCAGACTAGGCAGAAATCACTCTAGCTTGCCTTTTCTTCTTGGTAGAATTACAATGATGGAAGGTATTTTTAGCATAGACCACCCAAACAAGATCACTACATTCAGTTTAGGTAAAATAGTAAAATGAAGGTTCTTGCAAACACAAAAACAAAGTCTGCAGTGCCACTATATTCATTAAATGGAATGAATTTGAGCTTAAAAGACCATCCTTGCATAGGAAGATATCTACCATCTCAGAGCTGAAGAGAACCATTGGATGACGGTCTCTCAATCGCCTATTCAAGAGTAAGCATTATACTCACACTCAAGTTCAAGCAATTTGAATTGTCCATGTTGGCTTGTTTTTTAATTAATAGATCAGGTTTGCTTGCCCATCAAAGCTTCATGTGTTTGGAAATAAAAGAAGGGGGCTTAATTATATTTCTTCTTTCTTTGCCCAACAACGATTGACAACAACCCAAACAGGTCAGATTTCTTTAATCACTATTTTGTTTTTTCTCATTTTGATGATAATATGTATGTATGCAATTTCGAAGTAGAGTATGGAGTTTAGCTCCACACCTACAGAGAGGGTGAAATCACTGAAATCCCATTTTGTTGGAACTTTATTTTGCTGGGTGCCTTTTAGATAGTATTAGTAATAGACCATCCAGTCTGTATGACAACATATATGCTTTGAATTGCTGACATTAGGGTGCACAACCTGTGTACACCAAATGTCCTGTACTTTGTACTTTTGAGTTTTTTTTCTTAATTCAATTACTATTACCAATATATATGCATAAAAAAGATCTTGGACTTTTCTTGATTATAAACATGTTGGAAATCTGAAAGGTCCCCTAGTTGGAGCTGAATTTTTTTTATTTATAGAAGGAAGCTGTTAAGGATAAGGAAGTGGCTACTGGGAGAGTCTTATCAGCTACTTTTGCTGATTTCTTTCCCCAGAATTAAATGGGAATAGATGACAGCTGCACTTGTACCTCATTTGGATGGAGCTCCATACAAATCAAGAATCTTCTGAATGCTTTTTCTGGATACTGAACAACTGACCATGTGAGACTAGCACCTTGAGCAACTAAGTTCTCTCTGCTTCATTCAAAGGTTTCTTGTAAATTCAAAGGCTAGTTATATCTCTATTTGATACTGCTGTCTACATTGTTGTCTTGGTAATCTGAATGGCCTGTTATTTTGTTCAAACTTTTAACACTGAATCAGTTAGTGGGTTGCTTTTGATCTAGTCAACTTCGTTGCACTGAATATTTTGTGGACTACTTCTCCAATTTGTTTAAATCATTGTATACCTAATACCAAGGATTTGTTTTGCTTTTATTCTCCCTAGGCACTCCCACTGTATATAACCTGTGTACTAGGATTGTGCCCTGCACTACATTAATTCAATTCATATTTACTTATTAATGTATTAAACTTATTTTGTAACATTGATATGTTGGCATTATTTATATAGTACATTATTGTAGTCTATAAGTGTTATTCTAGGTTTTTGTATGTGCTAGAATTCAAAGATTGAATTTATTGATGAGTTCTAGCTCAAATGGCACATCATTCTCCTACAATAATATCGAGGTGAAGGGTCAGGTCATGGTTTCAAGCTCCATTTTGTTTAAGAAAACCCCAAAACTGAAGGCAGCTATTGCATGCTATATGTTGTTTCTGGCTATATGAAGATTTAGCGTGAAAACAGATTCTGATCTAGATGCAGCCATATGCCAGTGATTCAGGGTATCTTTACAAAACAAAAACAAAAAAAAAATCTGTTTCTCAAAATTTTTTATTTCATCAATTGATCTGTTACACAAGCTCTTGTGGGTCTTGAACCAACAACCAAGCTCCCCACCCCATTCTTGTAGGGAAGGAGATGCCATTTGAGCTAGAGCTCATTGGCAGAAAGTGATCTCTTTTTAATATGTATTGTGTTGTATTTTTGAGCTAACAGAACAAAGGGCCTTAATATTTCTGTTTATTAATTAAGTTGGTCTTCTATAGGTACATTCTAATGTTATATATACAATTTTACTGGTAATACATGGGGAGGAAGATTTTCTTTGCCGAAGAAAGTACTCACATTTAGGAATGGTAACAGATGGGAGATACATTTATGTAGTCACAGGACAATATGGTCCACTGAGCAGAGGGCCTACAGCTCATACATTTGTGCTTGATACTGAGACAAAACAGTGGAGGGACATGCCCCCTTTACCAGTCCCTAGGTATGTGCCTTTATCTAATCTTGATCAAAACACTTGAGACTATTGTTGAAGAACATTCCATGGCATTTTGTGACTTTTTTTTTTTTTTTTTTTTTTTAAAGAATCGGCCATTTTTATGATAATCTTCACATCTCTCTAGTTTTTCTTGTGTTTGTGTTTTATTTTAAGTTTAAAACCTTATCATCATTTGTGCATTTAAATTTTTTTAATACTATTGCTTAAAAGCATTAATTAAGATTCATTAATAATTTCTTGATAATTGAGTTCTGTATCGTACATTTATGGATAAGAATTCTAATTACTGAATACTAACTTGACTGCTGTGAAGTGAGATATCACGATTCAAGGGGTTGAACCTTTTCTTGTGTTACTTGCCTAGTTTATGACGTTGTTTAGGAAATGAAAAGACAAAGGAGATTGTAAATTCTGAATTCTCCTTCATACATAGTTCTAGTGCTAGAAAACATATCACATCTAGTATTGTTCCCATTATTAAACATTATAGTATGTTTGAAAGGAATGATGGATTTAAATGTGTCCGTTTGTGCTGCCTGTGTTTCTTCCCCTTCCAATATATATGATATTTTCCTTGAATCTGAGCTTCTTTGTCATGAAACTGATGAAACTTTTCGTAGAATTTGTCCCTCTAATGAATTACTCCTCCTTTATGCCTTTTTTTCACTCTCTCTCTCAAAAAAATATCTGGTGTTAGCTACCTATCCTGATACAGCATGACTTTCCAACTATACCTTTTACTTTCACATTAAAATGTGAAAATGCAATCAAATCTTTTTTGATAAAAACAATTGACAATGGCTATCACGAGAAGTGTAAAAAATTGTTCAACTTCTTTGGAGAAGGAAAACTATTTAGAGACAGCCTAAAATGAAAATGTATACTATTATAGATATAGAGAGGTAGTACAAAGAATTTATCTTTGAATTACTACTGCTTTGTTGCTGGTGACAAGTTCTTAGCTGCTGTTATTTCCTGTTGTGTGACTTGTTTAAACTTTTTCTCGTGTGAAAGGAGTTAGTAAGGATTTAAATAATGGTTAGCATTGTCCTATAGTTCCTACAAACTTGTCAGTTTTACTGGACTGTCAAATGGTTGTTACTAACTTGAGAGTTCTTGTTTTTGTGGGTGTGAACTAGCTTGTAAGTTTGGCAGTGTTGGAATTTGTCCTTTTAAGCAATGTACTTTTTCTGCAATTCACAGGTAGAGCGAAAGTTGTACATGATAATTATCTGCTATGCACCAGCAACTCACCTGTTATATTTTCTACTGACATAAGTTGTTATGGTGATGATGATGATGATGATAATAACGATGATGGATAGTTACAATCTCTAGAGAAATAAGTTGTTAAATATACTGATTCATCTCTTCAATTTTTTTTGAAGTGAATTGTATGATTAAAAATAAACACTTTATAAAGGATCAGACTGAATTTTTTAAAGTTGTTCAGCATGTGAAAAAACATATAAAAAATCCCCTCTTGAATTTTTTATATTTAATCCACATAATTATTAATATAATGCTCCGTCTTATGTTAATGATACTAAACTGGATAGATGTTCAATCCTTTCCACTGAAAGAATCAAATTAAGTATAAGTTATTTTTTGAGTTTCTTCACCACACATTTTTATACATTGTGTCTTTTTGTTTTTTGAATAATTGCAGCTTATTCAATTTTGTCTTAATTGTCAGGCAGTGATTCTTTTATCTTTCTTTTTTTGATTGTATTCAGAGAGGGCAGTATCTTCTTTTTCTTTTTCGGTAACAGAGAGGGCAGTTTCAATCTCATACTTTTGAATAGTTGCATGAGCAATGGACTCTTTATTGGATATAATTGCTTACTAAGGGTTTCCATATCAGGAAGATGTAATAGAGCATTCTTGATCTCAAGAGGCAGTTTCAAAGTTCTTTGGTTGGGATAGACATTTAAAATTGACAAACTGTGTTATCTTATGTTGTGACTTTTTGGTTACTCTTGTCAAATGACAGATCTTTACTTTGTCTATTTTCTTAGCAGTGTACGTTGGCAACCATGGCATCCTATAGCTTTAGGGTTGTTGGTGTCACTTATGGCGCCCAATACATTACTTCCAGAATGGAGAGTACGGGTATCAGTTTATTGATGTTGCACAACCTTTTAGGGCAAGTTCAAATTACTATCTTTGGTTCTAGGTGGTCTTGTGTACTTACAGAGTGTTTTTTTTCAATGGCATTTTTAGGAATGACCTATTGGCTCTGAGTTAGTGGCAAGGGAGGATTTAAATTTGCAAATGGTGAAGACTTAAAGAGTGTCCATCAGTCCATGCATGCATGTCTGCATAAACTTCATATGATAGTGAAGAGTTACTCATCTAATAACTTCAGTGTTTCTTTTGCGCTTACAACTTAAAATGGCATTTTATGCATGCAAAGATGTAGTAAACTTCTTATTGGTAGACTGGTAGTGTTGTGTTCACTTCTATTGCTTATACATTAACTGTAGATTGATATTGAACTTTAGCTCAAATGACATCTGTTGGGTTCACCACTATTGAGTGTGTGTAACTAACCAATAAAAAAAAAATATACAATAACTGCAGGTTTTTTTGTGCCTCATTTTAATTTAATGGGCATGTTTATTCGTGTAAATATGTAATAAATTTCATATAATGGTATAAAGTTATGTACACCATGATCTACTAATTAATTTCAGCACTTCTTTCTTAAGCAATAAGTTAGAATATTCACATGTAAGTAGTACAGTTAGTTAAATAGTGAAGTCCCACATAGGATACTAATTACAAGATGGAGATAATTGACCCGAACTATAGGCTTAAATTTACCAATTCTCTTTTGTTTCACGAGATGGTAACAAAGCTACGCATGGACTAGCTGAACATGCTAGGGGCCTTTCAGATTTTAGTGCTTGGATAGAGGAAACACCATGTGTTATTGAGCATTTGGTTACTCAAGATGTACTGTTTTATCATTGTCTGAATAAAATGCAAATTCAAATAATAATAAAAAAAAATTGCCAGACTGTACTTGAAATGTTCATACTTCTCTAATTAATTACACAATGTGGTTTGCTCTGTTGTAATTGTAACTGATTGTACACTTAAATTTTGGATTTGTAATCTGATCAACGGTTTTTTTTTATTTTATGGTTTAATTGTCCACTTTTTCGTTTCTTTAATAATTTTTAAGTAATTAGAGAATGAGTAGGCCTTTTGGGTTGAAGTGTGTCTCTATATGTTATATTAATTACTCAAGGAAGCTCCCCAAGGTGTTTATCTCCCCATCAAGTGGTATCAGAGCCCATGGTGGTGTGCGGCGAAGGTGGTGAGGTGTTCATGGTCCCTACCCAGCGGGGACAGAGAAAGCCTAGACGGCCCACACACAAAAATCCTGGAGAAGAAAACAGAAAAAAAAGCCCAACAAATGAATATTGCTAATGGTGCTAAATAATGGTGTGATGCGAGGTTCCCATGGACATGGTCGTGCGGGGTTTCCCATGGATGTGCGTGTGGGGTTAACACGTGGTTCCCATGGATGGCGTACGAGAGACCCATGGATGACGCGTCGATGAAGTGGAAAGCCCATTAGTCAAGGGGGAGCAAGTAGGACTTATTCATGGCTTGCAAATGGTGCTAAACAATGATGAGGTGCGAGGTTCCCATGGACATGAACGTGCGGGGTTCCCATGGATGTGCGTGCGGGGTTGAGGATAAGATGAAGTTGTTTTCTCATTGCCAATCTCGTGCGTGGGCAATATGTTAGAATATAGGGATCATTGTAGCTGTTCATTATAAACTATAGCATCAATTGTAATGTTCATTCTAAACTATGGAGTCAAGCTCCCATTAGCCTTCACTATTGCAACTATTTCCAATTCGATTCCAAAAATTGTCAGAAAAACATCACATTTTCCTCAAATTAACACACTGAATTTTTGGTCTTTCTGATTAAATTGACCTGTCCCCACAAAAGGTTTGGACATAATCTTTCTTATTTTATGGTTCAATTTGCTTGATTTTGCTTCAATTGCCCTGATGTGAAACAATTATTTATTCTCTGATAAGATTTGGGTTAATTTGGGGTATTCTATGATGCGAGTAGTATTTCAGAATTGATGTGTTATTATGACATTGAAGATCCTAATCAAAGGTTTAAATCGTCCATTGGTTGAAACTATTTCTCCCAAAAAAAAAAAAAAAAAATCAATTGATATATATTTCAACTAGAAAAGGTTAATTAGAATGTTGTGAAATTAGGGTTTGTGTTGTACTGACGTTTTTTTTTTTTTTTTTAAGGAAAAAAATTTATTGATATGAGAATGACTACTTCATGCTTAATCCCGAAATTAATATATAAAGATTTATTAACATCATTTTGATTGAGTAAGTTTGGGGAATTGAACTCTGGTACAAGAGATTACAAAGTAACCCACTTGTTAATAGCCCTAAAGGCCGTTGGCAGGTTTTATTGTCAATGAAGCTATTTCACACAAATATGAGATTGACATAAACAATTGAAGATTTAAACTAGTAATTTGAATTTTTTTTTAAATAAAAAAATTACAAGCAATATTAGTTATGTTTTAAGGAGAAAGTATCTTTGGATAAAAGTAGGAGTATGCATGGGTTGGTTTGGAGATTTCTCAATCTTAAGAGTTGGGGTAGATTGGGTTGGGTTGTTGGATATACACCATTTTGCCAAATCTAATAGTAAAAAAAAGGTTGTCATTAAATTATTTAAGCTATTTTTGTCAATAAATGATTAAAATTTACACAATTGAGCCTCATAAGTTGAATTTATCAAAACTAAGACTCAAAATATATTAAAGTAATAAATTCATAAATCCAAAATAAATTAACTAACAAATCTAGAAATCTATGTATTTTCAATCTATTAAAATCATGAGTTGAGTTATGTGGGTTGAAAGATTTTTCTTACTTGAAACTAATCCAATACGAGCTTCACTAAAATTTACAATTTAATTCATCAACCCATTAAAACCTAATTGAGGAGTCAAGTTGGTTTGGTTTGGTTGAGCTTATTAGATTGATGGGTGAATGTACACCCATAGTTAAAAATAAATACCAAAGGCATGTTTAGTACACTTTTTTTTTTTTTTTTAGCATATCTTTATAATGTAATCGTGCTTCTCTAGTTTTGTCTGGTGTTGCAAAAGAGAAAGAATAAGTTATTGTTTGGTTAGAAGAATGTCATTATTTTCTCTTCTTCATTGTAGAACATGATTTTGTATAAATAATAAAGTCTATTAAAAAAAATTTTGGGAATCACTAAGTAAGTGATATATTTAATTTAATTTTTTTTTTTTTTTTTTTGCTGATCATGAATGGTATAATCTTTATTATTTGGAAATAATTCTAATTTACAATCTTTTCAGAACCACATGAGGTCTCATTAAATACAATAAATGTTGTCGTATTCTCTAATTAATCTTGAAAATTGAAACGCGAATGAGAACCCATTTTCCATTTGCCACCATTATTTCATGGACCTTCCATTTCCCATTCTGAAAGCAATGCCTGTTTCTCTCAAACACGTATTTAAATTCTTTTCCTTTCTTCAAAACGTGGAGTTCTCCGACTTCTTTTCCTAAAATACTTTCACAATTTTATAGCATACATTGTATTTGCTTCAATATTTCAAGAGTATTCTAAATTTCGTACAATTGGGGGCTTCAAATTCACGCATTTGCATTCATTTTCTACATTCAAGCTCTCTCTCTCTCTCTAGCCAATACCTTTAACGTGGCAGAATTCTCAAAAAAATGTTTCTTCATGCTTATAGTCCTCTTATTAGCAGTAATTCTTACCATGCCAACAAATGCAATTGAACCTACAGATCCATATGAGCTATCATTAGGCAGTGAAACCAAGCCTAAAGACCAATCTGATGAGCTCTCATCATTAGCAATCACCACACCTACAAACCCAATTGAAACTTCACTTGCTCAAGCTCCTGATCATCAAACCCAATATGAATCTCTCTCACCACAATACTCTGCTCCTTCCCCTTCTGCAAGAGATGACCTTCTCTCTTCAGCATATCAATACAATTCTCCTCCTCCCTATATCGAAGTATTAGCTCCTGAATATTAATACTCTTCTCCTTCTCCTTCTCTTTACGGTGAAGAACCCTTGGCTCCTGAATATGGATCAGACAACTCTCTTTCTCCAGAATATGCTTCTCCTCCAACTTATATCGAAGCTATGGCACCTGAAATTGAAGGCGATGGCTTCTACTCTCCACTTGAAGCTCTTGTGCCCTCTCCATCCATGGCTATGGAATCCAACACTAATGAGTCTTCTCCAAAGCTCCCTCCTGTAACACCCTTCAGTTACAGTGCTGAAGACGATGCTGGGGTGTTTGAGTTAGAATCAGAAGTTTCTTCGCGTGGAAATGGAGGAACTTTGGCCGGGCTTATAATTGGTGGTGTTTGTATTGTTGGTTTGGGAGCTTTGGTGTGCAAGAAGAGGAAAGATAGGAAGAAAAGCGCACAGTATAAATACTTGGCTAAGCGAGAGGAGCTCGAGTTATTCTAAGACCACAATTTTTTTCTACAATTATCTTTAGTTGTAGATTGTATCTAGTTGCTTGTCACTTTCACATAGACTCAACACTTTTTCTCTATCACTTATAGTCTACTCCATTGGAGTCGTGACAAAATTTTGGTACAAAAGGTTGTGGTTTAAGACTATGAATATTCTCTTTGCATATAGAATTCTTATTTATCTAAAATTTGTAGTACTACTTTAAAAATATGTATGGAGCTGTGGTATTACTCTACAAGACCAGTACTTGAATGATCATTGATGATGCTATGATCGTCAGTCGAGATGTTTGTCCAGAGAGGGATCGTCCGCGGCTGTTATTGACCCTGGAACACAACAAATTATGAAAGATGTGGTCACCGATGTGGTGCCAACCACAAGGCCTCCAATGGCAAAGTTAGAAAAGCTTGGAAACGAAGGAAGATAATAATAGACCTTAGATGAGTGGAATCTTATGTGACTGTTTTCATGCCTCTTTCGGATCTTGTTTATGGATTTATATAGGTTATTTCAGTACTCTTCTAGCTGTTGGTTCTGCCATAATGAGAGCATGATTGCTTGAGTTTGTAACGCTCGTACATGGTGTTAAGTTGACAAATACACCTTCAATGGTATTGAAATTTATTGTCATTTCCGTAACGGGTGGTCTTGATTGAAGGATGACGGTTAAGTCATTGTTCGGGCAATCCCCCTCGTACCGTGCTGACAGTGAGGTCGTTCTTATACATCGTCCATTTCAGATGGACGATTATATATATTTTTCGGGCCTATCAATCATGTTACATGAGAAATAGTAATGGAAGTTCCAGAATAGTTTTTGAAGAATGGCACAACTTAATTTTCTTTGTTGGAAAGTTGGATTAATTAGACGGTAATATTAGCTTTAATTTATTGGGTATTGGTAAGATTTTCAAATTGAAATTGTTAGTTGTTATGGAGATCAGTTTTATGGTTTATATGTTGTACATTCTACAAATATGTTTTATTATGTTTGCAGTAGTTTAAGAGTGCAAAAATTCTTAATTTCTCAAAAACTTTACTATTCCTTTATCTCTTTATCAAAATTTAATTAGAATTAACAATTTTCAAGATTTGTTCATTACTGAAATCTATTGTTCAATACCTAAAGTCCAACGTTGCCAAAAACATGTTTTAAAAACCGGAATGATCAAAGAACCGAAAGGGGTCCAGTTTTCAATTTTATCACTTTTACCAGATCGGTTTAATTAGTGTCTGATTCCCAGTTGAAATGGCCAATCCAATTTGGTTTTCAAAACCATGGCCAAAAGATGCATGCCAATTACTATCTCAAATATGATATTTATTCTGTTAGGATTGTTTACATTTATTTTTAGAATAAACTGTGTATTGATGCTATAAATTCAAGTTTAACTTCTCCAATGTGTTTTTAGCTAGGTTAGGAGAGATGCTAATTGTGTTGCTCATGCCCTTGCTATATTTGTTGTTCTTCAAAGGTTTTTTGGTTTTTGTAACCAGCACTCTCTTCCTCTTGCTATTGTTAAGCAATTGAGGAAAGATGTTGTTCTTGCTATTTAATGAAAATTGGGTATTATATAGAAAACATTTATTTTAGAATTAAAATTTTAAAAGAAACTTTTATATAAATTGATGATAATAGTCCAATTAACATATTAAACTATATAAAAAGGCTACATTCTTTCTCCAATCCATGTATTGCCTATAAATATTAACTAACAATATATTTTACATTTGCGTCTACAAACATAAGTTATTCAAAATTAAAATTAATAAAATCCTATTTAAAATCGATTATGTCATAAGAAAGATTAAGTGGATAAATGATAAAACCAATTGAAAATGAAATTTTAGCAGACCTTCAAGACAAAAACACAAATAGTAGTAATCTTGAATCTCAAAAGGCAAGAAAATTTGATTTTTTTTTTAAATGAAAAAATATCAAAACATATTACTCAATTAATATTAAAAAATAGAGAAGGTCCCATTATAAAGTGTCGCCTTAGATCCAAAAATGTGTTAAGCCCGTACTTGGTTGGGTCATATTATTGCGAACCAAAAATTTGAGTAGGATTTGAAACAAGTCTATTTAAAGTTGAATTGATGTATTTGATGGAGCACTATTTAGAATTTACAAGTTTTAGAATTTTTTATTATTTTATATTTAAAATGCTCTACGCATATGAAAAATTTTCGTAACAGTGTGGATATATTTTGCATGAAATGCATTTAACAAGCCAATAATGTGGTTAATATTTCATGATTTTGGCGTGACCATCATTGGGTATTAGTATAAAGAAACCATTTTTTTTATAAGGAAAGAAACCAATTCAATTGAGGCTAAAGTTGCTAGAAACACACAAATATTAAATTGATGGCTTTAAAAAAAAAAATAGTGTTCATGAGACCACCATTGAGATATTGGAAGAAAACTAATAATTTCTCTACATTAGAATAGTGCTTATATATAGCAATTATGTTTCATGTTCCAGTCAAGTTGTTGGTGTATTTCACTTGAAACCAATGAATCATATAAGATTTTTGGAAATAGCTTGAGGATTGGTCTTCTAAGATGTTACTGTATTGATTGAAATTTGTTTTTCAACATTGCAGGATGATAGAGCATAGAGATCCAACCAAGCTAAATTGCCAGAAAAGGTTTTGAAGCATTCATTATGGATTGATATCTTGACGTTAGCAAGACTAATTTTCAGTTTTATTAAAGTTTTAGACTTGATATGAGTGAACTTCTTTTTACTTTGAAACATGTATTGTGACACTTAAACCTTCTTGATATGAGTGAACTTCTTGAAATTGATAGCACTTAAACCTTGTAATGTAGTTTTATTAATGTCAAATTATAATTATTTTCTTTCATATTCCCAATATTTATGAAAAGTCTGTTGGGCTTTGTGGAGCCTAGTTGTGTTTGATCCAGATGACGACCCAACCCAAAATAATATTGTGTGGTTTTTAATGAGAGATTTTCTAAGGCTTAGTCTATGGAGTGGAGGCTTGGGCCGATTTTGTAGCCCATTGTGAATCCTGTGCACAAGATACAGAAACCGTTGTTTTGGTGATTAGGGTTTCTTCATATAGTTTTTGAGAGAGTGAAAAAATTGTACGACCACACTTTGTATTTTTCCCTGATAATAGTGAAATTTCTGCAGCTCCGTGGACGTAGGCAAAATTGCCGAATTACGTAAATATTATCTTGTGCGTGTGATTATTTTTCTTTTGCGTGTGTTTTCTCTATTTTGTTTCTCACAGGTTTGGGAATTTCGTGCTAATTCCCTACAAGTCAGAGAGAGAACTTATTGAGAAGTGACTATGCCAATGGTGCAGTTTGAAGATGCTAGGCAGTGGAGCAAGCGAAGGCATAGCAGGGGTCGATAGATAGTTGGGGGAGAGAAAGGCCACAATGGTGGCTTGTGGGTGGCGCATGGTTAATGATTCGAGACTTGGTCCGTGCAATGATGGTGGTTTGGCGCGATAGTGGTAGCGGCAACAATGACTAAAGGATTTTTTGAAAATTCTGAAATTTAGAGAGAAGTAGAGAACAAAGGAGTGAAGAGTTGCAGAGAGAGATATGAACAGGAAAAAAGATGAGAAAAAGAATGAATGAGAGTGAATTTTTTAATTTTTTTTTCTAAGTCACGTAGATTGATGACGTGGAGCTGTTTTAGAGCCGTTAGATCTAATGGAAGGCTAGGATTTGAGGTATTGCATCCCGTGCAATACCCTAGGTATTGCATCCTGTGCAATACCCTAGGTATTGTATGGGATCAATCCATTAGAGGGACTGCTATGTCCTGAAAGCATTATCGATGACATTCAGATTCAGTCATGTTTATTCACTCAATTGTGTGGTTCTCAACATGTTAAAAAGGAGGCCAATCTGAGAATTGAAATTTTTTTGAAAACAAATTGTATTAATAGTACCCATTATCCCATATGAGATTTTACATCTGGCCAAAAAATATCTTTGCTTAAATGCTTTGTTAAGAACCTTGAAGAGAGGTTCATTGTTGGTAGCCTTCTGTATCACCCATTTGTTAATATTGTATTACATGACATGTGGGAAACTAGAGTGGTTGTCATCTGCTTTTATGGTGCTGACAATTTTGATCTTGAATGTATGATGATGACATTTTTTTAGAGGAAGACCCTTTGAAGTTGAATTTGGGAATGAAGTTAAACTTGCTGACTCATCAAAAGCATATGAAGAAGTAGTGGAGGCTGTTGTAAAGCTTTTCTATTATGCTATGGTATAGTTCATACCACTCGGAAGAATGTTTTCATTTGATGGAGCAGATAATTTCTAGAGCTATAATGATAAGAAATATGATTTCCATTGTTTGGTGGAATGTAAGTTGTACATTTACTCATTTTATGTCATCTACAAATACTAAAAGTTTTTTTACATTGAGCTTATAAACTGATATGTCACCAATCACGAAATCACAATTCAAATATTCATTAAAAGGTGATTGAAGTACACCAATTGCATTCATCACATAGTAAAACTTGTAGTACATCTAGCAATTTCCTCATTCTTCACCACCCCCCCCCCCCCCACCACCCCCCCCCCCCCCCCCCCCCTCTCTCTTTCTTTACTAATATTAGGGTAGGAAGTTATTTTGGACATTGAGAATACAAATCGTGAGTTTTACCCATACTCCCCCTACAACTTTGATTCAAGTAATTTCTTTTTTCTTTCCCTAATGAATTATATTCAATTGCTAACTGTTACTGTTATATTATTCCAACAAAATGTGATAAGTTTTATTATACAATATTGGTTTTGTATTTGTTTTTCATATAATAGGACTTGCATGGTTAGTGGTATGTTAATTTATTAAAAATTGAGTTGATTGAATTGCTGACTGTTACCATTTTTTTGAAAGAATGTGGTTAGTTATATGCTATTATTGTAACTTTGGTATATGGAGCTATTTTTCTTTTTCTTTTTCTTTTTATGGGTGTAAGAATACAATCACAAACAAACTTTGCATTTTGTTTAAGGCAATGGCGACTAAATGGCATTTTTGCTTCTTCAAAGATAACAGTGGAGGGGAAGGTGAGGTTTTGGGTTCAATCTCCTGTAGCTAGATCGGTTTCATTTATGATTAAGACACATATGTAAATTAAGAATATGCATTGTTTAATAACTCAACTATCAAAGCAGGAAGTATGGATAGCTCATATATAGTTATAGTGGTTTGTGATTTATTAGTTAATTTGGTGTCTTTTCAAATTCACATAACTCCAGTTGCCCCAATCTGGAATAAATATTTTTTTCTATTAGGATTTGGGTTGATTTGGGGGGTTTCTATGATACATGTAGTATTTAGGAATTTATGTGTTATTATGTAACTAAAGATCCTAATTAAACGTTTAAATCTTCCACTGGGATAGATTTCAACCGGAAAATATTAATTCAAGAGTTGTGAAATTAGGATTAGGGTTGTAGTGAATTTTTTTAAATGATACGAGAATGAGTTCTTCATGCTTATTCCCGAAGTTAAGATCTTAATATTTATTAGGCAAAAATGCAAAACTGGCCCTCTAACTTTCAGTATTTTTCATTTCAGTCCTCTAACTTTCAGTTTTGTCATTTCAGTACTCTAACTTTCAATTATTGTCAATTCAGTACTCCGTTAAACCTCAGTTAAATGTTGCCGTTAAGTGAACCAAAACGACGTTGTTTTGGCTAATTTTTTTTTTTTTTTTTTCATAAATTTCGGAATTAAAAAAAACATTTAGGTGTGGAGACCGAGATGAAACCGAGTTGTACAGAAATATTGAAACCGAGACCGAGATATTCCCATTACCTGAAATCAAAAACAAAGAAATATTGAGAGAGACCGAGATGAAACCGAGTTGCAGAGATTGAAACCGAGACCGAGATATTGAGATTGTGACCGAGATGAAGGAGATGGAGTTCTGATATTGAGACCAAGACCGAGATATTGAGATTGAGACCGAGATGAAGGTGAAGGAGTTCTGATATTGAGACCGAGTTGCAGAGATTGAGACCGAGATGAAGATATTGATAGGGTGTACTCCGTAGCTCCAGCGTCGACCAGTTCTTCCTTTTCCCCAAATGTTCAGCACTGTAACTGAAGGGTGTTGCAGGAGGGAGCTTTGGAGAAGACTCATCAATGTCCGATTCCATAGCCATGGATGGAGAGGGCACAGGAGCTTCAAGCGGAGAGTAGAAGCCATCGCCTTCAGTTTCAGGTGCCATAGCTTCGATATAAGGTGGAGGAGAAGCATATTTTGGAGAAAGAGAGTTGTCTGATCCATATTCAGGAGCCAAGGGTTTTTCTTCGCCTAAATGTTTTTTTTTTTTTTTAATAACAGTTTTTTAATTTTCTTTTAGTTCCCAAATTTATGAAAAAAAAAAAAAAAATTAGCCAAAACGACGTCGTTTTGGTTCACTTAACGGCAACAGTTAACTAAGATTTAACGGAGTACTGAATTGACAACAGTTGAAAGTTAGAGGACTGAAATGACAAAACTGAAAGTTAGAGGACTGAAATGAAAAAGGCTGAAAGTTAGAGGGTCAATTTTGCATTTTTGCCTATTTATTAACTTCATTTTTGATTGGGTAATTATGGGGGATTGAACTCCAGTACAAGAGATTACAAAGTAACCTGGCTGTCAATAACCCTAAAGGTCGTTGGCAGGTTTTACACCACTTGATTGCCATAAAAAAATTGAAGGTTTACTTAAAGATAGGAGTGTGCATGGGTTGGTTCGGAGATTTTGCAACCCTAGGAGTTGGGTTTGGTTGGGTCAAGTTGTTGGATTAAGAGTTAAGATCATTTTGTCAAACCTAATAGTTAAAAAAAAAAAAAAAGTTTTCACTAAATTATTTAAGTTGTTTTTTCAAGAAATGATTAAAATTTACAAAATAAGTCATATTTTTCGAAACTAAGTCTTAAAATATCAAAGTAACAAATTTATAAATCCAAAATAAATTAGTTAACAAATCTAAAATCCAAAATAAATTAGTTAACAAATATAAAATCCAAATATTTTTAAACTGTTAAAATCATGGTCTGGGTTACATGGGTTGAAAATTTTTGCCAACCTAAACCCAATGCAACACAAGCTTCACAAAAATTTACAAACCAACCCTTCAACCCCTTAAAAGTTTAAAACCCAAATCCGGTTTCAGGTTGGTTAGATTTGGTCAAGTTTATTGGATTAGTAGGTTGAATGCACACTCATAAATAAAGTAATACTAACTTATAGCCACATAATAAGCAAATAAATGATATGATCTAGGGGGTTGGTTTCAACATCTCTTGTGATGTTGGAGTACTAAGTTTGAACTCCATTAGCCCCCTCCTTGCCCCCCGCCCCCACCCCCTTCCCATGTCTTTTTTGCAAAAAAATTTGAGCAGCATGGACAAAACTCTTTTCGAGACATTTAGATGGTGGGAGAGAGGTAGATGAGTTTCAAATTACATGAACACAGACATGGAACACCACAAATAATATTATTACTTGAACCAGTTGGCAATTCTTAATATATATATATATATATTAAAAAAAAAACAGTATAAATTGAATCAAATTGTTAGAAATGATCATCAAAATTTAAAATAAGTTGAATATCATATTTTAATATTTATTTAAATTATTAATGACATAATAAAATTCAAATGCAAAACAAAATATATCATTTTTGGTAGCTTTTATATTAAATGTATAACAAAATTAGTTTTGTTAATAAGATTTTTTTAAAAGGAAAGAAAAAAAAAAGGCAAAAAAAAGAGAATTTTTTTATTTTTTATTTTATTTTTGTGGCCAAACAGGACGCATTCCACATGTTATTATTTATTTTTATATATTTTTGGAGCCGTTTTCTCTTACATATATTGGTCGAGGAAGGTCACTCGCGTGTCTCTGTGTGTGTTCCTCTTTTCTCTGAAGCTTCAGATAACAGCAAAAGACCAAACACTGAGAAGAGGTATGTTTCCCTCCCCATCAATTTCTTTCTTTAACACAATCTCCTATCATTTTATCTTTCTTTCCCTCAAATTATGCCTCTAAATCACTTCAATTCTGTCAACTAAATAAGATAGATCTTCAACTTTTGATGGGTATTGCTCTGTGTACAAACTGTAAATAGTGCTGAAATTCTTTGTGGGTTTTTGAATTGATTATCAGAATCAGTCCAGTTAGATTTATCATCTCTGTGTGTTTGCTCTTTGATTGGTTTCTGAGAAAACTGTGGAAGAAAAAACCAACTTAAAATTCGGGTTTTCATATTTTTCTCACTTTTGGGGTGTTGCTAGTGGTGTTATTTTTCGTGGGTTGATCTCAAAATTTAAACTTTTTTGGTTCGTACCCCACATTTTCTCGCCAACCAAACGTAGGATTAGTCTTGTAAAACTTTTTGGTGGCGGATGATAGTTTATTTGAAAACTTACTTGAGTATGATTGTTGATGTTATACTTACATCCCATTTACTTTGGTTGATCTGAAACTTTTGGCTCTTCTGGTCTCAGTTTCTGTAATGATCATTAGATGGATCATATTCAGACTTCAATATGTCATATTTGAATGGGTTGTATTTTCATTATATATAGTTCTAAATTGAAACTGATACTTATGATGTATGATCTTTATTATTTAAATGTTTTTTGAGTGTATGTGGTATTTTCCAATATGAAGTCTCTTTGTAGATTTTGTGCGCTATAAGTTTCTAATGTTTTCTATTTGGTGGGTACCTGTAGAATTACCTTGAGATCTTTGAGACTTTGACATGACTGCAATTTCTTTGTTTAAGAAATCTTTTTCTAGAAACTGTTATTAGATTAAGTTAAATTCTGAGTTATGTTGACCCATGAGGATTTGTTTCCCGGCATTTCATAAGATACAAAAGGTGCTTCAAAGAGAGTGTAATTGATTGTAATAGTCCAAGTTCATGTATTGTAATTTGCCATCTAGGTCTTGTATAGCGTAGGTGCTTGTTTGAATACAGTTAGTTCTGGGCATCATCCTTTCTGTTTGTTTAAGAAATGTTCCTCTTCAACTTTTTGTTAGAAGAACTTGAAGCCTTAATTCTTTTCTCCAATGAATGTTTAGATTTCCAATTCCATATATTAAGATATAAATTTCACTTAAATAATATTGTAACCTAGGGTAGTAATACAAGCTTTAGTGATGTAACTTTTCCAAGTTATATTTTTGTTCGGCATGTACTCTCTCTCTCTCTTCAAGATATAGTTGCCATTAGATGTATTCTGCTTTATTTATGCGTGTAATGGCTAAAAGGATGCTATTAAACTTGAAAAAGTATCTTTGTTGTGCTATCTACTGGATAGAAATGGCTGAAATTTTGACATTGTTCTGGATCCTCCATAGCATGTGGCCTGATGTACTTTGTAAGGAAATTTGTAAAATTACACTTTTTTCTAATATGCAAAATTTACCCCTTTTTTGTTTTCTTGGAAAGTTTGTTTGGGGTTTATTTAGTTAATTACCCTTCACACATAAATATTATTATAAATATGTGGGTGAGTGCAATGATTTTACCATTTTTCCCCTAACTTATTACTAAATTGTAACATTTTTGTTGCTGTTTTAGGTTGATTTATTGAGTGTTTTGAGAATTTAGAAACCATATTTACCTTTGTTTTTTAACCCATTCTTTTTTAATTTTTAACTAATAAAAAAAACGAATGTGGAAACCATAAGTGAATTTCTTCTTCACCATATATTTGGTACTATGCACTGAATTTATAGAGTCCATCTATGAGGCTCAACTAACCAGTTGAGTTGATCCAGTTATGTCATGAACTGGTTTTATTTTGCCTCAAATGAGGTATTATGCTATCATAGGAAGGATTTTCTTTGTCTTTGGGTGCAGTTTCAATCTGTCAATCTTATTTTTAGAACTTTGTGTATCTATTTCCAGGAAGCATGGCAGCCAATAGGGGTCAAGGTGGAATCCAACAATTGCTGGCTGCAGAACAAGAGGCTCAACACATTGTCAATGCTGCCAAAAGTGGTAATTTTTCTCTTCTTTATCTGGATTTATGCACAATTGGATGTCATCTATATCTCATTCCACAGGAATATCTTTATGGATATGTGTTTATTTGTATACAGACTATATTTACATAATTTAGACAAATTAAGTAATTCTTAATTGTTAAAATAAATAAATAAATAAATTTATTCTTTGCATTACGTTATTTTTCATGTCATGTGAAACATTGAATATGTAGATATATGCATCTCTTTTACACAATCAACCATAGTTTATTTAAAAAAAAAAATGCATTCTTGAGATGAGATGGCACTTCTATATAGGTCCCTTCCCCCCTTACTCCTCTGGTTGTTACACTTCCACTTGTGTTCTGTAATTTGATTCCTAATTGCTTTGTGGCTTTGTGTTTCTGCTGTTAGCAAAAATGGCAAGACTGAAACAAGCTAAAGAAGAGGCCGAAAAGGAAATTGCTGAATATCGGGCCCAAATGGAGCGTGAGTTCCAGAGGAAACTTGCAGAGGTATGTATATGTTGGTTAAAACCTGTTTATACTGTTAACTAGCTCAAGGTATTATGAGTATTTCTACGCTTATGGTGTATCAATCGTATTTGATGTATGCCTTGAGATCAGTGCGCAGGAAATGAGAACTACAAATAGTGAATTTGGCTTTTATAGTGTCAAGCTATTTCTAAGTTTCTGTCTTTCTCATAACAGAGCAGTGGAGATTCAGGTGCAAATGTTAAGCGGCTTGAAAAGGAGACTGAGGCAAAGATCTGTAAACTAAAAGAAGATGCTGCAAGGATATCACAAGATGTAGTTGCGATGGTTCTGAAGCATGTGACAACTGTGAAAAATTAAGTCTGTGGATGGTAAAGGTGATAATGCAAACTCCTAAATCTTGTTAATTATGGACTGGTTCTTCATGGACCTTAGACTGCTTGTGTGTTGTGGATAGGATTTCTTGTTCTGGTAATTGTTATGCTGTGTACTGTACACAAAGAATGCCATAAATGCCTTCTATGTTAGAAAGAATGATATCCCTCAAATTGTTGCCATCTCTTCTTAGGCAAATTGATTCTATTACAAATGAGGTGCTGTTTTGTCAAAGAAAAACGTACAAAGAGTAATTTGGTTTTTTTTTTTAATAGCAAAGAGTAATTTACTTAATCACCCATAATATATATATATATATATATATATATATATATGCGCCAATGAAATATTTGATCGTGATTCGTGCTAGTCCTCAAGCCAACTCCACACGACATACCAGTGTAGATTGTACCCATACTATATATATTTTCTTTAATAAAAGTACAAGCTTTTTATTTGAGAGTTTTCAAAAGAATGGAATGAGTAGATTGTAGAGGAATGGAATAGAATATGGTTTTTTTTTTTTTTTTTTTTTTTTTTTCTGGTGTAAGTTTATTAAGAAATTAATGGAAAGGAAAGAATATATAATTGTGCTGGAATGGATTTTACTGTTTATTTGTTTTCGTTTATAATAAAGATAAAATCAGTATTTAATCTCCATTTCATTGAGGTTTTGTTTTGAAATGATGGAACAGTGAGGCATGGAAAATATATGGAGGACAGAAAATTAGGATGAGATGATTGTTGTTTTCCTTTATGTGTTTGGTAAATGGAATAGAAAAGTGAGAGAATAGAAAACTTATTTTCCTTTGATTGGGGAAAAGAAAAAGAATTGAAGGATAGAAACAAAAAATTTATTGGGAAAGAAACAATAATTTTGTGTGTGTGTTTATTTTTTGGGATAGTAACACTAATTTTGTGGTAATAGTTATTATAACCCCTTTTATTATTTTTTTTTTTTGGTGTGGGGCGTGGAGAAAATATAAGGCTCTGTAGGTTTGGGCGGAGAATGCCACCTATCTCTTCTTTTCATCCTGGCTTTTCATTCATACCAAATGGATGACAATCTCACATTTTCCTTTTTCTCATCAAAATTATCCCAACTTAATTGATTCTAAAATCTAAAGGAATGAGTGTTCCTTCTTGTGAGAGAAATGCTTGGGAAGGAATGGAATGGGTATTTACTTAGATAACCATTTCATCTATTCCTCAACTTTCATATAAGAAAATAAATGAAATATCCTCAAAAGATGTTTTTATTTCGTTCCTTTTTATGGCTTTCCCTACTTCAAAAGAATTCAAACTACCATAAAAGTTGGGAAAATTTCTGTGAGTTGGTCATTTTTAAATTCTTCTTACCGACGAATAAGAAAAACAAGTTATAGTGTGACTTGTTTGCAATTCGAGTTACCTAAAAGGACCCAAAACTCTTAAGTAACCCCCCTAGCATGCATGTCACGTACCACTTCGAATGGCTTCCACTCCAACCCATATTCTGGGCTGTCTGTGTTTTGTGCTCAATTTTATAAGCATTTGTGTGTTTTTTTTAAAGCGGATAATTAAGCTTTTAATAATCAACAACAAGAATAACCATCCGCCAACTCAAGGCTATTTGTCAATAAGTTCATATATAGCACAAATGTCAGATATCCAGACTTGCCAGTGTTTATACATTTTAAATCTGGCACATCATTTTGGGCTTGGATTACCATGTGAATTTCATGATAATAAGTTAGGACTTCTCTACTTATGAGGAACAAATAAAAATTATAAGATTAGAGATGCATTTTTACAGAGAATCTAGAATTTGTTCTCGTTCCAATAATGTCATCAATGAATGATGGTTCAAAAGTTTGTTTTGGATTGATAAGGTATTTCAACCAGTCATGGCATCTTTTTGTATGTGTATCAATCACTCTACAACTAGTACCTTATGTGGTAATGTGTCAGTTTGTCTTAAATTGTGAATACATGAAATGTCTGAGTTCCACACCCCCTCCCTTCTTTCACATGGGGATGTCTTAGTCCTGATGGACATGTCCAAAATCAGTCTTTTACATGCCCACACATTCTGTGCCAGTCTGCCATACCTCCTGGTCCAACTTACCATGGTTGTCATCTGCTAGAGAGAGATGGAGAAACACATTGTGTTTAATCACAATGTTAAAGCTTATATTTATTTACCATGCTGGAAACAAAACTGTTTGAAGACCTTTGACTATTCTAATCAGAGGCATGTAGCCATTTGCTGCAAGCCTGTAGGGGTAGTGTTATTCCATGAGCATTTAGGTTGTGTAATACCCTAAAAATGTGAAGAAGAATTCAATTATTATGCAACTGTAACTGAAAATATAATAATATCAGTGTCAGAAAATTTTACAATGTGTGAATGTGAGCTTAACATCCTACCTAGATTTCGATTCTGATATCTAGTGTAGTTGTGATATTTAACTTGTTATCGAATGCTAGAGTGTCTATTGAAACATTTCGTTCATCAATTCATACTCTTGACTCATAACTCAATACTAAACTTTTGCAATGCTTTGATTTGGATATATAAGCTTTTTATTTATGGGAGAAAGAGAGAGAAATAATGGCCTATTGGTGTAAGAATTATTTAAAAGAGTCCACTTAATGAGAGTTGAAATGCATTGGTTAAGGTTGAGTTTTTTATTGCATTTGATTTGTTTTTTTTAGGGAGTCAATCAATTTTTAGTTAAAGAGATATTTGTTTATGGCTTTTTGTTAAATAGTGTATTCTCGCATCCATTAAAGAAGAATCTAATGGGTTCCACTACACTGAGAGGTGAAAAGGAGAGCAAATAAACAAATAATTCTTTAACTCTGAATGTTGTGCAACTCTCTAGATAAAAACGGATGGATTACGATAAAAAAAACTCAACCTTAATCAATACATTCAAGTACTCGTTAATCGAACCTTTTATTTATTAGCTTTTGTTACTTCCTAATATAGTGAGACACACCCAATTCTTCCTTAATGGGTGCACTTGACACCAATTAACAAAGGGGGAAAAACTATTTCACACCGTGTGTTTTTGTAAACTGAAAACGTTTTCATACACTGTGTGAAAGAAACACCACCCTCAACAAAAAATCATATAAACTACTATCTCAATACAATTGTTGGAGTAGTGTAGATTTATAATAATTTGTAGAGAGGTGAGTTTGTTGGAGATGATAAAAAAAAGTGTGATTAACCAAAATTTAGGAAAAAAAAAAAAAATTTGTTGCTCAACTCAATCAAGTACTACTGTCAGTCACATAAAATAAATTTGGTGGATAACTTTCTTAGATTAAACAGTTGCTTAATCAGTAATAAACATGGTTATCATCTGCCAGAAGAGAGATGAAAAAACATATTGTGTTTGATCACAATGTTAGGGGAGCTAATATTTACCATGCTGGAACCATCCCTAATTAATATGCTGCCAACAAAATTGCTTGAAGACCTTTAACTATTCTAATCAGAGGCATGTAGTCATTTAGGGCTGCAAGCCTGCTATTCCATGAGCATTTAGGCTGTGTCAGTAATACCCTAAAAATGTTAAGAAGAATTCAATTATTATCCAACAGTAACTAAAAATATAATAATATAAGTGTCAGAAAATTTTTCAATGTGAGATTTCAATTCCGATATCTAGTTTAGTTGTGAAATTTAGCTTATTATCGAATGTTGAAGTGTCTATCGAAACATTTCGTTCATCAATTCATACTCATGACAAATCATTCAATACTAAACTATTGCAATGCATTGCTTTTTGGATAAGCCTTTTTATTTTTATTTTTTAAATTCATTTTTGGTATGGGAGAAAGAGAGAGAAAGAATGATCTATTCTGGAATGAATTATTTAAAAGGGTCTAGTTAACAAGTGTCAAAATGCATTGGTAAAGGTTGAGTTTTTAATTGCAATTGATCCATATTTTTATTTTTTAGGGAGTCAAGCAATTTTTAGTGAAAGAAGTATTTGTTTATGGCTTTTGTTTTTTTTTTTTAGGGGAGTTTATGGCTTTTGTTAAAGGGTGTATTTGCGCATCTATTAAAAAAGAATTTAATGGGTTCCAAATTTCCAATGCATCAGGAAATGAAAATAAGAGAAAAAAAAAAAAAAAAAAAAAAATTGAACTTTTAATGCTGTGCAACTCTCCAAATAAAAATAGATCACAATAAAAAAAGTCAACCATAATCAATACTTTCAAACACTCATTAATCGAACATTTTATTTTTTAACTTTTATTGTTTCTCAATACAGTGGTCAGTGGAACCTGTTCAATTCCTCTTTAATGGGTGCACTTTGACACCAATTAACAAAAGAGAAAAAACACTTTCACATAGTGTGTTTTTATAAATTGAAATCGTTTTCACACTCTGTGTGAAAGAAACACTGCCCTTAGTAAAACCTATTTAAAAAGTTATCTCAATACAATTGTTGAAGTAGTTTAGATTTATATATAATAATAATTTGTTGAGAGGTGAGTTGTTGGAGATTAAAAAAAAAGTGTGATTAACCAAAATTAAGGGGAAAAAAAAATTGTTGCTCAATCGAGTACAACTGTTTGTGACAAAACAAAAGTTGGAGGATAACTTTCTTAGATTAAACAATGAAGAGTCGACTAATACATCCAAAACAAAATGCGTTTTCAAAACAAAGCGTGCATATATTTGCAAGAAAAACAAGGAAAATCCGAGGTTACTTTGGCTGTTGGGGTTTAAAATCTTCATCCACGACAGTTCACGTGACAGATGAGAGTCATCCAATCGAGTGGTCCCTTTTCCCTGCTAATGAAGTGAACATCGTTATCTCCACCACCCCCCTCATCAATCCCATGCAAAGCACAGATAGATGCACTCACTTTCTTTTGTTTTCTTTTCTTTTTTCTTCTGGATCTGTCACTGACACTGCCTGCTCAGATATTGTGAATAAAGACACAGTGGGTGGCTTTTTCTTAATATTTAATAAGAATAATTGTTATTTAATGGAATATGCTATTCTTTGAGATAGAGGAGTAAAGTATTCAGCATATATACATATCATATCACACGTATCTAAGAGACCCAAAATCTGGATATTGAGGATGTTATAAGGAACCAATATCTAAATAAAAATCTCATTCTCATCACAAAATTCCATTTTGTCAACTCAGATTAGCGTGTGGATATATACATATATGATTAATAAGATGGTGTGGTGTTACTGATGTTATAACTTGAAGTAAAACTAGGATTAAAGTGTGGAAAGCTCGCAACAATTCAAGAGACACCTCAACATGGTGGCGGGCCTTGAAAAATTAGAATAAGGTGGCCGTACAGCAGAGATTTGCATACTTCCTAGTGCATGTCAGGGTGGGTGGGTTCTAAACCCTATACGTGCATTTAACTTTTTTGTTTGGATACACCGTATTTAAAGTGACCCCCCCAAAATGGATTATGAAATCTTGCAAAAGGACCCACTATTTTGGCACAATCAGACCAGTGAGATTTATTGGTTTATGGGGAGATTAGGACAGCTCGGGCTGCTCAACACACACACACACAGAGGCCATATTTCCATGTATTTCCTTGTTATTACTTATTATTTCATTGTAATTTGTACATTTGTGGGTTACTTTGTATTCGGATGAGAGGTCAAAGTGTTGACGATTAGAGTTGCTACATTGAGAATCTCAATCGAGCAAGATTTGTGTGACATGTGTAGTATATTTTTTGAAAATCAGTTTACCAACAGTCTCACCCGATACTCACCCTTTTCTTGATCGGGCGAGATTTGCAAACCTAATTCGTTGCATTCATTCTATGTTGCACCCATTCACTCAACCCTCTCATATAACCCTTTATTCCCACAAGATACCACATATGATTCTCATATTGAAGAGTTAGAAAGCAATCATTCAACCTAGAACAAAAACCAATTTGTTCTCTCTACCTTCACCCTCTCCAATTTCCAAACCTATTGAGAGGAGATAAAAACCTTACATAAATAATTGCATAGAAATCTTGAGTGTTCTTTGTTGTTGTTTGGTGTTGGGAACTATTGGAGCAATCTCTAAATCTTTTAAGAGGCCATAGAGTAGTCAAGTAAACTACTCTATAGCAATCAATTGTGAGCACTAGCGAGGAGCTCAAATAAGCTGTCATTTACATAGCTTGGAGGGTTTGTAAGTGAGATATATTGTAACTATTATGTTAGTGATATCGGTTGGTGCTATCGCCCCTAAGAGATTTTTTGCCTAGTTTAGGGGGTTTTCGCTCTCTAATTAAACAATTAGCAGTGTTTGAGTGTTTGTGTTGTTGATTGGGATTTGCTACATATTGTGATTGTGATTGTGTATCTATGCATGTGTTAAGTGGTGAATCATATTAACAATTTGGCTTGATTTTGTAATTAGCTTAAAATTAACCTAAGCTGAAAAATTAGGATCTAAAGGGTTATCTCTCAATTGGCAATTGATTTGCTATTTAGATTTCTCACTTCCCCATGTTTGACACGTAGCTACCTTTATCTCTCTCTCTCTCTCTATTACCGACATCCCAATCGAGCAATATAGTTGTGGTGAATATATGGCTCCTTTGAGCGGTGGCCGTACACACCATTTAGCAAGCCCAACAGCCCGTCAATATGAAGACGAAGGGTGGTTAAAGACCCAGAGATTTTATTGTCTTTTTTTTGGATAGGCAAGGACCCAGAGATTTTAGACTGATAAAGAAAACACCCAAAGACAGCTCCAAAAGTAAAAGAAGTGCATTGTTGATTGTTGCTCCAAGGGGGGAGTCTTTTTAAAAAAAGAAAAAAAACTCTCAATTGACTAAAGTCTTTGATTCAATCATGCATTCAAAGAAAGGCCGAAGGCCAGACAGCTATGAGTGTCTCTGACCAATCAGCCACGTGATGCCATGCAATCGGCGGGGTTAGAATTTCAAGGGCATTTTAGCAGCAAGTGCACGAGGAGAACAATTACATTTTTTTACGTCCCAAAATAGAAATAATATGTTTTCTTAATTAAGAATACAAAAGGTAATCTCTCTCTATTCTCTAGGCTGTGTTGGCCAGTGGTTGAACTTGAATGTAAAAGCCACATGCAATATAATATTGATGCTTTGCAAGTAGGCCATTCTCAACCCATTAATGCATAGTATATATATATATATATATATAGGGTCATGCTATATACAAATTAAGTACACAAGTGATTGAATTCAGTACTTTGTCCATATACTAGCTAAGAGGATCCACTAATGTACAATATGAGTGGCCGGGTAGGCTGTTCTTCCCTATTTTTAATCTCCGACGGCGGCAAAGTGGCTTTTATGGGCGATCCACTTTCTTGCTCATTGGTCCAATAAGATGCGTATCATAAGCAGCAGTCATTTAATTATAGAGATCTAATTGAAAGCGTCATAAAGTTTCTTGCACTTAAATTAGTTATGATTTTGTGGTCCTAGTTAACTCAACTAATAAAAAAATTTATGGTTGAATGAGAGATTTAGGATTCAATTTGTACTTACACCAAAAATTTATTGGTATCTTAGTTTGATGATAAAAAACACATTCATCAAAAGCGAACATCATAAGTTAAAACTCTATAATAATAAAAAAGTCACGGTTTTAACTTGAAAAATAAAGACCTCTAGAATAGAGAAAATTACCCTCTTTACCTAACTTATAAGATAAAAATTAATGAATACCCTAATGACATTAGTTTAAGAATTACTTTCAGAAAATTTTTAGGGGAAAAAAAAACTAATTTTTTATATTTCTCATGAAAATTGTATCAAAATTGTCAATTAATAAATGCACTAAGAGTATCCATTAACTTAACCCAAGTTAGAAATCCAAGAACACTCTAATTAAAAATCGTGGTAATATTAAAACTCGCATTTAATACATAAGTCAAAGAAACTTGACTTGATTCTTTTTTTTGTGAGACAAAAAAGAAACTTGACTTAGTTCATGAATATGTATAATTTATACTGCATTTATTCATGATGAATTCTAGGATCCACGTGATGAGTACAAAATAAATTATAATTTGCTTATTCTAAAAGATAAAAATTTTCAAAATGCTTTTCTCAAGGTATTTGTCTACCCTAGACCTCATGTGTTTCTAGAAATCTTTTACTATTTGATTCTCTTTGACTAACACTTTGGGTTACCTTAAAGATTATTCACAATAATAATTTTCAACTTTACAAATCTTATGATCTTTTTAAAAAAAAACAAATCTTATTCTTAAATTAGGTTGAATCCCCCACAATTAAAATAAAGTAATGACATCAAAATTGAGTTCATTGGTAAATTAAAAAAAAAATGATAACTTTTTTTTTTTAGTGAATAGTAAAAAGAAGAAGTGCATCCAATCATATAACTTTTTTTATTTTATTTTTTTGGGTCATGCTAACGAGTGCCCTTAGGGCATTGGTTAACAATCCAGTTAAAGAAAGTTTTTATGGAAAAAGGAAAAAAAACAATTAATATTTTGACAAATTTTTTCATTTTCCATAAAAGTGATGTCAAAACTTTTTTAAAATAGATTGTTAACCAATACCCTAAGAGTACTCGTTACCATTTCCCTTTTTTAAAATTAAAACAAGAGCAAATCATCACTTTTTGGAATTATAGAAATGTAGAGACCAAAGTGTCCCAATTATGTATAGAGATTCTATAAATACTATAAATATGACGGCATAACTTTTCCAAATTGATGTACAATCACAAAAAGAATAATTCTAACATTTACTTTATAGATTGTTGACATCAACTAATCACATTTATCGCTAGATTAATTTAAAAATGTTATATAATAAGACTTGTAGTAATTTTAACATCTTTCAATTTGAAAATTTTAAAAAGTGTTTGAATACGTGTGAAGAGATTAATTTTAATAAAAACAAACTGAAATACTTAATGATCAAGTAATCAAATCAAGCCAATATTTCCAATTTACACGTATCTATACTCTTTTCCTTTTAAAGCAAACCCAATAATAAATTATAGAAAAGGTTAACGAATGTCTTAAAGATATTGGTTTTAAATTTTTTTTAAAATTGTCTTTTTACAAATACTCTAAAGACACCAGTTAACCAAACTCATAACTTATCTACAACTCACTAGCTGAGACATGGTATTTATTTATTTATTTTTGGAGCAAAATGATAGATAAGCTCATGTAACTAATTCAGTACTTTGGTTCTAACGTCACAAATAGCTGAACTTTAACTTGAATCACGACTTTTGTCCCTCACACCTCTTAAGCACATATTTTTATAAAGCGACCACTGTACCAAAGTTGCGCAGAGTTCTGACAAGTATGATCAGTGTAGAAAATTTTGCGGAAAGAACTTAAATCTTAGTATCTTACATGAGATTCGTTGTAAAGTCCGAGACTTGTGCATTACATTCATTACGAGAGTCTGGTCCCAAATCTGGTGCATATAGAGTCCAAAATATAATTAAGTTCCACAGTTATTAGTTATTACCTACAGTAGTTTTCAGGTTCCAAACCAAACTGTAAAAATGGCGACAACTACCCCCACGTTCTTTTATCGTCACCACCTTCATCATCATCCCAGCTCTTACTTCATCAAACACCAAGCACAAACACATTCACACCATTCCATGTTAATACCACTCATCCAAACCCACCCTCAAAACTCGCTTCAACCATGCAAATCCTCAAAACACTTTCTAGGTTTTCTCAATCTCTACTTCTTTTTCCACTTCTTCTGCTTCTTTGCTGCACCACTGCATCTGGGTTCGGATCAATGGGACCCATCTCTGCCGCATTTGGCCAAAACGGGTTCTTCTGTGCCATTGACGCGAGTGGCAAGCAGAACGTTATTTGCTGGGCGAAGAACAGCTCTTCTTCATCACCATCATCGTCTTCCGCCTCTGCTTATCTCAACAACATTCCTGCAATGGCTGCTCTCTCTGGCGGCGAAGGTTTTCTATGTGGCATTCTAGCAAACACTTCGCAAGCTTATTGTTGGAGCTCAAACAGTTCAGGTATAGATCTCGTGCCTTCAATATATCAAACCACTGCTTATTCTCATATAGCCGCGGGCAAGAATCATGTTTGTGCTATTAGAGGGTCTTATTACTCTGATCACGATTCGGGCATCGTTGACTGTTGGGAAATTGTGAAAAAATCCAATAATTATTTGAGTTCTAAACAGAGTACTCTGTTTTATAATCAGTCTATTAGCAACTTTCTTTTCAAGAAAGTTGTTTCTGGTGAAGGATTTAGTTGTGGTGGTCTTAGAGAAGGTGGGGTTGTTTGTTGGGGACCAAACTCAGCAAGTCTGGGGGTTTCTAACATATTGGAGAATTATGTAGTTTTAGCTTCAGGGAGAAGTTCTCTTTGTGGGATTTCAGAATTGTCTAATGAAGTGAAATGTTGGGGTGATAGTAATTCATATGTTGCCCCTCCAATTGGGATTAAGTTTGTGTCTCTGACGGCCGGTGCTAACCATTTTTGTGGTATACGTGGGGACAATCATGGGGTGGAGTGTTGGGGGATCTTTAATTTGTCTTCTGTTCCAAAGGGTTCCGGGTTTATGGCAATAGCATCATCTGATTTTGTTACTTGTGGTATTAGAGAGGATGATTTGGTTCTTGATTGCTGGCTTGTCAATTCCCCTTCACCGCCTGATTATGATCCTCCATTGGAATTGTGCAGCCCGGGTCTTTGTACTCCTGGTTCCTGTAGCACAGGGCAATTTGCTTATAATGCAAGTATTCTTAATGAGCCCGATTTGACAAGCTTGTGTATATGGAAAGATCTTAAGATTTGTTCACCTTGTGGGTCAAATTGTTCAGAAGGTTTCTTCTTGTCTAGTTCGTGTTCTGAGAATGCTGACAGAGCATGCACCGCTTGCTCTCTTTGCCAGAACAGCTCTTGTTGGGATGTTTGTCGACTTCAATCATCTCAGAAGATGGATCAGAAGCATTGGAATCACTTGCGTAGATTGGTGCTCATTATTGGGTCTTCTATTTCAGGTTTGTTATTCATATTGATTGGCTGGTGTCTTCTTCCGTGTATGAGGGCCACCCAAAAAGTGGAAGGGACCAAAAGACATTTCAATTCTTGCATGGGCAAGCCAAAGTTAGAAAATGACCCTATTGCTGATTTGCAGCCTCCTCTTGCTGTTGCTCCCTGTCCTGGGATGGCTCAAATTTTCCGACTCTCAGAGCTAAAAGATGCCACTAATGGGTTCAAGGAATTTAATGAGCTTGGCAGGGGAAGTTATGGTTTTGTTTATAAAGCTGTCCTTTCAGATGGGCGGCAAGTTGCAGTCAAAAGGGCAAATGCTGCCACAATAATTCACTCTAACAATCGTGACTTTGAAATGGAGTTGGAAATCCTTTGCAAAATCCGGCATTGTAATATTGTGAACTTGTTAGGTTATTGCTCAGAAATGGGTGAAAGGCTGCTTATTTATGAGTATATGCCTCATGGGACACTTCATGACCACCTCCATGGTGGGCTTTCTCCTTTGAATTGGAGCCTCCGGTTGAAGGTTTCAATGCAGGCTGCGAAGGGGCTTGAGTACCTTCACAAGGAACTTGTGCCTCCAATTGCCCACCGGGATGTGAAGACTTCAAATATTCTTTTGGATTTTGATTGGGGAGCACGAATTGCAGACTTTGGCCTTGTTACTTCAAATGACAAAGATCTTAGTGGAGATTTAGAAAGTGATGTTTACAACTTTGGAATTGTACTGCTAGAGATTCTCAGTGGAAGGAAAGCATATGACAGAGATTATATGCCTCCAAGTATAGTTGAGTGGGCAGTGCCCTTAATCAAACAGGGTAAGGCAGCTGCCATAATTGATCGGTATGTGGCACTTCCAAGAAATGTTGAACCTCTACTTAAACTTGCTGATTTAGCAGAGTTGGCTGTGAGGGAAAATCCTGGCGAGCGTCCTACCATGTCAGATGTGGCATCTCGGCTGGAACAAATTTTCAAAGACGGATTGATCTTGTAGTACTGAGTTCTCAAATTTTGAACAACACTGAATGGATCTGTAGACAGCAGCTGCCCTGAGTGCTACCCTTCTGCAATTGTACATTTATTAAGAGATTCTTGTATATGACGTTTGCTTACTTGTTTATCTTTAGAGAATGAAAGAAATGGTATCGTTGCACCATAATTCATTTATTCATTTTTATGGAAGTTCACTCAATAATATTCACCTTTCGTGTAAACATGGGAGAGTTGCATCTCACACGTCCTTGTCTTCAAGGAACAAACTATTTCTATGCTTGTCAATGGCCCAAGGAATACATGTTAAGGAAATTATGTATTTCTGTGTGATGGCTTTGATAATCTAATAACCTACAAATTCTGGGATGACGATCTTATTTGACTCATGCCTATTACATCAACTAGTACTATACTGCACCTTTTGGACTCCAGCAATGTTTTAGACCATCCACATGATTGTCATTGTTATTAAGATTTGATCAGGAACACTATAGTTAGTTATTTAAACAACTAAATAACACTTAACTGGTAAAATTTTGTGCTTTACTATGTCAGGAATATATCTTCTGCTGATTGACATGATAGTAGTGCAACTATGGCAGTTATGTTCAGTTGCTTTCAACTATGACAGTCACATGAAAGACTACAGTAAGATTTTCAGCACCATCATCTCAAATTCTGCTTCATTTCCATAATTCTCAGTAAAAGAAAGAATCAAAGCAGATGTGTGTTTAGACGGTTGCATGAAATTTTGAGTTCCTCCATTTTGTTTGATGTGTAATGCTCTGCACAAATAAATCATGGAAAGGGAAGGCAATTACAGAAAAATGGGAGCTTTACATGGAAAATCAAATGTATGTTATTTGTGAAATGTTAAAACTGATCCTCTTCCTGTAAATTGAAGGATTAAGTGATTTGATTATGAGGATAAAAGCTAGGCTGACTTATTTAATCAGTAACATAGGTGACTTGTCAAAGCATTAGCTTAACTTCGGATAATTTTCCTATCTTCTCCAAAATTTCTGGCAGGTGATCTGGAATTGGAAGGAAGCCATCCATCGTCATAGACACGACAGATCATCGGCAATGTAGAAATCCGTACCATGAGAGAAGAATTCATGTGTGAATCACTTGGATATTTTCAATTTTGAGACTCCATTCCTGGTGTTTGGAACCTGTTGGCAGCAACAAGTGCTTGCATGTATATATATATCAAGGTTTAGATGAGGCAAAATCAAAGTCGAACTGAAGGAAAAAAGTAGGTATGAAATTATGAATAGAGAGATTCCATACACATTTAAAAATGGGTTAACCTGAGACCTACCTAACCTATGAAAACGGATCTGGTATGAGTTTTGGCATGTTGACACGATGGATTATAACTTACCATAAATAAGTTGGCAATAACCTTTTATTTTTTAATCTAGGATTATCTTCTCATTGTGATTGTAATTTGTTGAAGTTCTTGTAAATTGTTTACTATTGTAATAGACCACCTACTAATTGGAATTTTTTTTATGCATGATTGTTAGCAACATAAAAATGTATATGTGATACATAACGTACACATGCATACTTGTTGAATTGGGTGCAAAAATATGTGTCTTTTCTAATTGTATCGGGGATGATCATGTATATATCATAAAATAAATATTTATATGTCGTATGAATCATATCAAATTACCACATTGGTGATTATGTATATATTATAAAAATACATATTTATATAGTATGAATTGTATCTAATTGCATTATATTAACTATTCACTCTTGTCATTATTATCTCATATGGGACTACTACACTTAATTAACCACACTAATCACAAGTCAAAAGCTTTATAGCTCAACTAATTGATACATTTTGGGGTTTCTAGCTTGCTAATTTGCATGTCTTGAGTGACAACCATTGGGCCACACACCTTTTGTTGGTATGTTATGAAAAATTATTATATATAAGAACAACTTATGGATTAAATTTATTTAAAAATAAAATGACACATCACAATTGGACCTCGGTTTCAAAATAAAAAAATCTTGAACACTTCCCTTTTTAAATTCTTTGAACGGTTCGAGTTTCAAAATGATTATTAAAAACCACTTTCTCAAACTTCCCTCGCAAATCTACAATTCCACAGTACATGTACTGTTGTTTTGGCTTCAATTCCACGCTCTTGGAAAACTACATCATTCGGAATACCTCTCTTGGCAAAGGTTTACATAGAGATTGGGAGTTTTCCTGACATGCCTATGTAAAAATATTTTTGGGACCCGAACTTCCAAATTGTTTACCTCAACTACTTTCAACTTTCAACTCTCTTAGTCTTATCCTCCATTCTTCCTTTATTTTCTATGTGGTACGCGCTTCTTGCTGTTGATAGGCCAAAAACGAATTGACCCATTATGATTAATTGATTGATTAATTAGCCAAGTTTAATTAATTAATCAAATTAACATGCAAACACGTGGTAGCACAAATAAATAACCAATAACTAAAGTATGCAGCAGAAAATAAATTGACACGGTGATTTGTTTACGAATAGAGAAAACTTACATGGCAAAAACCCCACCGGGTGATTTTAAGGTCACCACTCCCGAAATTCCACTATTATCACAACAAGCGATTACAAGTAAAGGAATCCCAGTACCTTATACCAACCTACAGTTGAACCCTTACCCCAATACCCAATTGGACTTGTTCTGTAGTGACAATTTCTCCTTTTGATGCACGGCTCCCAGTACGTGACTAACCAATTGCGCGAATCCCAGTACGCGACTTTAATCACCAACTAGAAAAGGTTATTGGCTGCAAAGTTCTTCAGTTCATCCCACAATGAAGATCCAGAAGATTCTTGAACACAAAACCCTATGGTGTACAAACACAGCAACTTCTTCAAAAGAATGATGAACTAGGGCAAAACTTCGTCTCCGATCACAATTTTCTTGATCAAACTTTTCTCAATGCTTGTGCAACTTGTGTACCCTTTGACGGCCCTTAAAATAATCATTTTATATGTCTAGAGTTAGGAGAAAAGAACTTTTCCCAAGAAAATCATATCAGAATTCTGAAATTCTTAAACCTCGACAGATAGGAGCTATTGAGAAACTGTCGAGCAAGTGTCGAGCACACGAGCTGAGATAGCTTTCTTAAGCTCGATAGATGCAGCTGTCGAGCTTTAATGAATTTGCACTATTCAGCTTGTTTCTTGGACAGACTTGAATGGCTTTAACACTTGATCTTGAAACTTGTTTCTTGAAGTATTAAAAACACCTAGATTTACCCAATTACAAGTAAAGTGCATTTTGTCAAAGAATTAGCCAATTACATAAAAGAATGATATATGTTCTTAACAAGTGAAACACATATATCCTAACAATCTCCCCCTTTGGCAATCTATGGCAAAACCACAACAAACAAATGAGCATATGAGAGAAGTCATAAATCACTCAACTCATATTCACTTGTTGAATACAATAAAATCTATCCTAACACAAACTCTTGAAAAACTTTGTAAGAAGAGAGTTTATGGCAAGTAGACTTTGACAACTTGTATTTCTGAAACACTTTAAACAAAACTCATCAAGGCATCTTTGTGTGAAACAGAAATAATAGATTGCATACAAGTAATAAGAAGCATGTGCATAAAGAGAGAAAAGAAACAACACATGTAAGGGTAGGTGAAAGAAACATACATCAACATATAGAGAAGATAAGTACAATGTATGTCAATAAATGGTCACAAGACCCAATGTACAAGAATAAATGTATCTAAAATAGAAAGAAAATAAAAGATACATAACATCCTCACTACATCCCTCATATCAACACTCCCCCTAACAAAATGGTCCTATACTAACTCTCCCCCTAATTATGACTACTCTCATATCTAAAACTACTCCCCCTTTTTGTCACGAGTGACAAAGGGTAAGAGTGTCAAGTAGACATCTCATCGGTAGAGCTAGCATCTCTATCATCATCATCAAAAGCACCATCGTCATCACCATCATCATCATCATCCTCAGCCTCAGAATCAGAAGCCACTGGAGGGGGTGAAGGAGAAGCCTCAGAAGCGAAGCCACCCATGCTCGCCTACCGCCGTGCAAATGGCCGACACGAACGTTCACCTGATACAACTCAGTAGAGAGTGTATCAAGGCGAGCATCCACACGCTACAGCTGCGCCATAATGTCTCCTAGAGTCACATCACCCATGGAAGAGGAGGGGGCGGATGTGGATGGAGCTGATTAGGATGGAGTCGAACAGGAGGGAGGAGCCACTGACTCAACCTGTCGCGACCTAAACTGCGCCTCGCTACGTTTAACAGTAGCAGCGTCTATAGCACACATAAAAGTGAAATGGTTGGACACCAAAAAAGGGAAGGAAAAATGGCGTAAAATCTTCGTGATAGCGGAAGGAAAGATGAGCTTATCATGGGACGCCGAATGCAGATGAACATCTATAATGGAAAGAATGAAATGTGAAGGAAAATCTATAGTAAGATGCTCAAGAAAGGATAACAAAAATCGAGCACGAGACTCTGTGATGGAGTTATAGTGAGAGAGTGGGTGCAAAACAAAAGTCATCACCATGTTCAAGAATCTAGGACCTTTAGCAAAAGGCCTACATGGTGTAAACTGAAAATCACCCCAATCTGAAGGGATAAGCTCATCCTTGGACACAGTCCTCAGACGCTCACAACTAGGATAGTCAGGAAACTCTACCCTAGGAACCCGAAGCACATCCACAACAAGTTGCGGTGTGATAGGAAAGCGCGTACCTCAAACGCAAGTGAAGAAGTGAGGTACTGAACCATCGATTCCATGCATATTGGAGTAAAACTTCTGTATAAGCATGGAAGGACAGGTGACTGGGATGTCACACAGTGACTCCCATCCCCGACTGTGAATGACATCGGGAAGGTCGATGTCGGCGAAGTCCGCCAAAATGACTTGGCATTCAAAATGAATGCCTCGTCAAGAAAAATTCTCCGAGAAGGCCTTTCAGGCATCCTCATCACGAAACCGAATATGTGATGGAATAGGATTAGATGAAGTGGATGCCCCGTAACAAAAAAGGTTCCAGGACGGAGCAGACTTAAGTTTAGGTGCCATAAACACTACTAACGTAAACAGAAAGAGAGGGAGAAAGAGAGAGACAATCAGAAAAGCTCCAAAACAGTTCAAATATAGCAAGTATATTGAAAAGAGAGTACGTAGGCATGGGAAATGCATGAACATGTGACATGCAAAAGAAATTGCATTATGGGCTTAGCCCAATCCAATCCTACCAGCACACAATCAATTACACACATCTAAAATGGATGATAATACTGTTATTATACTAATGTGATGCAATGCATGAGATTTTAAACTCATTTAAGCATCCCAAAATTTCAACAAACACTCATCAATTATGAAAAAACCCCAAAATTTTTCAAGAACCCCAAAACCTAGGTTTCAAAACATGAAATGCATGTAAATGAAGGAGATTAGAAGCTTACTAAGTGAAGAGAAACTTGAGAAAGCTTGAAAAATTGCTTGGGTAGAGGTTTAGAGTGAGTGAGAGAGGTTTGGGAGGTGAACAAACAGAGGTATCGAGAGGGAGATCGAAAGAAATGAAGAATGGATCGCACTGAACAAATATATAGGAGTTTAGTAAATCTCGACAGATGAAGGTGTTGAGACAAGTGTCGAGGTAGGTGTCGAGAAATAAGTCGTCGACAGATGGAACTGTCGAGAAGGTGTCGAGGAACAAGGCATCAGACACATGAACAAAAGGCTCGATCGATCCATTAGGTGTCGAGAAGCTATCGAGGTGACGGGAACTTTCTCAATCGATCCACTAGGTGTCGAGAAGGTGTCGAAATTGCGATAAGAAAAAACTTAAGAAGCTCGACAGATAACCAAGTGTCGAGGAGGTGTCAAGCTAACTTTTAAAAACAGTTTTTCGAGAAGAGAAAAACACAGACATGAATGCAATCCAACATGCAACTTAACCAATGATCCAATCAACATATGAAGCTCTCAAAATCATTTCTCAACAATAATTTTTAAGCACATGGATCCCAAAAACACACACACACACTAAACAAGTCTAACCAATTTTATATTTCAAAAACAAGTTGAGACAGTTTAGTGAGTATACATTAACACATGTAAACCAATTATCCAATCGCATTGTACCTGCACATGTATCAAGAATAGCAAAGAATATTGCGTGTTATGTGTGAAAAATATCGCAAGATTGCATGAGTGTCAACTAGTTATGATGATTTGAGATATGAGAAAATCACTTTAACTCACACACAATCATAACTGTTTGATGGGGACTATCACCTTCGAATTACATCTTATAACTCCCACATCTCCTAGAATACACGCTTGCAATCATATTTAAAAGCATTTTGATCTTTTTGCTTTTTATTTTTCTTTGCATATTTTTCTTTTTAATAAGCATATCATGCATGGGCATATAAGAGAGAGAAAAGAAATACCCAATGATATTTGACATTCCAATTTTGCTATGCCGAAGCACACAAATGTCATTGACATTGCACTTTTGCTATGTCGAAGCATACAGATGTCATTTCATGATTGGCGGGCAACAGTAGTGAGATGGTTATTTATGTCTTTCTCTTAGGATTTTCTAGTCCTTCCTGTTAAAAAGAGTGATACGAGTGTTAAGTACAAGAGATTACTTAATCTTACTCATCACAAACACAGGCCACGAAGCTCACTTGCTTAGTTGTGCATAGAGATGCTCATCTAAGCTACAAAAGATACAAAGTTTAGAAAATTTTGTTTCAATGGCCATCCAAGGTACATAAGTACCAATGTACACAAAACACACATTGTTTTTGTATTTTTCTAATCTTTCAAATTTTTTTTTTTTATATAAAAAACAAAAAAATAAGCAAAACTAAAAATAAACAAACAAAAACATGTTAAGCAAAGCAAAGCAAAAACTAGACTGACTCAGAATAAAAGCAAAACACACAAGTTATGCAATAACAAAAACAAGGAGAGAGAGAAGAAAGTGATAGAATCACTTGGAGCCCTTTTCCTTCCACACCTTAGAAGAACCTTTCCTTTGATTAAACCCTTGAACCAGCGGTGAGGGGGAATAATTGAAACCGTTCAAGTTCGAAAGGAACATGAGGGCTTTTAGAAGATCTCCAAAAGAAGCAAGAGAGGATTGAAGCTGATTATGGCTTCCAAATACTATTATGTCGTTGCTCTGTTGAGTGGCTAACCACTTATAGCAATTTGGTCGAGTATGACCGGCAACTCCACAATGATGACAGAGATGCTGCTTCTTCTGTTTAGGCTTTTGAGAGTTAGCCTACTTAGCCCTAGGATTTTTAACATCTTTCTTATCCTGTTTAGGAGGTGCTCCTAAGATAGATTTACCCTTGTCTAAGTTCTCACTAGCTAATTCATTTTTAACAACATTGTTATTAATTTCAACATTATTAGTAGGAGGAATAAAAACAGTAGTACTAGTAGAAGCAATATTAGAGAAAGAAAGACCATACCCTAAACCTGTTCAATCTAAAGCAGATTTCTGAATGCTGAGCATCTCGTCAAGCTTTGCACTTGAAGTCCTCTCCAATTGAGCTCTAACTTGAAATAGCTCTGCTTCAAGCTTCTTGGTCTTCTCAGCCAAGAAATTGTTCTCAAACCTCAGTGCACCAACTATCTGATTAGCTTCATCAAACTTTGTGGAAAGCTCTTCCTGATCAAGTTCCACATCACTGGGTTTCTTGGTGGCCAGCCTATAGAGTTTCTCTTGTTTCTCCGACAACTTGTATAGTTTCTCATAAGCTGTATGGATATCATCTTGATCATCCATTTTCTCAAACTTGTACTCCACCAATTTCTCTTCTTCATCCACATCTTTAACAATCCCCTGAGTAGAATTGACAGTGGCAGTGAAGGCATTCAAGATTCTGTCATCCTCATTGTCGAAATCATCCTCAGGCTCAGTATCACTCAAAGTAGCTTGCAAGTGCCTTGCTCTTCCCACTCTTAAGATATGTGGGACACTCTTGCTTCATGTGACCGAAGTCTTGGCACCCAAAGAACTTGGGTCCTGCGGGAACAATGTACTGACCGCCATCCCTAGCATCCTTCTTCCCTTTATCTTGGCTCTTGTGTTGAGAAGAACTAGGTTGCCTATAGTCCTTGTCGAAGCCCTTCCCATTTGCATTCTTCATGAACTTCTTGAATTACCTTGTAATGTAGGACTTCATCTTAGAATCCTCATCATCTGAAGAATCATTAGTGTCACTGCTCTTGGCCTTCAAAGCCATGCTCTTGCCTTTACCCGACTTGCCAATTCTTGTTAACCCTAGCTTGTAAGTCTGCAAGTTTCCAACCAGCTCAATCAAAAGAATCTTGTCAATATCCTTTGATTCCTCGATCGCCGTAATCTTGACATGAAATCTCTCGGGTAGAGATCTGAGCACTTTTCTCACAATCTTGGGTTCAGAAATGGTTTCCCCAAGATTGAAAGCTGAGTTCACTATGTCCTTAAGCTTGGCATAGAACTCATCAAATGACTCATCCTCCTCCATCTTTATTTCTTCAAAGCTTGTAGTGAGCCTCTAAAGCTCTAAATCCTTGACAGCCTTTGTTCCCTCATAAGTTGTCTAAAGGATGGTCCATGCTTCCTTAGCAGTTTCAGTTGAGGATATCTTCTTGAACTCCTCATTGGTGACTGCATTGAATAAATCATTCAATGCCCTGCTGTTGAAGTTTGCCACCTTGATCTTCACTTCATCCCAATCGGCCGGCGCTTCCTTTAGCTTGGTCCAGCCAATCTCTATAGTTTGCCACACCTTCTCATCTAAAGACTGCAAGAAAGCTCTCATGCGCACTTTCCAGTATGCATAGTTAGTGCCATCAAATAAAAGATGTATAATTAATGATTGTCCTCTATCCATGACAAACAAGGGTCAATGGATCAACACAGCAAAGATTAAACCTAATCAAAGTGTGTCTGCTCTGATACCACTTGATAGGCCAAAAACGAATTGACCCCTTATGATTAATTGATTGATTAATTAGACAAGTTTAATTAATTAGTCAAATTAACATGTAAACGATTGGTAGCACAAACAAATCTCCAATAACTAAAGTATGCAGCGGAAAATAAATTGACACAGTGATTTGTTTATGAATAGGGAAAACCTACACGGCAAAAACCCCACCGGGTGATTTTAAGGTCACCACTCTCGAAATTTCACTATTATCACAACAAGCGGTTACAAGTAAATGAATCCCAGTACTTTATACCAACCTACAGTTGAACCCTTACCCTAATACCCAATTGGACTTGTTCTGTAGTGATAATTTCTCCTTTTGATGCACGGCTCCCAGTACGTGACTAACCAATTGCGCAGATCCCAGTACGCGACTTCAATTACCAACTAGAGAAGGTTGTTGGTTGCAAAGTTCTTCAGTTCATCCCACGATGAAGATCCAGAAGATGCTTGGTCACAAAACCCTATGGTGTACAAACACAGCAACTTCTTCAAAAGAATGATGAACTAGGGCAAAACTTCATCTCCAGTCACAATTTTCTTGAACAAACTTTTCTCAATGCTTGTGCAACTTATGTACCTTTTGACGGCCCTTAAAATAATCATTTTATATGTCTAGAGTTAGGAGAAAAGAAGGCCCAAAGACACATTCACGGATCCCAAGAAAATCAGATCAGAATTCTGAAATTCTTACACCTCGACAGATAGGAGCTGTCGAGAAACTGTCGAGCAAGTGTCAAGCACACGGGCTAAGATAGCTTTCTTAAGCTCGATAGATGCAGCCGTCGAGTTTTAATGAATTTGCACTATATAGCTTATTTCTTAGACAGACTTGAATGACTTTAATACTTGGTCTTAAAACCTTATTTCTTGAAGTATTAAAAACACCTAGATCTACCCAATTACAAGTAAAGTGCGTTTTGTCAAAAGATTAGTCAATTACATAAAAGAATGACATATGTTCTTAACAAGTGAAACACATATGTCCTAACAGCTGTAAAGAATTAATGAAGATGCCATTTGTCATGCCTGTCCTTATAAGCTTGTTTGTTTGTTGCTGTTTGCTGAGAGGTCTACTTCTAATTAATTCCACCTCAATCGCGTGATAAAAGAACTTGCTATTTTGAGTGCCTCACGTTCCACCATTAGGTTTCTGTCTCTATTTAGTCACATACCTTCTATAGGTGGAAGGATAATTTTAAATAGGTGGTGGATTAACTATTAAGGAAGCTCTTGCAAAGGAGGAGGATGTCTTCGACAAATGCCTGCATCACACGGCAATCGCTGGGGGTCACCAGCAAGCACTCCAGTGATTAAGTTAGATTCCTAGAAAATAGAGGGTTGGAATAGCAAGTGTATTGAGTTGAGATTGCATATCTATACGAGAAGAGGAGTGGGGTATTTATAATTGTAATTCCATGTTTTCTAGTGAATTTCATCACCATCTTTCTCGTTATGCTTGCTTTCGACTGTTGTGACATAGTCCGGCCTGATTTGTTAAAATGGAAATATGGAATGCATGCCCATATGGGCTATTGGAATTTCTGCCTGATAGACAAGCAACGTCCCATTAAATGCGAGGCAGGATAGTTGGGATCATAATTAACGCGATAATGACTCTGTCTGTAGATCCAATTCATCTTTTAAGGAGGATTATAAAGATCGGATTTCCTAGGGAAGAACGTAAGAGGTGTAATCGGGCCAAAATAGCTAACTAATTTTTTTTTCTCTAGCTATCTAGTTAGTAGTTTCAGTTTTCAAACTATATTAAACCGACTCTTAAAGACTCGATTTTTATGGCCTAATCATATCCGATGTGGCATATTTTTCCACGTGGCGACCACATGGAAATCGAGTTTCTAAGACTCGATTTCCAACCCTTATAAGCAAATAAAAGAGGAACCAGAACAGAGAACAACCCAGAGAAAAAAAAAAAAAACCCAGAAGGAGAAGATCCAGATCGGACCACCTTGTGCGACCCAGAGGCCCAGGCGGCGTGCTTGAGCCCAGGCCGCGCGAGGCCCAGGCCACGCGCCACCCAGACCGCGCACCAGCCGCAGCCGCGCTTGGCTGGTGAGGTGAGCTCTTTCTCTCCCTCTGATCTGAGTTTGGATTGAGATTGATGTATTTGGGATTTTTGAAATTTGTTTTTGGGTATTTCCGCTGATACATGGACTTAGAATTTTTTTTAAAAAAAAAATTTTGTTAGAAATCGAGTGTTAGAAACTCGATTTTTATGTGATCGCCACGTGGAAAAATATGCCACATCGGATATGATTAGGCCATAAAAATCAAGTCTTTAAGAGTCGATTTATAGGCCAAAATCGAGTCTAAGAGACTCGAGATGCTACTAAATAATATAGTTTGAAAACTGAAACTACTAACTAGATAGTTCGAGAAAAAAAATTAGTTAGCTATTTTGGCCGAGTAATCGGATGCAACAATCGTTGAATTGTACTTGCACTTGGTATTTTTGTGGGGGTATTATTTTTGTTCCTTTCTTCCTTGCCATTTTGACTCTCCACACCTTCACCTCCTTTGGTAGCAATTTCCTTTGGGAGAACATTGCACCAACTAATGTGAGTCATGTGACGGTATTCTTTTTTTGATAATTTGATAGTTGAAGAAGGGAAATATGAATTCTAAACATCTCTGTTGGAAACATTAAGAGGTATTAAATGAGTTACAAGACTTTTGACTCATTCAATTATTAGCTCAAGGCATTCCACTTAAGGAACTAATGTCATGTGTGTATAATTGATTTTTTTTTTTTTTTTTTTAGTCAATGCCCATAATTTAAGATCGCAAAAATAGCTTTAATTATGTCATTGTCCACAATTTTCCAATACTTATAGTTAAATAGATTGTAGGAATATCATCATAAATAAACTGGGACTTTTGTGGATTGCATTAATTTGAGATAAAGCAATGTTCACCTACTCATACTCTTCGTAATCAGAATGGTTTTATTTTCTTTTGAAAATAAGAATGAAGAATAAGAAAAAAATGCCCTTTTCTTTTTTTAGAACAAGCAGCAGATTTTATTTCATTATGGAAAAGAGTTTAAAACGGTGAGCATATATTGGTAGGGCTATAAACATGTTGAGCGAATCGAGTATTGACATTTCAAAATTGTTTATTTAATTATATTTCAAACATAAGTCAAATTCTAACTCATTATATTTAAGCTTGGTTCATTTTCTTATTAAGCAAGGTCAAGAGTTACTTGAATATTGGTATTTTTTTCCAAATATAATATAACCATGACTAGAATATTTTTTTACCCTTTCACAAATCTATGCTAATAATTAATAGATATGTTATAGTTGGAATTATATCATTTGAGTTAATTAGATAAAATGATTTTCATTCATGAATTTATAAAAAATAGATTTAAGAACCTTGTATTGTTATAAGAACGATATACTATAAATGAACTGTTTATATTAACAATAAATTACAAATAATAATTGTAAAGAATATGAATCTCTTTACAAACTTACATAATTCAATTTTTAAAGTCTATATATATAAGTAAACTTTATAGAAGTATATATATAAATGAGCAAGACTTAAGTACAGTACTTAGGTGCTATTCCTTAGGTTCTCTTCTTAAGATTCTGTCATGTGAATTTTTTCTTATGGAATGGAAGTATATTTCTTAGTTAAGTAACCACATAGCTAAATCTTAATAAGGGAACCTAAAAAACAGCACATAAGATACTGTACCTAATTTTTGTCTTATATAAATATATAATATTATATATACTTAAATCAGGTTTTATGTTAATGAATACATTGTTTAGCTTGAATTTAAGTCATTTAATAGTCGAGCTTAAAATTTGGACCTGATCTTAGCTTGTTCGCTACAAGTGAACATAAACAAACATTTTTCTAAGTTAACTTCCTATTCATAAATAACTCGAAGGGTTCATTTACAGCCCTCTACACATAGAGAGAACTATTCCAAAACGACAACCATATACCACTTCAAAATCACAAGGGGTTGCTTCTAATGCAAGGGCCTGTCAGATGTGCAGGCTTAATAAAATTCTTATGTTCATGCCGGAAAGTTACTCTACCTATTGTGACTTAAATCATAGTTTAATTGATTTGATTATGGTTACAACGCGTTATCATTTCATATATGATAATGGATAAAAAAGAAAATGAATCAAGGAAAAGAAGACCTTGGAACAGGAAGGCATGTGAGACCAAGCTATAATCTTCCGTTGAAAGACAAAATGTATATATATGTAGAGATGGGAATCCAAGTCATCCAAACACTTCCAGACAAATACGTTTCAGGAGAGGAAGAGGACCTTTTGCGTTATGCTCCAGAAAATACGGTGAAAGTTCCTTAAAACCATATGTGCTAGGCTTCAAAATGTAGTCCAACCCATCTTTCTCTTTTACAAGCATATGCATATATAAGTACATGTACATCCAACACATATTTGAACTCCCACCTCCCATAGATTCCATCTTACGGCTTTAGAGCCCAAACACAACCAGGAATTTTGCCAAGTTTAGAGACTAAAGTAGAAAAAAGATGTGGCTGTTCAGAGATGGCAGTGGTTTATACAGCTGATGTTTTGGTTTACCCCAAATTGCCAACGCAAAGGCCAGCTAGTTCGTCTCTGGGTATAATCAGAGTGGGGGTGAAGTGAACGAGGAATGGCCAATATGACTATTTTATGTCTCTTTTCTATATAAATACTGCACCATTGATTCATGCTACACAAGGTGTCTTATTTGTTCAACCCTCAGAATCAGTGTTATCTTAATATTACAGGCACTTCCAAGTCTTGACGTATCAAAAGCAAGTTAAGGACATTATATGGTATCACTGTCTCATCATCTTTCAAAATGAAAGAAAAATATGTAACTGTAAGTTAAAACTCGCGTGCAGTGCAGGCATTCATATGTACACTTTACATATATACGAGTATGCCTGGCTCCCTGTATGCCATATGCAAAGCCTATCAGAATGTTGGTGGCCTTCGTGTATGGCGTGCAAGGAGCCATGCATCTACTATATACGTATCATTCACCAGGGAAGATCAACTCAAATCGTGGAAGAAGAAGGTACTCTGATTTGATACAGCCTTGTGTTGGTAACTTGTATAATATTATTTTATACTTTTAGTTGTACGATGTCTAAGATAGGGTTAAGGTTTAATCTTTCAATACATAATTTTTTTTCTCTCTCTTTTTAATATAGGATTACTACAAAAAATATGATTGTTGTTGTTGTTGTTGTTTTGTCCAGGGCTGATTTATTCAAATTCGTATCACGCTCGCAATAAATTTAACTCACCTATGGTCTTGAATTGACTATTCTTGCAAGGCCCTTCGTGGCTTCATCCAAAGCCTGAATAATGGAAGATATATACATGGTAATGTGTGGTTGGAATTATTTTTGTAGAAAGGGCCAGGGTAACGTCTTTCCTAGGTAGATTCGATATGAAAATTTTCCGAGTAAAGGGATTTTGAGGTTTCTGCTTTAAATCAATTTTTATTTTCCTCTTGCTTCCAAAGTATGAAATCTGTTGGGGTGAAAAAAAAAATTCTCTCTCTCTCCTCTCTCTCTCTCTCAATTCAATTGGTACTCAAAACAAACTTTCCAAGCATAATAATCAATATAAACAATAAAAAAGCAACCAACCACGATCAAAACACCAATTTTTTACATAGAAAGCCCTCCAATGAGGAAGAAAAAACTAGGATCTAGCCTAGTAAAAATTTCCACTATAGAATAATGCGTTTATAACAATCCTATTTAGAATAAATACTAGAGACTACCAAAATATCAAGGAAACACAGAATTTTTGGATCACAACAAATATTTATCGCAATACCAACTAAGGAGATTTGGTGCTGTATTAAGGAGGTTCAAGTAACAATGTCACATATGAAAATAATAAAGTGGAAAGGAGGGAAGTAAAAAAAAGGCTAACCAAGAGGCCGGCTAAATTAATTCAAGGCAGTACAGTAAGGCTTATGATGAATAATATAGCAATCTAGGGATGAAAGATGGAGAGATGGAAAAGAATGTGGATAACAGAATAAGAGGCACCAAGATGAAGTGGAGAGGCGCATTAGGAATATTGTTTGACCGTATCATACCTATTAAATTAAAGAAATTTTTTAGTAAAACTATCATAAGACCAATATGTTTTATGGTACTGCATTGATGGGCAATTTAGAAACAACATGTTCATAAAATAAGTGTAACTAAAATGAGACAATTAAGATTAATAAGTGGATATATATAATTTTAAATTATATATATATATATATATATATATAAAATTTAAAATTAAGAAATTCACTTAAAGATTGGGTGACCCCTATTACTGAAAAGATGAAGTATGGCTACTTTAAAAGGGTTGGTTATATGCATAGGAGAGTGATTAATGTATTAATGAGAAGTTATAAGTTGATTCAAGTTGAAAAAACCAAAAATGATAGATGATGATCTAAAATAACATTAGTAAAAGTAGTAAAATCAAATGTCAATTAAAGAGATAATATAAATAATTTTGGATATAATAGAATATGGTGGAAAATAATACATACGACTGACTCTAATTAGTCTAGTAAGAATACATAATCGAACCCAAATTTTGAGACTAAAGTCTAAGTTGTTATTTTTTTAATGTAGCTGTAGGGGTATTTTTTTTATAATTATTATTGAATTTTTTGCCAAAGACTCCATTCAAATTTGTGTCACTCAATAAATTCCAGCCACCTCTGGTCATGGTAGTGAAATTTGAATTGACTATTCTACCATGGTTTTCCATATCCAAGGTCTCCAGGACGGCAGATTCATGGTAAGGTGGTTGAAGTGTACCCATAAGAATACTGTCTCAAATGAATATCAATATTTATATCCCTCTTGCTTACCAAGTATGAAAAAGTATTACTTCCTCTATTTGAGAACAGGATATCTACTGGACTAAATCAGTCAATGTTTCCTACACTTTTGCTACCAATATCGATTATTTATTATTCAACTAATAAGAACCCAAAAACATTGAATACTAATTCTTGCACAAATCAAAATTTTATTATTTCACTTTGAAGAATGAATAGTATTACACAATCGAATGTTAATTAATTGAATCACTTACAAAGTTCAAAAAGATGATTAACTTTACCACAGGAACACGATCAAAAGAAAAATATGCACAAGCCTCAGCTACAATCCACAAGTTGCCTCCAATAAATACACATCATTCCGTTATCTATAATGGAATTCCAACATTGGTCTTCAGTCTTCTTTGGAATGTTCAATACACGCAATTGCTCCATGGACGAGGTGACCATGGTAAAAAAAAAATGTTCTCTCCAGTTGATTTGGCAAAAACCCTAGTGGGGGGACTCTAATTGGAGCTTGACCAAAAATCAGCCTTAAAAAATATACCCATTTTCTTCTTCCAATTGTAGTGTTCAACTTCAAACCAGTCCATTAAAAACATATTCTTTCATTTAACGTCCAAGATTGGCTGTACTAAACATGGATACTGCATAAGAAGAACTCGAAGCCTCTGTCGTTTGCTTTTGGCCTGTTCTGATATTCATGAAATCAGAAACAAGTCCAGGTTGTGAAATCTCAAAATCATTGACGTTGGTCTCATTTGTCAACATTCTATACGCCTCGGACATTCGTGGCCGGACCTTTGCAGTTTCCTGCACGCAAAGTAGGCCTACCGTTAAGAATCGAACGGCTTCTTCCTCAGGAAAGTTGTTCTCTAAGGCGGAATCGACTAATTGTACAAGTTCATTGGCATTGTAAGCTTCCCATGCCTGCAAGTCACATATGAAGAAAAAACAAAATTCAATTAGACCATATGGTAGCCTAAAGCTGAAAAAGGATACCATTCGTAGTTCTGTTACCTTCTGAACGAGGTAATGTTCCCTATATTCACGGCCAAAATCCATGACTGCCCGACCACTGACGATTTCTAATACTAGTACCCCAAAGCCGTAAATATCAGATTTTCGTGTTAGATGTCCACTGATGGCATATTCTGGTGCAAGATAGCCTCTTTGGCATTTGTGATAGCAACAAACCCCATTAGCACATAACATTTCAAGAAGAAAAATCTAAAGAGGTGAATAAGTTTTTTCACAACTGCTTTTTATAACTTAGATGGTGACAAGTTATCGAGTAATATAAACTACTTTTATTATGTACAAATCACAATAAACCACATCCACAATAAAATTACCATTTCCTAGGCTTATTATAGGTAAGAATTAGAGATTCCACTTACAATGTGCCGGCAACACGAGTACTAACATGAGACATGTTATCTGTAAATAGCTTTGATAGACCGAAATCTGAAACTTTTGGTGTAAAATCTCTATCAAGAAGTATATTGCTGGCTTTAATGTCTCTGTGGACAATGTGGGGTTGAACCTCCTCATGAAGATAGGCAAGTGCTCGAGCCACTCCTAAGGAAATATTCCGCCTTGTTTCCCAACTAAATTTCAACCTGTTTTGCTGTTTACCTATAAATCAAGAACATAACTTGTTTAAAAGGAAATTGAAGTATGATAACTTTGCAATACCACCTAAAACATCATGCATTATAGAGTTATGTAAATGGGGTATCAAAAAAAATACAAGAAAGACATAAAATTACCAAGTAAGGAATGGGCAAGGCTATTGTTTTCCATGTATTCATAGACCAAGTATCTGCTAGCTCCATCAACGCAACATCCTCGAAGGGTGACAAGATTTTCATGTCTGATATCTGAAAGTGCAGCTATTTCAGCCATAAACTCTCTCTCACCTCGCATCGATTCTACTTCAATTGAAAGAACTTTTACAGCCACGAGTGACCCATCTCGAAGCCGACCCTTCAAAGTGAAACCAAACAGTCTTATTAGGCTCTAACTCTATTTTTATACATATGCTAAAGTTTATTTTTAAAAAGAGATTAACCTTGTAGACAGAGCCAAAACCTCCCTCTCCGATCTTGGCCGAGGAATGGAAGCCATTAGTGGCAGATCTTAGTTCGTTATAAGAGAACACTCGGAAATTTTCTGGATTTTGTTCTTCTAGACTTATTGAATATGCATAAAAAGAAATCAAAGTAAAACACAAAATAGATAAAGGAATATATATGTATGAAACAACAATATGTGTAATGGAAACAATAAAATTTAAACAAAGATGAAATTTTGAAAATTGTCAAAAAAAATTTACCTTGCCTGGTCCTATCCGCAGTTCCAGAATCTGATTTGAAGCAATTTAAGCAAGAAAGCTTCATGTTGTTGTACTCTACAAATTAAATTCTCCTTGAAATTTGATATATGGGTTAATCAGAAAGCATAATGGAGAAATAGAAAAATTGGAAGGGAAAAAAGAAGCAGCATAGGAGAGCACAAATTAATGGGGACACGCCTCCAGGATTTTTGACTCCTTAGCACACCTCTCTCTCTAGACTTTGTTTAAGTCTGTTGACTTTGAAAGTTCTACTTCGGATTTTATATTATGAAAATTATTGGTTTATTTATATTAATGTTAATTTATAAATTTTATATGCAACTAATCTTTTATCTGCGTACTACAATCATCTTAACAACAACAAAAAGCAGCCTACTACAAGTTGATCATAACATATAGTATAATAATAATGATAGGCTAGAATCTTAGCCAAAAAAAATGATAAGTTAAAAGGAATTTCCCTAGTTGTTAATAAAATAATATGCCTCAATAAAAAATTTAAAAAAAAATTCTCTCTCGCTTGAGAGTTGAGACCATTACATAATGTGTCTTTTCTGCTCTCACCTAACGGTCGAATAAACAAAATACATATTTTGTGATCTTAGAAGAAAATCCCATACCCACTTCATTACATGGCTTTAAAAACTTTAAAATAGAATTATTAATTTAATTTGTTATTAATTAGTTGATTCTCAAACACGAGCAATTTAGAGTCCAACTAAGTCTGCTAGTTGCGTTTAATGGAAAACAGTTAACAGCCGAACACCCAAAAAGGAAATCGAGTCGAACCAAGCAGGTATTGGAAAAAAAAATTACAGTAATATATTTCTTCGCCCTTCAATTTTTTACCTAATTCTTTGGAGGATATACCTAGGAAGGTTCATCCATGCATATAGGAAAAGAGAGCCAGGCTGAATTATCATATGCCATTTTGAATTGAATTGGCCTCACATATTTCCTGCAATTAACACGTGTCATTTTATGATATCCCCCAATTTTCCCATGTCCACGTCAGCATAACAAAGGACAATTGCGTCAAATGCTTTGCCAACCTTTTAAAAAATAAAAAATAAACAACAACTTGCTCGAATTGATGATTCCTCTGTGGTCTTTTGATCGAGTCAAGGTTTCAAACTTGAGTTCATGGTGTCAGAGCCTTTGAACTTTCATGGGTATCCTTCAATCATCAAAGACGATATGATGCCGGTCAAGGACCACGACTCCTGCGTACAACGTTAAACAATGGTGACGGATTGGGATCCGGCCGTGCAATTCATCCAATTCCTTCACAACCTTTTTTTACTTTTTCTTATTTTTTATATTTAAAGGTTGAGATTCAAAGTTACAAACCGATTGCATGGTATTGGACCTGATCTCAATCCAATGGTGAAAGCAAATCTTTTAAAGGGATTAGAATTTTTCTGCAACAGATTTTACCGTATCCAAAACTGGTCAAATTTGTATCTAATGCATCAATCACTTACACTTGACAATCAACACAAGTCATGTTCATCCATAACCAACCTCGTTTGGCATTTTACCACTTTTTTTTTCTGCCTTTTATATATCATTGAAAAATAGATTTTATCACTTCACAAGTATAAGTGTTTTTCGGATGTGAGGAGCAAAGGTTGGAGTTCAAGTTTTCAGTAAAAAACTTCACACACATATACACTTAAATTATGCTAAATTAGAATTTTTATCTTATATATAATTAAAAAAATAGATTTTAGTGATTTATACGAAGTTGGTGCTCTTCCATTCATAACTTCTCATTTTAGCATATTTTAAAAGCTAATTGAGTTTTAGTGATAACCTAGTGATAATGACATTCTTTGTAATATTCATACATATATATATATATATATATGTGTGTGTGTGTGTGTGTGTGTGGTTAATCCAAGGGCGGGCCTACTTAGAAGGGTGGGTTGGCATGGCCCCCAAACTTTTACAATATTATAAAACTACTCCTAAATTTCAAAAAAAAGGAAATATTATTGGCTCCCTCTCAAACTTCTCAAATATTAGTTCCAACCCTAACCAAGTTCTTCTCTCCTATTATCGGCTTATTAAAAAAAAAAAAATCTTTTTTCTGCTTTTTTAAGTTTTTTTGTTTTGACTTTTTCATTTGACAGCCCACTGACAAGTGACAAGGTGATCATTCGAACAGAGTGCTAGAGTCCTTCATCCGCAGTGCGGTCACTCTAATAAAGGTAGCACTTTGCGGATCCGGATCCTCTCCATTTCCTTTGAAATGGAAAGGCTCCAGTTGACGGCTGGGATTTCGTCTAAAATCATCCATGCCCAAAAATGATCCACGTCATTTAAAATATACTTAACTGGGGTTCAAAGCATTTTAACTGGAGTTTAACTCAACCGGACAAAAAAAACCCCTTTCCTACCCCTTTCCTCTCACCAGCCGTTCAAACTCTCTCTTTCAAAATTTCAAAGTTCACTCTTCACTCTATCACTCTTTCTTTAAACCGAGATTCAAGGTTTTTTGGGTTTGGTCAAGGGTGATTTTTTGTGGCGAGATCGGCATGGTCAAGGACTTTGGTGATTCTGGTTGGAAGGTCACGGTACTCGATGGCGTGGGTCGTTTTGCGTGGGTCTGGTGGTTTGCGATGACATGGTTGTTGCGGCGGCGAGATCGGCATGGTCATGGGTTTGCTGATCGAATTTGGTCATGGGTGGCTATTCGATTTTGGCCATGGATCGTTTTGGCCATGGTTTGGTTGAGTTTGGGTGTAGGTGTGGGTGTGGTTGCATTTGGGTCAGGGACTTTGGCAAACCAGTGGTGGTGGTGGGTTTGATGAGTGTGGGTGTGGGTGTGGGTGTAGTTGGGTATGGGTGCTACTTGGCCACTGCTGGAACCATTGATAATCTCTTGCAGGTTCTTTTGAAAATCCCACATTTTATTTTTGTTCTTTTTAAAGAATTTAACTTTGATTTGATTTAATTTTGGGTTTTTGTTAATGGGTTTATCAGTGGGTTTCTGGGTTGTATGAGTTTGGTGGTGGTGGTGGTGGTGGGGGGTGATTGATGGTGGTGGAGGCGGGGGTTGTCGTGTTGGTTGTGTGGGTGGTGAGTTTCACTTTGTTTGCTGTTGTCGTTCAAGTGCTTGGTCTACAATTTTTCTTTTGTGCTTTGTTTGGTTGCTGAGAAAACAATTTCCTTTCTGCTCTTTTATAAGTTGAACTGTAGGAAAAGTGTATTGAACAGATTTGGGTAGTTTTTTTGACTGGTTTTTAGTTGCATTTTTAACAGTTTTTGAAGTATCCTAACAAAGGGTTATGGAAAGAAGTACATTATGCATGAGTTGAATTTACTGAATTTTTCTGTTTGTTTTTTGGAATGCTAATTTGAAGTTCTAATCTGCCTTTTGAAACTCTTCATGATATTTGAGCATGAAAGCTCAATTTATTTGATAAACCGTGTTTTGAGGAAGAGTTTACTTTTTGAGTTTCCCTATTATGCAATGCTTATGTGTTGTTTCAATGGTTTCTCATGACAGGGTACAACGTTGTCTTAACTGTCTAGGGAAGGGCTATGATTGAATTGATTAAGAGACAGTTTTGAATCTTGCAAGTGAGTTGCATTTGCTGTGTTTTAGACCTCATTTGGAGTTACTTTCAAATGCTTATATGCTCTTAATTTTTTACCAAGGAACACTACCCTCAATGTGTGCATTGTTCATGGTTGATGCATTGTTTTTTGGAACTGTCACAAATATTGAATTGTTCATGGTTGATGCATTGTTTCTTTTTTATTCTACTCATGATGGGTGCATTGTTCTTTTAAATGTCAATGTCAAGTTTGCCCTGTAAAAGTGCAATGTTGGCATGCTTTGACTTGAAATACTACCATTGGCTAATCTTGGTCCCATATTCTGTTTAGGGTAAAAATTATGGACAATATGGACAAAGTGATGGGTGCATTGTTCTTTTTTCTTGCATATGACTAATGATGCCATATACAAACAATATTGAAAAACAAGTAACAATAATTTTATGTATCATGGTCAGGGCTTCGAGTAACAATTGATTGCAAGCCAGAAAATGGACACTTCAAGACAAGAGGGTTAGGGAAACTCGATGAAGAAGGAAAGTTCAAAGTTTCTGTTCATTGTAAGATTGTAAAGGATGGAAAACTGAAAGATGTAAAAGATGTAAAGATGTAAAAGTTCAAAGTGTACATTTTAATAAATTTTAATAAATTTTGTTCATTTTTTTTTATTAAATTCTCTTATTGTCTACTTTATTGGATTGAATTTTTGATTTTAAGGATTGTGACAGTTGTTATTGTGAGGATTGTAAGGATTGAATTTTGACTGTTAAGGATTGTGACAGTGGAATGTGGATATTTACAGATATTTGTAAATAAGGATTGTGACAATTGTGGGCTATTGATATTTGTGTAGGTGTGTGTGTAGGTGTGCAGGGGAGTGTGTGTGTGGGTGTGCACAGGTATTTGTGTAGGTGGGTGTGCACAGGTATTTGTGTAGGTGTGCAGGGGAGTGTGTGTGGGTGTGCACAGGGGGTGCGGGTAAAGCTGCTGTGTGTGTAAGGGTGTGTAGGGGACTGCGTGTGGGTGTGCACAGGTGGTAACACATGCAAAAGAAAAATTGACACACTAATTAACATGCATGCAGCTCAAAGAAAACAACTCCTGCCTAGCATAACAATTATGCAGAAAATAGTAATTATGCAGAATGTGCAATACTGAACCTATTCTGCAGACACAGTAATTATGCAGAAAAATATAATTATGCAGAATATGCAATACCAGACCTATGCAGTAACAATAATTATGCAGTAACAGTAATAGTAATTATGCAGTAACGGTAACAATAATTATACAGTATCGGTAACAGTAATTATGCAGTAATGGTAACAGTAATTATACAGTAATGGTAATTATGCAGTAATGGTAATTATGCAGTAACGGTAACAGTAATTATGCAGTAACGGTAATTATGCAGTATCAATAACAGTAATTATGCAGTAACGGTAATTATGCAGTATCAATAACAGTAATTATGCAGTAACGGTAACAGTAATTATGCAGTAACAGTAATTATGCAGTAACGGTAACAGTAATTATGCAATAACGGTAATTATGCAGTAACGGTAATTATGCAGTAACAGTAATTATGCAGTATCAGTAACAGTAATTATGCAGTAACGGTAACAGTAATTATGCAGTAACGGTAATTATGCAGTATCAGTAATAGTAATTATGCAGAAACAGTAACAATTTTTGCAGCAACAAATAAGTATGCAAAAATTAACACCTTGCAGAGATACATCAGACATGCAGATTAAGTATTCTTTCCAAATAATAAAATATCTAAACATTTGAATGTGACTAAGTTTTGGACCATCAAAACTCCAGTCCTAAACTAGGAAAGTTACAAAATAAGAGCACTTAATCTCAACATGTGTCATAGATTATAAAACATGATCCTAAACTAGAAAAATGACTTGAATTTATGAACCATCGGATTCCATCCACTTGTAATACTTTCTTGAGTCAAGGGACCTCCACTTGCAACACTTCCTTGAGTCAAGAGACTTCCTACACCATTAATTTTGTCGTTGGAGCCTACAACAGTTGATATACTCTCTAAATGTGATGCTAATGCAACACTTGTTGATGAGCCTTCCTGATGTGCTGCAGAACTTGTAGAAGCCGGCTACAAAAAATCCAATTACACATTACACATTGAAACAAGCTTAGCATTAAAATTATCAAATCATGCATCTAAATTATTATTAATATAAAAGTAAAATACGTAATTGTAAATATCTTTACCATTAAAAGTTGTGTAAAACTAGTAATATTTCCAGAAGAAATATCCTCAGTTTTCTTTTGTGCCATGACGTCATGTGCATATATTTCCTGTAAAAATTGTACTAGTTTAGCAACAATAATAGTATACTATATTAATGTGTAAAAATAAAATAGAATTGTGAAAATAAGGATAATTTAGAAGATTACCTCCTGCACTTTTCTTTTCTTTGTTTGCTTCTTTGATGTGCCTTCCTTTGGTTTCCTCATCTTTTCTATCCATGATTTTGTCCTACGCTTTTTATTACGATAAACCTCTCTTTTCTTTATCCCTTTTGGCACAATCGTAATCGAAGCACATAATTGATCTTCTTTGTCTGCAAAATTGGTGGAAGGCCTAATGATGTCTTCTTCTACATTAGCTTTGCAATTCCTAAGGTCACAAAGTTTTTTTTCCAAATCTGCAATTGCTAAGCTTAGAATATTATGGCCTTCTTTGGTTTCACATGCCTCATTCACCAATTCAATATATTTTGGACATAAATCTCGATACCGATCTACATATTCCAGTCGAGTATCCGACTTAATGTTATGTGTTGTGCAATTTTTTCCGCTTTCATCTTTTGCATCTCTTCTCCACCTCTTCATGATATATCTATTAGGAATCAACTTGATATCCAGTACATCAAGAACTTTCAAACCATGCCTACATAAAATACCGAATGACTCAAACTTTCTGCAACTACAAGATAAAGTCTCATCTAATGGATTCCACATGACCTCATATTTTCCATTTTGATTGAAAACTCCAACCACATAACTATGTGTTTGACTCACATTGCGTTCTAGGATGGAAAGTGTCATTACCTCTTCAACTTCTGTCTGAAATAAATCAAACAACTTAGGCGTGTACACTGTTGCTACTTGGTTAAGCATAGGAGAGCTTTTGAGCTTCAATCTTGGAAATTTCTGTCTAGAGTTGTATTCTGCTTCTAACTCCTTATCCCGCTTTTGATTGACAACTGTTTCAAAATGAGTGAAAAACTCTACTATATTGAGATCAGTACGCAAGCAATCCTTCAAGTCAGCATTGAAACTCTCACTAAGCTGGGTTGTCTTCATTCCTGCAGTGAAAGTTCTCTTAACATATGCTTGGGCCCATTTTTCCTTCAATTTAAATAGATCAATTAGCCATTTATTTTCACGAACATCGTACTTATCTAGCATTTCATTCCAAGCTGTAAGAAACTCATCTTCACTGTCATACTCATAGATACATGCTAAGAAATCAGCGTTAAATTGAGACTCATTTTTGAGTAAATGACCCAAGTGTTTCTCAGCATTCTGCCACATATGCCAACTACACAATGCATGATATGTCTCAGGCATGACTATTTTTATTGCAGCTGACATTACTGCATCTTGATCTGTGAAAATAGTGATTGGCTTCTTTTCAGACATTGCTTCTAAGAAGGTCTCAAATAACCATACAAAAGATTCAATCGTTTCATCATATAAAAGTGCACCTCCAAATACAACAGTTTCTCTATGGTGGTTGAGACCCAAAAATACTCCAAGTGGCCTTGCATCTCTATTTGTACTATACGTTGTATCAAACGTTATTACATCACCGAAGTGGCTATAGTCAATGATCATTCTTGCATCGGCCCAAAAGATATTAGTAATCAACTCTTCACAGTCCAATTGAGTAGCAAAATAATATGAAGGATTTTCCTTAAGTTGACGACTGAAATATCTTCCCAAGCTAGCAGCTGCCCCATGCTCCATGTCTCGCTGTCGCTTAGTGCGTAAGTAGTTTTTATGATCTTGCTTGGTAAAACCAAGATTATCATATCCACGAACTTGCTTACTAAGAAACTCATAGGATTGCTTTAATCTTAATCCCGATTCATGTGCCAAATCAATTTCAATAGCATGAGTTGCAGCCACTTTCCGTTGTGATGGCATCATGTGCACAGTTGATGGAAGGTGGAGATAGTGGTTATGCTCAGCAATAAATTCACTCACCACATATTTTTTACTATCTCGATTAAGTACAATAACCAAACGTGCTTCACAACCACATCTTGTTTCTGCTCGTGGATTCTTTACATTCTAATCTCTCTTGTCTTTGCCTCGAACTCCCTCCTTTGCACACACAAATCTCCTTGAAGTAACCACTCCAGTCTTTTTACATTTATTTACATACTCTTTTCTAATACTAAAACTAGCCTTTCTGCTATATTCATTATAAAAACCATATGCAATCTCATCCGCTTCAAACTCCATCCCTTTAAATGGGGTAGATTCCATGGGCACATTAGAAGGAACATGTATTCCCATCATTATCCCTAAAAAAAATTGAACATAAATTTATTATAACTTTCACCTATTATTTGTTTTCAAAACAGAGATGATGTAAAAAAAAAAAAAAATGAGGATGTAATGAATGATCAACATACTAATGAGGATGTACCTCATATGAGAGAAATGTTATATATCTTTGTTACTAAACATAAAAATTCAAGATGACCAAGCATGATTTCAACTCAACTCACTCAAAGGCCAGTCAATTTAAACATGACAATAATAAACATGTTCTTTAAAATCTTGCATCCATAATATGCCATCAAGAATCATTATAAAGGAATCTTCTTATTATGATTAAAGAACTTATTTGTTATGAGAATTTTTTTTTTTCAAAAGAGAGAAATTTATTAATTAGATATCTAAACCTTGTGATCAACACCACAATAGAGAAATTTATTAATTTAAATTTATGTATATATTTTTTTTTAAATTGTGCCACTAAACTTATTGATTACACTATGAATTAGAAGGCCCCCAAAATCAAGCCCAAGGTCAACAAAATTTAAAAATATAATCTCAAATATTAGTCAATACTTATCCAATACTATATTTAAAAAACAAAGACTGGTAGAAGAAAATTTTGGATTATTAATTATCTTGGAGAGTATTAATTAAGCCCCAAAATTTAGCCAATGCATGAAAATTTCAATCTCAATATGCGTGTATTTTGTTTGACTCTCTCTTTCAAACGGTTAGAATTTTTCATAATTTTAGACTAAATTAAGTCTCCTAGACACACTAAAAAGTAAAAACATAGACCAAACTCTCTCAATCTCTCCAAAACTCCTAAACTAAAACTGATTACTAAAATTGCCACTAGATCTTTCGTCTCTACCTAAAATGGTAGTCAGTTACAAGCAGCTTCTTCGGCAATCAATAGGCCCTTGAAGAGGTAAAACAAAGCCAATATTTTACCTTTTTGTGACATAGCTTTCTTATTTTACTTTCTCTAGGTTATTTAGAAAAGAATGGGAGAAAGAAGACAATTTTTTATTTATTTTTTCTTTTTAAAGAACATTGTAGAGGTTCTCTGGGTTTTTGAGGCAAATGTTTGGTAAAGAGTAAAAACTCCTCTAGTGGTTGTATTACAGTGACTACACTCTTCTAGATTTATCATTTTGTTCTTTTTTATTTTTTTTTAATTCATAAATTCTTATTTTAAAATATAAAGAATAGTCTAACACTAGCTACTTAATTTGTTGTTTCTTGGTCCAATTAGGCGTTATTTAATCTTTATTATTGGAAAAGTATTTATTCTATTTGATTTTATTAAATAAATCTGTGAATTTGGTATAAAAAAATTTAAAAAACTTTTTAACCCAAATCTCAAAACAGATCTCTAGATTAATTTGTCACTAGCAATAAAAAAAAATATAACTAAAAATTCAGTCAAAAATTTTACAAATGAACAATAAATTTATAAAATAGAGTTAGAAGATAACAATGAAATAATTGCAATTATTATCAATTTAAAAGAATATTTTAAAAGAAGTTGAATACAAAAACTTAATTAATAATTTTGCATCTTAACAAGCAAGAAAAATAAAATTTAAATAAAAATATTTTATATAAAGTTAATAATATAAAGTAAATATTTAAACAGTAAAAAAGTCCCAATTTAAAAGTTTTGCTTAAGGCCTCCCTCAAAATACCTTAGACCGGCCCTGTTTCTTATGTTCGGTAATCAGGGGCGGCTGCACATACATTCCTGACTTGAAAAAATTTATTTGAACAACAGCTACAATGAAGAAGGTCTTTCATCAAACCGTTAGGGACCTGTAAGTCTTAACTGTGATTCTTATTATGTAGTTTCTTACCATGGTAATCTCATTGCTATTTGAGTGTTCTGTTTTCTTGATTCATCGTTGGCAATATTGGTGAGAAAAGATTATTTTTTGGATAGTTTCTCTTGAATTACAGTCAGTTTTCGGAGTTTAGTCTTGCTTATTCATTCATTATATCTTGTTTCTCTATTATTATATGACAACAATTGCCTAAGACGTTGCTTTTCTTACAGTAAAAGAGAGGTGAATAAGAAAGTGCTTAAAGTCCCTGGAATTGAGCAGAAGCTAAAAAGATTTCCTTTAATTTTTTTTGCTTATTTGGGTTTTCAAAACTTTGATTGATTCGTCCCCGTCAATGTCTGGGGGCAATGGTGGTGAGATTGAACAATAATTGCCCATGTGTTGTCCCTATGTTTATTATTGAAAGATCTTTGTCTGGTGATTATCACTCTTCTGTATTAGGCTATTGCTCCTTGACAACAATATAAATGCAGAAAAATGAGATGGACTCCAAGAATCATCCAGCCATTATAAAGATTCAATCCTTATCTCAAAAAATTAAAATTAAAATTCAGATAGACTCTAACTTGCATCCAGCCACCAAAACAACAATATAAACTCACCAAGACAACAATATAAATGCAGAAAAATGTTCAAACATCAAATAAGATAAGCATAAACAAGTTTACGGATATACCTCTGTTTTGGCAAGATAGAAACAGAGATGCTCTGAAGCTGAACTTGTTCTGTGAAGCTTTTTTTTTTTTTTTGGTTAAAATCTGTGAGCTTTGAACGTGGGATGGCAAGATAGAAACAGAGATGCTCTAAGCTGAACTTGTTCTGTGAAGGTTTTTTTTTTTTTTTTTGGGTTAAAATCTGTGAAGCATTGAACGTGGGATATACCTCTGAACCTTCTGTGAAGCTTTTCCCTCCTAAAAGGTTTTTTTTGTTTTCCAGTGCACCGGATATACCTCTAACTCGTTTCACTTTTCCCTCCAAAAAGTTTATTTTTGTCCGGTTGAGTTAACAAATCCTCTGGTTTAACTGGGGTTAAGTGTGGTGTTAAAATTTTAAATGACATGGATCATTTTTGGGCGTGGATGATTTTGGACGAAATCCCAACCGTCAACTGGAGCCCTCTCCATTTCAAAGGAAATGGAGAGGATCCGTATCCGCACTTTGCCAAATGGGATGGGGACAGGCTTGGAAAATAAGCTTTGCATGTTGGGATATGAGTGTAATAAACTATCAAGTGGCCAGATTAGAGACAGAAATAGTGGCACTATTTCGGAAATTTGTAGAGATTTATCACTTTTTTGGTACTCGAGTTCAAGGTTTTTTATGATACTCGAGTTTCATGAAATTTTGAAAAATTTTCATGATACTCGAGTTTCGTGAATTCGAATTTCATCAAAAGATTTTCGAAAAATTTGAAGGCTATTTTTTTCAAAAAACTCAAGTTCATGCACTACAAAAAACTTGATTTTTAACCGCGATTGTAACCACTACTAATATTTTTTAAAAAAATGCTGCTAAAAGTCATATAGGTCTATACCAGCGGTTTTCTAAACCACTGCTACAACTTGAATAACCGCTGTTAAGTTGCCGTTGCTATAAGTCACTATAAGTTATAGCAGCGGTTTTAGGAATTGCTAGTATAGAAGACATCTATAGTATTTCAGAATCAATGCTAAAATATTAATAATAATTTCAAAAAAACAGTGATACTGTGCTATTTTTGGCCGAGATTGAAAGTTACACTTTTTTAATTTTCACTCTCAGCCTTTGACGCACGATCTAAATTAACGCATTTGATATGTCATTGTCGCCGACATGAATGCTGATGGCTGACACAACCTCAACTCGGAGCAACCAAAAGGTGGTACTAGTAAAATTGTTTGTACTAGTTAGAAACTTTAGAATCACAAACATGAGGATGAGGTTGGGAAGTAATTTTTAGGGTAAAATATCATTTTCGTCCCTAAACTATCACAAAAGTTCGTTTTTCATCCTTAAACTTTCAAAAGTTCTATTTTCGTCCCTAAATTTTCAAAAGTTCTGACGGAATGCTGACGTGGCTTGACAGAGTGCTGATGTGGGAGGGACGAAAATCAATACGTATGGAAAAGTTTAGGGACGAAAATAGAACTTTTGAAAGTTTAGGGAGGAAAAACGAACTTTTGTAATAGTTTAGGGATGAAAATGATATTTTACCCTAATTTTTATTCGTGTCGGTAGTTTATCATTAAGTTATAGGGAGGATAACTTTTGTTTTGGATATCTGGCCGGCCACTTATTAGAATTCATTCTAGTAATGCTTCCATCAAAGTGAGGCGATTTGTGTTGGGACATATATGATTTTTTTTTCCGCTATTATGGCATAAAATAAGGATTTATTACTTTTGTTAAATAGTTAATTCTTCCTAACATTTCCAACATAGGTATTTAAATTTTAAATTTCTTCATCCCAAGTAGTTATCAGTATTTCAATCCAAATCTTAAGATCTTAAGGTCCTACATCTCTAAAACACTTTGAATCTCACTAGATCTTTATTAAAGTGGAATCTATGTAAAATCCCGATTTGAATCTTAGGTTCTATAGGATCCCAATTCTATAGTGATACTAAAAATAATTTGCTATGAAGGAAAAATAAAAAATAAAAAATAAAATAAAAAACTTATTTTTGGCCTCCAAATGGAGCCCAAGGCCTTAAACTGTTAAAAAATATATAATAAATAAATTAGTCTAGTGGGCTTAGCCCAAATTGATAAGAAAACATTATAAAAAAGAAGGAAAAAAACCCTAATGTAATCAACAAAATTACCAAAAAAAAAAAAAAACCTGAAGAGAAGAGACTAGGGAGTAGAGAGCGAGTGTGAGAATGTGAGAAATTCAACGGTGAAGCTGCTGTGAGAAAGACCATTTATGCCAATGATGAGGGTTTTTTTATTTTATTAATTCTGGTACTAATTGTTTACTTAGTTGTCTATAATTTCTCAACGTTTGAAAAATTATTTCATAAATCTTACTATATTGGTAATTGCTTAATGGAATTCTGCCTATTAGTTATTACTCATGGGAAGATTGGCTAAATAAGAGTTGTGTGACTCGTATTCGCTGTCAGTTGCTTACTTTTTGTTCTGATCAATGAAATTATAATTGATATAATGCGTTCATAGCTAGTGTATGGTTATTAACCAATGGAGATGAACCTGATGTAGCATTTGAGATTTTGTTACTTGGCATGTACGATACTATTATTATTTAAGGATCTAATGAATTATCATTAAATCATAGTGGTACTATTATACATTGTTATTTGTTTTGTGTTGTTTTTGTGAGACATCAGGTATTGTTATTTGTTTTGAGTTGTTTGCGTGAGACATTATGTATTTTGTGGTGTTAGAACATAGAACTTAGTATTTGTGAGTCATAACTTTTGAATTTTGAATTTTGTTTATGTATTTGTAATTTGGTACTTTGCCTTTTATTAGTAATTTATGTCAAAAATTACTTTTATTCAATGTTTCTTTAATGTATATTATGAATTATAATTATAGGTATTTTTTATATATTTTTAAAATCGAAAACTAAGATCTTATGATCCTCGTGCCGATCTTAAGATCCAATCCCCAATCCCTCTCACCGATACCGTCTTAGGATTTCTCCAGCGGTAGAGGCATCCCCCAAATCTTAGCTATAATAGAGAATGTGAGCAAAAAAACCACCTCTAGCGGATTAGGCATACCCAATTTTTTTTTTTGGCTTATGAACAGTAGCCCATCAAGTCTGATGGGCTACTGTTCATTAGCCATTAAATTTCTTGAATAAAATATTATACCCACTCCTTTTTATATTAATTCTTTCTCTCTCCTCCAGATTTCTTTTTCTTTCTCATTCTCTTCGTTGCTTCTTTTTTTTCTCTCTCTCTCTCATTCTCTCATTCACTCTGTTGCCGTTACTTCTTTTTTTCTCATAAACCAAATGAAATCAAAAAAATAAAAGAAAAAAAAAAGAAAAAAGAGAAAAGAGAGAGACCTGTTCATGAGCAAAAGAATTAATCCAAACACAAAACAAAATCTAATTCTTAAAATAAAGTTGAATCAGAACAATCAAAAAAGAAAAAAAAAAGAAAAAAAGAAAAGAAAGAACAAGCCGATCTAACCCAGTGGCGGTGGAGATGCTGGAGCAGCAGCTGGAGCGGCGGCTGGAGGACGACAAGCCTCTCTCTCTCTCTCTCTCTCTCTCTCTCTCTCTCTCTCTCTCTCTCTCTCTCTCTCTCTCTCTGATGTGAAGCAAAGAGATGCTGGAATGTTCTTAATGAGGTGAAAAAGAAAATAAAAAGAAGGGGGCTGGACACTTGTGTGAAGGAGAAAAACAAGAAAAAGAAAAAAGAAAAAATGAAAGGAAACATGGATGAAAATGAAATGGTTGGAAGAAAAATAATAAAAAAAATTAAAAAAAAAATCCTAATTGAAAAATATTACCACAATATTTTCACAATAAATTTTAAGTAACAGATTGTTATTAATTAATATTGGCGAGTAAAAAAATAATATGTCTTTGCATGAAGATAATAATTAAAAAAAATTTTGTGTCAATTTTTCCTCCAAGCTAATCCCATGCATGCTAGCCAACAGGAAGTCTTTGCAGTTTGCAACCTATGTCAAAGGCTAAAACCTTATATAATATGTCTTTCTATGACTACAATGCTGAGATTTGAATTAGCCCACACTGGAAACCACATATCATGGCAAGTTGAAATCTCTTTGTTTGACAGAAGTTAGAAAACCAACCTTTTTTTTTTTTGTTTTTTCACTCAATCTTACACGTGAACAATGGACAATTTGATTATTTCAAATTCGAGGTAGAAAAACATATCAACTCTCTTGAAAGTTACTCATTTTAAAACCTTGACTTATTAAAATATTAGTAATAATTATTTATTTATTAATAACGTTTTTGAGAAGAGAAGAATTATTTAATTATATTTATTAATAACGTGTTCCTATATATTATAGAGAAAACACGTATACGTATAGGACCTCTCAAGTCTCAAGTCCTCAACTGCTCACCCTGTAACTTTTTGCAAAACCTTGACTTATTGAAAAATTAGTAATAATTATTTATTAATTAACAAGTTTCTATATATGATAAAGAAAAAACGTATAAGATGACATGATTAGTTTGTCACTTTGATTATTTTTTAATAATCAAACTTATTAGTGATGAAAATTTTTTGTCAGAGAGCAAAAGACAATAGACAACAAACATTAGATAATAAAAAAGAAGTACAAATCCACTATACTATTTTTTGTGCACCATTTTATATTCCACTTTATCGCCTGACGCCTATCTTAATTGGCAACCAAACTAAGAGTCTAGTAACAAAACATTTCGTCACCATAGATCTTACCTGTTGTAGTTATAAGTAAATTAATGTGTTGGAAATTTAGACCCCTTAAACAACCAGATTGCGTAGCCTAGATTAATTAGCCAAGTTGTTACTTAGTCAAATTAAGCAATTCTAGGTTAAAACAATCCAAACAATCATATCAAGAATATAAAGCAGCGGAAAATAAATAACACAAGATATGATCACCCAGGAAACCACACGGTAAAAACCTGGGGAGGATTTGACCCACCGATCCTCAAGGCATAACAGAATTCACTATGAAAGAATTGAAGTTCTTACAAAAGGACTACAAGCTCCCCGCTCGACTTCCTAATGCTACCCACCAGTACGAACTTCCTGACACGACCACGCGCAGGCTCCGAATCCACGGACTACTTCTTTCTTGAATTCCTCAATCAGCTACAAGCTCCCCGCTTGCTTTTCTTTTAAGTTTCAATGGTTGCAACTATAATGATCATCAAGATGGTGATACTATCTCTAACTTGAAAACCCTAAGTTTATGTGAAGGAAAGCTCCTCAAAGATCTCACAAGAGATTCACATAAATAGCAAATATGAGCAACAAAGACTTAGAGAGGTTTGGGTACAAAACCCTAATAAAAGGAGGCACAAGAGGCACTCTAATCTCTCTCTCCAAAAATCTCAAAAACGTGGCTTAGAGTTTCCTTTATATAGTGGGAGAAATAGATCTGAAACCCTAATCTTTAATGGGCTTAAGCTGCTGTTTGGGCCGACTTAAAATTCTGCAGATACGATTTTCGATCGATCAAGCCTGTTCTTCGATCGATCGAACCAGGCAGAATACGAAGTCTTCTTCCTGCAGCTTGTATGTTCTTGAATCTTGACTTGAATCACCTTGAGCATTGTCTAATAAAACCTATAGACTCTAAGATCTATATCTAGACAAGTTTGTATTCACGATTTGCCAATTGTTCTAAACATTTAGAACCTAACATAATGTTTCCCAAATTTAGAACTCAACTCAAAATAATCAAGAAGTTGGTTTAATATTCTTATTTTTCAAAATTTTGCAAAATTATATAGTTGTTGTTAATTGACATTGCAACAAAAGCTGGAGAATCTGCTCTATATATCGACCATTGAAAGAAATCCCCAAAGAATTAATCACACATTACGTTGGCTAATTGACTGATATACTGCCAAATCATAGAAGGTTGAAGATGTTCAAACATAAAATAGGTAATCAAATTTTAGGAGAATCGTTTTGTTGAGTTTAGATTGCACAAGTTACCAAATCCATCATAGCCAAAGGAATCGGGATTATTCAAATGAAAGAAATCTTGCTTTCTAGATTGTATATATATTATTGGTGAGAATGTTTTTTTCTTCTTCTTTTCTGGTTGTTTTCCCCCTTTTTGGTTAATCTGATTTGAGTAATCTTGAAGAAAACGCATTGGACTTTTTTTCTTTGTAGCCCATAGCTACCAAAGCAATGGCCCATGGGGCCGTTTCATGTTTGCGCAGAGTGTGTCTATTTGATTTACATTGTATGTCGTGACCAAAAATCAATGTATATACAAACTACAAAGCTTGAGGTCATTTCAGCCTCTCAAGTCTCATCAACCAGTCTTAAGTCTAACTATAAAAAATAAAAAATAAAAAGTCTCACCAACTCATGACTAGGGGTGGCAAATAGGCGAGTTGAGTCATAAATGAGTTGGATGTGTAATTACCTATTTATCCATTTATGACCCATTTATATATAAATTAATTATCCATTACCAACCCAACCCATTTAATTTGTAACCCACCCATTTAATCCAATATGACTCAAATACCTCTAAAACTACTTGAATACCCTCTTGACCTCCAAAATTACCAAAATACCCTTAAATACCTAAAATGATACAAATACCTCTACACTTCCAAAATTACCAATATACCCTTGGACATCCAAAATTATCCCCAAAATCTCTAAAATGAGCAAAATATCCATGAAACCTCTAAAATGACCAAAATACCCCCGATATCTCTAAAATCACCATATATGCTTAAAACCCACTAAAATGACCAAAATACCTCCAAAATCTTTAAAATGACCAAAATACCCCCTAAAACCCAAAAAATGACCAAAATAACCCTGAAACCTAAAAATGACCAAAATACTCCCAAAACCCAAAAAAATGACCAAAATACCTCCAAAACCTAAAAATGACCAAAATACCCCCAAACCCCAAAAAAAATGACCAAAATACTTCCAAAACCCAAAAAATGACTAAAATACTCCCGAACCCCAAAAAATGACCAAAATACCCCCAAAACCTAAAAATGACCAAAATATTTCCAAAACCCAAAAAATGACCAAAATAACCCCTGTAGGGTCAGATTCTGCAGCCCAAGCCCAAGGAGATGTGGATTTGGAGCCCACTGAACCCAAAACAATAAATTTGTAGAGAGTGGGTGAAAGAGCTAGGCTAATAATGAAAAATGACAGTATTAAACGGCACTGATGATAGAAAGATTTGAACTAATACGTGCTCGGACAGAGGTGAATGTCTCGTCCGAGGAGGTGATTTTCATTGATGGACTTAGGTTACAAATATTGGAGCTACAGTAAAATAATATGCTCTTTTCTCTCTTCCTTTTCGATCCTCTCTATCAGAGACCTCTCTCTCTTATATAGTACTGCCTCTCTCCATCTCCACCGTCCACTTGTTCACCATCTGGGTGTCCACTTGAGTGCATGTCCCATCACACTCCCCCTTTAGCCCTGTCTGAGTGGCGGTAGCTGAGGATGCACTGTTCAGGGGTCTTCTCCACATAAATGCTGCCAGGAGGGTAGGTGCAGTGCATTAAATGCGGTGGTTGAAGTCTGTCTCCTTGATATTTCTCTGTTCCTGTTACCTTCTTGTGTGTCCGAGGCCCCCTTTCTCCCTTAACACTTATCCAACAGATCGCTTGACACGTGTCGGGCCAAAAACCCCGTCGGGCCCGAGGGTATCGGTCTCCTCGGACATATGAACATCTCCTCGGACAGTGCACGTACTCATATCCGGACATTTCCCTTTTACATGGGCTTCTAACAGGGTGTCTTGGTCTCCTCGGACGAACAATGGTCCTCGGATAGGGCCTTGGGCCCAATGCGCCAGGTTGGGCTTTTCTCCCCCACAATAGCCCCTCAAAATTGCAGTTTTTCCCTCGCCCCCGAGGAGAAAGAAGTGGGATTTTGACTTGTCACAGGGCAAAAGCTTGGAAACACGCACAACCGAGCTGGCACGTGTGGAAACGTGGGAACAGACGCCTCATTAATGCCGCTGCGGTTTCCTTATTCCCAAGGCGCTGCATTAACTGCACTAGGTGACGTTTCGTCCTTCGCATCCAACGGTGGCTGATTGATCAAACGGCTGTGGCTTTTCTTCAGGATTTGGGCGGGAGTGCCCCTGACCTTTCGCTTGACCCCGTATAAAGCTTCAGAGGAAATCATTTCTTCCTCACTTTACAAATCTTCAGACGCTCCAGCAAGAACAGACGCGCCACTCCGTCCACATCTCTCCGTCCGAATCTCCCAGTCGCCGGTACCGATCTTACTCAGAACCTTCACGAGTCCTCCTACGAGCCTACGATCGCTTCTCCGGTCTAGCCCTTGTAAGTCGCCGCCCACCGAATCTTTTAGTTTTCTCTTCGGCCCTCCGTTTCACTTAAGCACCATGGGAAAACTCGAGAACATGATGGATAGCCCTGAGCAAATAGAGGCGTTTAGGACCGCGTACCGCATACCCCCTGACGTGGGCGTGAGGTATTGCCCCCCAGAAAAAATACTAACAGACCGGGAGACGGGAGAGGTGGTTATCCCCCTCATCGCCTTCAAAGAAGGGGGAATGACAATCCCCATGGGTCCCATCACCACTGCCTACCTTCGGAACCATAGGCTTACTCCCTGGCAATGCGCGCCCAACATGTTTAGGATCCTAGGAGCGATTGAGGACCTTGAGCGCCATTTGGGGTTGGGACTCACCTGGCTTGACGTGGTACATATGTACGAATGCCATAGCCAGCAAGATGCTGGGTACTACTTAAAATCCCGGTCGGATGTTGTCAGGCTCATTTCCTGCCTTCCTAAATCCAACAAAGGGATGAAAGACGACTATGTGATCGTCTCGGGCGCCTGGCGCAACGGCCCTGGTTGCCCAACCAAGCCTGGGAAGCCAGGTGTGACATGTAGATTTAGGCGGACTGACCATAGGCTTAGGGCTCCCGTCTTTTAACTGTCTTTGATTTCTCTTCGGTCGCTATTTCTGGGCTTCTAACCATTTTTTCTTTTACTTGCAACAGATAAGAGACAAGTTTCTCCTCAGCTCAGCCTAACGAATGTTAATGCCCTCAACTACCTTTTAAGGTCGGAGATCTTCGTGAGCGAGGACGGGCAACTACGATCTGCTCCCCTGATTCTTGGATATACAGCGAAGTCAAAGGGTTTTCAGCCGGTTGGTAACGCAATCGTCCAGGGAGACTATCGCCTTGCGCGTATTGACGTCGGTCGGAAGGGCTTCTTGGCGCCAGACGATCTTGAGCCTGTACCCCGTCCAATTCCTCGGGCTGCACCTCCCCTTATCCAACCACTCCAGCAAGTTCCCTTCGGACAAGCGATTGAAGGTGAGGGGGCTGGCTCTTCTACTTCGTCGCTAGAAGAACAGATAGACGAATTTCAGTTTGAGGGAGAGGCTTCAAGAGTAAACCAGGTGGTAGAGATCTCAGACGCCGAGGAAGAGGCCTACGAGCAGTCAGGCGCCCAGCTTAACTTGTTAGCCACCCATTCAGAGGACTCCTCTGACGAAGATATGGATCTGAGGAATTTGATGAAGGGGAGAGGCAAAAAGTCAGACCCGAAAGATGCTGGGACATCTAAGACGGTGGTGACACTTCCTCCGGTGCCTACTCAGATCCCTGACCCTAACTTGAAGCCCACGCTAAAACTGCAGAAGAAAAGACCCCACACTGAGGTTGAGGAAAAACAGGTGCCTCCAACCAAGGGGGCCAAGCAGCAAAAGGTGGCACAGGACAACAGAACTCGCAGGGCTCCGTCTACTGAAAGCCGAGATGAGGGCACAGTGGCAAAGGTTCGCCGAGGAGGAGGGGGACCGCGGATTTGGTCTCCAAAATTGGAGTTGGAGGGCGCTCCAATCCTCTGGGAGACCTCCCTCAGGAATTACGATGGAGGGAGGGCCGGCTACGTTGCTGAGGCCCTGCAGCAACCACTTCTCCTCCCTCATGACATGGAGTCCTTCAGGCGCTTCAATCAGTCGGAGCTCTTTCGATCCCTGAAGAGGGATTTGGCCATCGTAAGTAACCTCAATCCGATTAGCTGAACCATTGGCTTTTGCCTTTCCTATTTTTCTGTGTTTGACACTAAAGTTTCCATCACGCAGGTCACTCAGCAGATTTACGTAGCCGAGGAGTGGGACAAGAAGAATTGCCTTGAAACCCAGGCGGCGCTCTGCTCCCGAGATGAGGCGGAGAAATCTTTGGGCCAACTGAAAGACGATTATACCCGTCTATCCGGAGAGCTCGCGGATATGACCAGCCAGAAGAAAAGCCTTGACGCTGGGATAAAGAATGCTGAGAAGCAGGCTGAGGATCAGCGTAAGTTGCTAAAAGCGACAGAGGCCAATCTGAAGACCGAGAGGGAGCTGGTAAACGGGCTAAGGGATGAACTCCGAAAAGCCAAAGACAGCGCCCGATATGCCGAAGAGAAAGCCCAATTGGCCCAGGAGGCGACTGAAGCTGAAAAGAAGACAGCTTACCAGCTGGGGGTAGAGACGGCCACGTCCCAGCTTCTAGAGCAGTTCGCCTCGGTCAGCCGAGATTACTGCAACATAAGTTGGGGCAAAGCCCTGGATGCAGCTGGAGTCCCTGCCGACTCGGAGCTGAGGCTGCCTGGGAGTGTATACTATGACCCTGATATTCGAGAGCTCCCAGGAACTGATCTCCCTCCTGCTCCACAGCTTCCAGAGGCTTCGGAGCCAATTTTGGTCGGCCATGCCCCTCCACTCATTCTCGGTGCAAGCAAGGAAACTGGTCAGCCAAGCGGCAAGGATAAGCCAGCTGAACCAGCCAAAGAGAAAGGCCAAGGGTCAGGCGAAGAGAAAATCCCTTCTGAGCCCAAGGATCGAGCCCCTGAAGCAGCTGCTCGGATAGGCCAGGCTGCTGACCCCGTGCTCCCTTCAGCAAAAGAATAGACGTATAGGGCTTTTACTTTTGCACCTGTGCTTTTTGTTTTATCCGAAGAATTGTAAACCATACTTTTATTTATGAAATAGATTTTCACTTGTCTATGATGTTTTAAATACCTGCCTTACTGACTACTATTGTCACTTATAACTGTACATTGCAATTATAACCAAATAATGCAAATAAGTCTGTTTGATACATCATGCTTATGGTGTAAGTAACCAAAATTAATATTGAAAAAGATAGGCCAGCCAAGGGTTATTGAATAGCACGTCTTTCCAAGTTAAACATAAATTATTATTTCTCGGCTTCAAACTAAACACAATTAGGGGAGACATGTAGAGATTAAAATCAATTCAAACGCGATTAAGAGTTTTAGCACTAAGCCCCAGTGACACTGGCCGCGTGGGGGTATTGACTAACCTGTCGTTTAGTTCAAGGACCATAGGATTTGAGTGTACTCGAGTTAACTGGCCCTAGTCATCTGGTCCGAGGACTGCAGGCATGACCGGATTTAAGTTTAAATACGAACCGCATCGGTGTTAACTAACCCTAGTCATCTGGTCCGAGGACTACAGGCATGACTGGATTTAAGTTTAAACACTAGAGAACCGCAACTGAGTGCTAACTAACCCAAATCATCTGGTCCGAGGACTACAGGCATGATTGGATTTAAGTTTAAACACTAGAACTGTAACTGAGTGCTAACTAACCCAAATCATCTGGTCCGAGGACTACAGGCATGATTGGATTTAAGTTTAAACACTATAGAACTGTAACCGTGTGCTAACTAACCCAAATCATCTGGTCCGAGGACTACAGACATGATTGGATTTAAGTTTAAACACTTGAGCTAACGGTGTTAACTAACCCTAATCATCTGGTCCGAGGACTACAGGCATGATTGGGTTTAAGTTTAAACACCTAAGCTGGTGGCGAATGAGTGTTAACTAGCCCTAATCATCTGGTCCGAGGACTACAGGCATGATTGGGTTTAAGTTTAAACACTTGAGCGAAAACGGGGAATGAGTGTTAACTAGCCCTAATCATCTGGTCCGAGGACTACAGGCATGATTGGGTTTAAGTTTAAACACTTGAGCGAAAACTTTACGCAGCGAATTGGTATATCAACTGAAGAGAAGACTTGATTAATAAAAGTACCTCTTGAGGTTATTTACATTCCAAGGGCGAGGGATTACATGACTATCCAAATCTTCTAAGAAATATGCTCCAATACCAGCGCCTGAAGTGATGCGATATGGTCCCTCCCAATTGGGTCCCAATTTTCCCCAAGCTGGGTTCTTCGCGGTACCCACAACTTTCCTCAGCACCAGATCACCGGGCTCTAAAGGCCTCAGCTTCACGTTAGCGTCGTAGCCTTGTCTGAGCTTTTGTTGGTAGTGTGCCAGCCGAACCATTGCGTTCTCCCTTCTTTCCTCAATTAAGTCTAAGCTCTTCTGTAGCTGCTCGTCGTTGTCGGCTGGACTGAATGAGCTAGTTCTTAGTGTTGGGAACCCTGTTTCCAGAGGAATGACAGCTTCAGCCCCATAGGTCATCGAGAAGGGGGTCTCTCCAGTGGACCTGCGGGGCGTAGTTCTGTAAGCCCAAAGCACATGTGGCAACTCTTCTACCCATCTGCCCTTTGCATCATCTAGCCTCTTCTTTAAGCCGTTCAGTATGACCTTGTTGGAAGCTTCTGCTTGGCCATTACCTTGGGGATAGGCTGGAGTGGAGTATCTGTTCGTAATTCCCAGCTCGCTGCAGTAATCCCTGAATGCCTTGCTGTCGAACTGTAAACCGTTGTCCGAGATGAGGGTGTGAGGAACTCCAAACCGTGTGACAATGTTCTTCCACATGAACTTTTGCACATCAACGTCTCTGATATTGGCTAGTGGCTCGGCTTCAACCCACTTGGTGAAATAGTCTGTTCCGACCAGGAGGTACTTCTTGTTTCCTGCAGCTTTGGGGAAGGGTCCCACAATATCCAAGCCCCACTGGGCAAAGGGCCATGGGCTAGATAGTGGATTGAGGTTTCCCCCTGGCTGGTGAATGTTTGGGGCGAAGCGCTGACATTGATCGCACTTTTTGACGTATTCGTGTGCCTCCTTCTGCATGTTAGGCCACCAATAGCCTTGGGTGAGGGCTCGGTGAGCCAAGGACCTGCCTCCGGTGTGGCTCCCACAGATTCCTTCGTGCAGCTCCTCTAGCAGTGTCTCAGTCGCCTCGGGATGCACGCACAACAAATATGGTCCCGAATAGGAGCGCTTGTATAGCTTCTGGTCTTCGGACAACCAGAACTTAGTCGCCTTCCTCCGAACTTTATCGGCTTCTCCCTTATCTTCGGGTAATGTATCTTCTTTGATAAATTTGATTAAAGGGTCCATCCAGCACGGTCCGACCCTGATCTGGTGAACCTGGACTCCCCCTGACTTTGTCTCCGTAGGCCTGTGTAGGTCCTCGACAAGGATGACCCTCGGCAGGTCCTGTGCCGAAGAGGTGGCTAGCGTGGCCAAGGAGTCAGCATGTGAGTTGCCACTCCTGGGGACGTGCTGCAAACTGAAAAATTCGAACTCTGATTGCAGATGTTTAACACGGCCCAAGTATGCCTGCATTCTTTCGTCCTTTGCCTCGAACTCGCCTTGTACTTGACCTACTACCAATCTTGAGTCCGAGAACAACTTCACGGACTTCCCACCCATTCTACGGACCATAGTCATCCCCATCAGTAGGGCCTCATACTCTGCTTCATTATTCGTTGCCGGGAAGTCCAACCTTAGCGATTTCTCGATAATGATTTTCTCGGGGGATATCAATACAAGCCCAACTCCAGAGCCCCTTTGGTTTGCCGCGCCATCGACATACACTTCCCAATGGGAGGGATTCTGTTGAGAGACCATGCCAACTAATTTTTCATCCATGCCCGACGTGGGCTTTACCTCTTCTAGCTGGGGCTCCGTGAACTCAGCCACCAAATCTGCGAGGACCTGTCCCTTGACCGATGTGCGGGGCATATATCTTATATCGAAAGCTCCTAAGATTGTACCCCACTTGGCAATCCGACCAGTGTAATCGGCACTTCGGAGTATAGCTTTGAGTGGGAGTTGTGTGAGAACGATCACCGTGTGGGCTTGGAAGTAGTGAGGTAGCTTCCGTGTGCCAAGCACTATTGCCAAGATAGCCTTCTCCAGTGGCAAGTAACGAATCTCAGCCTCATGCAGCGACTTGCTTACGTAATAGACGGGCCTTTGTACACCAGAGTCTGACCGTATCAACACCAGGCTCACCGCATAGGGGGCTACAGCGATGTAGGCGAACAGTACCTCGTCTGGCTCAGGACTGGACATGATTGGTGGCCGAGAAAGATAATCCTTGAGCTGCTGGAACGCCAAAGCACATTCCTCAGTCCATTCGAATCCCTTCCACTTGTTGAGCAGAGAGGAAAAAGGGCCGACACCTGTCTGCTGATCTAGAGATGAACCGATTGAGGGCAGCAGTCATTCCAGTCAGTTTTTGAACTTCCTTGGGATTCCGAGGAGCTCGGAGGTTGTTGATGGCCTTTATCTGGTCGGGGTTGACCTCAATTCCTCTGTGGGTGACCATGTATCCCAAGAACTTGCCGGACCCTACCCCAAACGAGCACTTAGAGGCATTTAGTCGTAGCTTGTGTTTCCGTAGAACCTCAAAGGTACTTTCAAGGTCTTTCACATGCTCGGCTATAACTTTGCTCTTCACCACCATGTCATCTATGTAAATCTCGATGTTCTTGCCCAGCTGTGGCTCGAACATCCTCGTCATCATCCTCTGATAGGTAGCTCCCGCGTTCTTCAGGCCGAACGGCATCACCTTATAGTGGTAGTTGCCAATAGGGGTGACAAAAGCAGTTTTCTTCTGGTCCTCCAGGGCTAATGGGATCTGGTGGTAGCCTTGGAAGGCGTCCAGGAAGCTCATCCGAGGGTGGCCGACAGTAGCGTCAACCAGCTGATCAATCTTCGGCATAGGGAACGGGTCTTTGGGGCATGCCCTATTCAGATCCGTGAAGTCCACGCATACTCGCCACTTCCCACTCTTCTTCCTTACCACCACGGTATTCGCTAGCCATTCGGGATAGAAAACCTCTTTGATAGCCCCAGCTGCTTTGAGTTTCGCCACCTCGTCCCTCACTGCGTCAGCATGCTCCTTGGATGGGCGCCGAATAGGTTGCTGCTTGGGGGTGACCAGTGGATTCACTTTCAAATGATGGCATATGAACTCCGGGTCCACCCCTGGGGCCTCGTAAGCGCTCCAGGCAAACACGTCGAGATTTTGCTTGAGGAACTCTATCAGCTCCTCCTTCTCTTGAAAAGGCAGCTGAGATCCGACTTGGAAGAACCTGTCAGGATCATCCCCAATGATCACTTTCGTTAGATCCTCGCATCGAGTGCCTTCATCCGATTCTTCAGAGGGCAATCCCCGGGACTGTAGTTGCTATAAATTCCTCCCAGCTACGTCTGAGGACTCGGCTGGGGCCTCATGCTGAATGGCGGCTATCAGGCACTGCCTAGCAACGGACTGATCTCCTCGGATTTCATGTATCTGTCCTCCTGATGGATATTTGACCTTCTGGTGCAAAGTAGAGGGGACAGCCCCAAGTGCGTGAATCCAAGGTCTGCCTACGAGTGCCGTGTAGGGCGAATATGCGTCCACGACGATAAAATCCAGCTCTACCACCTCGGAGCCGGACTGCACAGGTAAGCGTATCCGGCCTTTCGGAGTGACAGGCCTTCCTTCAAAGGTGAAAAGGGGGGAATCATACGGCGTCAGGTCCTGGGGTTTTAGGCCTAGCCCCTTGTAGAGGTCTGGGTACATTATCTCCACGGCACTGCCCTGGTCCACCATCACCCTCTTTACATCGTACCCTCCTATCCTGAGGGTGATGACTAGTGCATCGTCATGGGGTTGGATGGTGCCGATCATGTCCTCGTCCGAGAATCCCATAACCAGCGGGGCACCAGACCTAGCTCTCTTCGGTCCTCGGCTTGACTCCCCTGCGGGTGGTCGGCCTACTGACATAACCTTCAAAGGCCAGGACCCTGTTCTTCCCGGCGCTGCGAAGACGACGTTTATAGTCCCAAGCGGCGGCTTTGAGGGGTCGTCCCTGCGTGGCCCCGAGCCTGTCTGCCCTCGGCCGCTGGAGGGGTGCAGAAGGTGCTTCAGTTTACCATCGCGAACTAGTTGGTCCATGTGATCCCACAGGCTCCTACAGTCCTCCGTGTTATGCCCGTGGTCTTGGTGGTATTGGCAGTAGAGATTATGGTTGCGTTTCTCGGGGTTTCCTATCATCTTGTTCGGCCACCTGAAGTACGATTCGTTCTTAATTTTCTCCAGGACCTGATGCACTGGCTCTTTGAACACGGTGTTGACCGATTGAGGATTCATCGATCCTGATTGTCCGGCAAAATCCCTCCGCGGTTTATTGTAATTGTACCGGTCCGACCGCGAATCTCTCCTCTCCTGAGGGATAATCTTATCCTTTCCCTTGCCCTGCTGCTGATCTTCTTCGACCCTCTTATACTTCTCTATGCGGTCCATCAGTTGTCGCACGTTTGTGACTGGTTTACCAGACAGGGAACCCCTCAAACCGTGGTCAGTAGGGAGGCCGAGCTTGAACGTGCTGAGGGCCATTGCATCGTTGTTGCCCTCCACCTCATTGAACATCTCCCAATATCTGTCTGAATATGCCTTCAAGGACTCGCCTTCCTGCATGGACAAGGATAGCAGGGAAGAGAGAGGCCTGGCCACTCTTCGGCACGTAACAAAACGGGAGCCGAATGCCTGAGTGAGCTCTTTGAAGGAGTTGATGGAGCCCGCCTTCAAACCATCAAACCATCTCATAGCAACGGGCCCAAGACTGGAAGGGAAAACTTTGCACATCAGAGCTTCATCTCTGGAGTAGACAGCCATCCTCTGGTTAAAATGACTCACATGCTCCACGGGGTCAGTTTTACCATTGTAAACGGTGAACGTTGGCTGGTTAAAGCGCCGAGGGAGTCTGGCCTCCTCTACATAGGTGTAGGACTCGCTAGCTGGTGTCTTAGACTTACGTTGATAAGAGACGTCTTGCTCGTCATCAAGATCATCTTCAGAGTACGAGGAAGCCCGCTTCCTCTTTGCGTGTCGCAACTCCCTCTTTAGTTTTTCCACTTCTAGTTGTAAGTCACGGTTCTTCTCTGCATGGGACATGTGACTCCCGCTCTGTGATTGGCTCTGGCTAAGGCGCACGGTGTGTACACTGCCCTCACGGTTTTGTCTCTTCTCCAAGTTGACAAAATGGTCCACGTGTTGGGATGCCCTAGATTCTGCTTGTTGTTCACCTTGTTTTGCCATTGTCAACTGTTGTTTTCACTCTTGCACAAGCTCTTCCCACAGACGGCGCCAATTGTAGGGTCAGATTCTGCAGCCCAAGCCCAAGGAGATGTGGATTTGGAGCCCACTGAACCCAAAACAATAAATTTGTAGAGAGTGGGTGAAAGAGCTAGGCTAATAATGAAAAATGACAGTATTAAACGGCACTGATGATAGAAAGATTTGAACTAATACGTGCTCGGACAGAGGTGAATGTCTCGTCCGAGGAGGTGATTTTCATTGATGGACTTAGGTTACAAATATTGGAGCTACAGTAAAATAATATGCTCTTTTCTCTCTTAATTTTTCGATCCCCTCTATCAGAGACCTCTCTCTCTTATATAGTACTGCCTCTCTCCATCTCCACCGTCCACTTGTTCACCATCTGGGTGTCCACTTGAATGCATGTCCCATCACACTCCCCCTTTAGCCCTGTCTGAGTGGCGGTAGCTGAGGATGCACTGTTCAGGGGTCTTCTCCACATAAATGCTGCCAGGAGGGTAGGTGCAGTGCATTAAATGCGGTGGTTGAAGTCTGTCTCCTTGATATTTCTCTGTTCCTGTTACCTTCTTGTGTGTCCGATGCCCCCTTTCTCCCTTAACACTTATCAAACAGATCGCTTGACACGTGTCGGGCCAAAAACCCCGTCGGGCCCGAGGGTATCGGCTTCCTCGGACATATGAACATCTCCTCGGACAGTGCACGTACTCATATCCGGACATTTCCCTTTTACATGGGCTTCTGACAGGGTGTCTTGGTCTCCTCGGACGAACAATGGTCCTCGGATAGGGTCTTGGGCCCAATGCACCAGGTTGGGCTTTTCTCCCCCAACCCCGAAATCCAAAAAATGACCAAAATTCCCGAAACCCAAAAAATGATCAAAATACCTCCGAAACCTAAAAATGACCAAAATACTTCCAAAATCTACAAAATGACCAAAATACCTCCTGAAACCCAAAAAATGACCAAAATACCCCCGAAACTCAAAAAATGACCAAAATATCCCCGAAACCCAAGAATGACCAAAATACCTCCGAAACTCAAAAAATAACAAAAATACCCCCGAAACCCAAAAATGACCAAAATACCCATGAAACTCAAAAAATGACCAAAATACCCCCCGAAACCCAAAAATGACCAAAATACCCTTGAAACCTAAAAATGATCAAAATACCCCCCGAAACCTAAAAATGACCAAAATACCCCCCCCCCAAACCCCATAAAATGACCAAAATACCCCCGAAACTCAAAAAATACCAAAATACCCTCGAAACCCAAGAAATGACCAAAATACCCTCAAAACCTAAAAATGACCAAAATACCCCCGAAACCTAAAAAATGACCAAAATACCCCAAAACCTAAAAATTACCAAAATATTTCTGAACCCTAGAAATTTACCGAAATAACCAAAAAATCTAAAAATTATTGAAATAACCCTAAAACTAAAAGATGACATAAATGCCATCGTAACCTAAAAAATGACTAAAATACCCTTAGAATCTAAAAGATGATCAAAATAACCCCGAAACCTAAAAAATTACCAAAATTCCCTCGAAACCTAAAAAATTACTAAAATTCCCTCGAAACCTATAAAATGACTAAAAGACTCTTAGAACCTTTAATTTGTCAAAAATATCCTCGAAACATCCAAAATACCGTAAACCTCTATTTCGGTAATTTTAGATGTTTCTGGTGTATTTTGGTCATCTTACATGTTTAGCAGTATTTTGGTCATAATTTGGGTTTCAGGGGGTTTTATCGATCATTTTTTTTAGGTTTTGGGGTTATTTTGGTCATTTTTTAGGTTTTTGGGGTATTTCGATAATTTTTTAGGTTTCAAGGTATTTTGGTAATTTTTTTAGGTTTCGGGGGTATTTCAGTTATTTTTTAGGTTTTGGAGGTATTTCGGTCATTTTTTAGGTTTAGGGAGTATTTTGGTAATTTTTTAGGTTTATGATGTATTTTGGTAATTGTTAGGTTTTGGGGGGTATTTCGATCATTTTTTTAGGTTTTTGGGGTATTTTGGTCATTGTTTTAGGTTTTGGGGTTATTTTGGTCGTTTTTTGGGTTTTGAGGATATATTGGTCATTTTTAGGTTTCGGGGGTATTTTGGTCATTTTTTGGTAATTTTTAGGTTTTGGGGGTATTTTTGTAATTTTTAGGTTTTGGAGGTATTTTGGTCATTTTTAGGTTTTTGGGGTATTTTGTTCATTTTATAGGTTTTAGAGGTAATTTGGTCATTTTTTGGGTTTCAGGGGTATTTTGGTCATTTTTTTGGGTTTTGAGGGTATTTTGGTCATTTTTTTGTAATTTTTAGGTTTTGGGGGTATTTTGGTCATTTTTTGGGTTTTGGGGGTATTTTGGTCATTTTTTTGGTTCTGGGGGTATTTTGGTCATTTTTAGGTTTTTGGAGTATTTTGGTAATTTTTTAAGGTTTTGGGGGTATTTTGGTCATTTTTTGGGTTTTGGAGGTATTTTGGTAATTTTTTGGATTTCAGGAGTATTTTGGTCATTTATTAGGTTTCAAGAGTATTTTGGTCATTTTCTAGAAATTTAGATTTTATGTTGTTTATTTAAATTTTAGATGGGTTTAGTGGGTATTAGTAGATTTATCCATTTAGACCCATCTAATTAAATAACCAAATGGGTCTTTACCCATTTAACCCAAATATTCAAATGGGTTGGGTTAAGACTTATCCAAATAATGTGGGTAATGGGTGAATTCATGGATATGGGTAAAAATTGTCACCCCTACTCATGACCAATCCAAAGCAAGTTAATACATTGGTGGTCTAGGAAAAAAGAAAGGAAAAGAGCGAGACAAAAGGATCCGAGCATCTTCAATTATATATATATCCAAAGCAGGTTAATATATTGGTGATCTGGGAAAACAGAAAGGAAAATAGAGACACAAAAGGATCCGAATATCTTCAATTAATTATATATAACCAAGTTGAGTTTATGGTGTGAGTTTCAATTAACTCAACTGATAAAACCTCTAATGGTTGAATAAAAATTTGAGATTCAATTTTTTCTTATATAAAAAACCAATTGGTGTATTAAATTAATGATAAATAGTACAATTATAAAAAACAAACGTTATAGTTTAAAGTGGTAAAAAATAAAATAAGTTGAGTTTACTGTGGATATAGACTATATCAATATGTAGATAATAGTAATAGGGCATTATTCACCACCCTTTTGTTGTCATAGGGCATTATAAAATTTGTAGAGCACAATTGTTTATAAGCTGAACCACATGCTTTGTTTTCCTTTTTTTTCTACCCACCTTTAACTCGTTAATATTACTATATTAGAATAGAGTCAATAAACTAAAGCGTCCGACCTGAAAATATCTGTAATTACAAAAGAAGTATTATTTTAAGTTCCATTAAGAAATCTCTCTCAAAAAAAAAAAAAAAAAAAAAGTTCCATTAAGAAATTATTTAAATTATCCTTTTTTTTTTAATATATATATATAGATATAATGGTCTGACTAGGAAGTTAGAACTTACCATATTGGATTTTTTTCTTAATTCATTTGATTCTCATATATATAATTAATGGTCTGACTTAGAAAGTTAGAACTTACCCTATTGGATTTTTTTCCTACTTCATTTCATTCTCATATATATAATGGTTCTTAATTCATTTGATTCTCATATATATATAATTAATGGTCTGACTTAGAAAGTTAGAACTTACCCTATTGGATTTTTTTCCTACTTCATTTCATTCTCATATATATAATGGTCTGACTTAGAAAGTTAGAACTTACCCTATTGGATTTTTTACTTACTTCATTTCATTCTCAAATTATTATTATATTTATATGAAAATGGAGAATAAGAGAAGAAGGAAGGCATGAACGGTTAAAAGTCCACGACTACTAGCTCCCTTAGATCGATGTTCCTTGCAACTGATTTCTTATGCGCTAGATGCATGAGACTAGCCTCTCACAAGCAAGTGGGCCCCACACCAGCCTCTCACAGGCGAGTGAGCCCTACACGTGTGGAGTCCACCTGCCTATGAGAGGCGGGTCTCATGCGCCTAACGCATGAGAGATTTTTCTAGTTCCTTGATATTATAGGTAATTGTCATTGTATTTTGATTGATGCTTGTGACTGTGAGATCATTAATCAATTACAGTGATAAGGTCCACCTTCGCCATTGCAAGATCATCACTAACAACTTTTACATCATTGTTTTAGTTCCCCATGCCACTGTGGCTTGCACACACACCATTAAGAACTCCTAAAACCCTAAAATGTTACGAGTGCTTCCACATCCTACTAACACAGATTTGAACCGAGCGCAATACTTATCCCTCACAAATGTTTTTACCATTCTTATTGTAGGGGTGATAGGCCCAAAAGCACGTATCTGTAAAGTTTATTGGGCCAGGGACCCAATCCGAGGCCATTAAGTAGTCCAAGGACGAGTAAACACTTTTATAAGAGTCCATATTGGTAAGTGAATAGTTGAAGTCTGATCACAATCAACTAAGAAAACAGTCCGAGGATGAATACTTCCTCAACTAAGCAAGGCCGAGGTCAAAAGGCATGGTCTGACACCAAGAGCAACGCCCTGGACGATTCCACTAATGAGGATAAGTACCAGAAGGAACAGGACAAAAGGAGGCCATGAAATATCTCTTGGAAAAGCTGTTACCACCGCATTAAATGCTCTACAACTAACTCTCCAACCACATTAACGTGGAAGTGATACCTAAACAGTAGTTTTCAACCTGAACAGTGGTTTTCAACCTTATAGCTACTATACAAAGACGTCAAGAAGGCGCTGATGGGACAAGTATCAACACCAACCATCTGGTTTGCACGTGGAGGGTAGAGATGAAAGGGGAAGATAGTATAAAGGAAGAAGAGGGCAATGAGAGAAGGGGATCAAGAAATTAAGAGAAAAAGACTGTAGCAATCAAAAATTGTGTTTGTAACCAAACCTAAGAGAAATATAGAAGAACTGATCTCCTCGGACTATGCCAAGGACGATTTTCTTTAGTGTAAACTTGTTTATCTTCATTCTCTTGTCATCTGAATCCACTTTAGAGGCTGTCTGATTCATTAAAACCCAGATTTCCAACTCACTCTCTACAAATTCATTGTTTTGGGCTTTTTGAGCCTAAGTTCATCCACCTTTTTGGGCTAGGGACTCAAATCTGGTCCTTACACTTATAATTTAACTTTTACCTTTTTTTACTTTTGTTTTTTAATAGTTAAGATTTAAAGTTACGTGTTTTTTTTTTTTTTTTTTTTTTTTTTTTTTTTTCACTTTTTCAATTTTAAATCTCAACCCTTCAAAGCTATTGCATTACACCTGATCTCAAATCCACTAACACACCTTGTAAATTCTTTATTAAAAGATTTAGTTTGACGAGCTCATCTTTGATTGGTTTCCAACAGGTTTTTCTTTTTCTTTTTTTGATTGGTTCCCAATGCTTTGTTCCTTTCATAAGTCATCATGAGGTTGTACCAAGACACTCCACCACGAACTTAAGGCTATGTTTGGTTGAGTGGAAGGGGAAGGAAGAGAGAAGGAAGGGAAATGAAAAAGAGTAGAGAAAGAAAGTACTTCCTCTCAAGTGTGTTTGGATATAAAGAGGAAGAAAAAGGAAAAATATGTGATGTATTATAAAATTTCTTTTCTTTCTTTTCATTTCCGTCTTCTTCCATCAAACCAAACAAAGCCTTAAAACGTGACCAATCTCCATCAAATCAAAGGTGTAGGTGGGGTGGGGGTTCAAGCTGTTCAGCTATGTGTCGAGGAATGGAGAGAGAGAGAAATGAGAGAATAATTTTAAAAAAAAAACACTTAATAGAATAAAGAAAAATAATAATAAAGAATTAGATGTAAGATATATTTGAACTTTAATAATTAAATAACAAATAGATACCTTTTTTTCCCCTTTTTATATCATGGTTAAGAATAAAAATATACCATAAATCTATCGAATCCTTGTCCCTTGAGATCTTGAGCCACTGATCCTTACTTAAGAAAAAGTAATTTATATTAAATAATACTACGTCATCCGTATCAAAATTTAATAAAAAGAGATATATGTGCAAAAATAACTACCTGCTAACACGTATTCCATTTGTTAGGGAGATAGGTGTCTTTCATTTGTTAGTTAGGTAGTTATTTTTTGCAGTCATGTTTCACACTTATTAAATTTTGATATTACTAACACGATATCATTTGATACCAAATACCTCTTCTGTATGTAAAAAGGTGTCGTCATGCCAAAGATGTCTTGGCAAACAAGTAGATAATATTTAACTAAATAATTGAATATGCCAATGTTATTACCATGACATCTCGCACGGTAGCTTTCCAAGTTAACGCCTAAAATAACTCCTAAAAAAATAAAAAATTAAGGCAAATGTTAACAAATACCTACTTGTTAAGGTTGTACAAAAGTAGGTCCCATTTAATAAAAAAAATTAAGGCAAATGTTAATATTTATTTAAAAAATATTAAAATAAATGAAAAAGATATAAATGAAAAGGATATAACACAATATCATTTGATACCAAATACCTCCTCTCTATATAAAAAAGTGTTGTCATACCAAAGATGTCTTGGCAAACAAGTAGATAAGATTTTAACTAAATAATTGAATATGCCAAAAAAAAAAAGCCAAGAAGTTGCTAAGTGCCCGTTAAAACAACCCAAAAATTAAAACGGAAAATGCCTGCAAGGATAAACATTTAAACCGGAAAAAAAAAATGCATACATGGAAAGCAAAGTTAGGATGTTCTATTTTTGCCCCAAAAAGAAAAAAACAATAAAATAGTAAAGGATGATGAAACAGTAAATGCACTCACATGTAAAAGCAAAGTTAGGAGCAAAATCCAAAATTCTGAACCCCTCAAATCTCATCGATGGTGGTGTATTGGGTGGAGCTTTACGCAATCCCATTATACCAACCCATCATTTGATTCCCTTTTTCCACCCACCACCACCACCGCCACTCTCAACCATTCTCTCTTCCCCCCACAACCTACATTCTAATATCCAAATCCAATCTCTACTTTCTCTACTCTTGCCTTTAAAATTCATCTTCATCTAAACTCTAAAACCTTCATTTCCTCCTCCACACCCATTTGCCTTAAAAATCTCACAACCTGTCCTTCCAACAAAAAAGGCAAAAAGAAAAAGAAGAAGGAAAAAAAGCAAATTATCCACTTATTACCAAAAGTGGTAAATTTATTAACCGTTGCATGCACGTGGATTTACTTTCTAGTAAAAACCAAAACCAAAGACAAGAATAACAACAAAAAAAAAAACAGAGAGTTCAGTTTGGGAATTTGAGGATGGGGAATATATGGAGTAGCGGACGGCGCAGGCACGGTGGTAGACGGCGGAACCACCCATCTACGCCGCTTCCCGCGACGCCTCAGCCTGAAATATCGGCTAACCGATACGTGTTCGCGGCGGCGACACCTTACCCTTCCCAATTCCCAAACACCGCAGCTCCAGCACCACTTCCGCCGCCGCCGCCTCTTCCTCCGCCACACGTTCCATACTACCAGTACCCTCCAGGTTACTTTCCCAATCAGCCACCGCCTATGCCGGTTCCTTTACCGGCTCCGTACGACCACCACCACCGTGGAGGGCCTGGGCCTCATATGGACCCAGCACAGGCCCAGGCGAATTGGGTCGGGGGTAGGTACCCATGTAAGCCGGTGGTGACTCCTCTGACCCCATATATCGAGCACCAGAAAGCAGTCACTATTCGAAACGATGTTAATCTCAAGAAAGAGAGTTTGAGGATCGAACCTGACGAGGAAAACCCAGGAAGATTCCTCGTATCATTCACTTTCGATGCCACGGTTCCTGGGAGGTATTTATATATATATATAAGAATGTTTTGAAACTTGTTTTTTGGACTTTTAGTTTTTATTTTGTTTAGTTAAATTGTTTTGGGGTTTCCTGCTTATTTTGTAGACATAATTCTTTACTGGGTCAATTTCAATTTTTGTTGGAACGTATATTTTGTTTGGATTTGGAGTATTTGACTTGAGAGAAATTTAGGTTGACTAGCTGTTGAACAGTTGAAGTAGTAATTTAAAGTGTGCTCTTTGGGTGACAATTTATGGACTTGTGAATGTTTTTGAGAGCTTGGTAATTTACCTCACTAGTTGAGTTAAGGAATTTTTGATTGAGAGCCAAGAGCAGTGTAGTTTAATGGCAGAGCCTGTTTTCCTTTATTATTGTAAGTATCAAATTACCAAAAGAAGAACTGGCTGGGGATTCTAATTGGTTTACTGTGTTTGTTCCAATAAGAAATTCATGGGGTTTTGTTTTGTAATTCCTTCTTGAAGATAATTATAATGAATTAGGCAAACTGAAATATATAAAATGGAAGGACGGTGTGCTATCAATATAATACTACTGACTTATTAGCACAGGCCAATCCTGAAATAATGTTTTAAGATCGAATGTAAGGTTTAATTGACTGTTTTCAATATAATACTTACTGATTATTATTATTTGTATGGTCAATATAATACTTTCCAACCAAAGTTATATATATTAACAGAGGTCTGCTATTCATGAGAAAGCTTTTATCATTTTTGCTTTAGCTTTAAACTTGTATTATGTTTCTTGGAAGATAGCTAAAGGAGGAGTTGGTTGTTGAGGAGTATGTTAGGATTGAAAGGAAAGGAATTCTGCCACTAGTATTGGTGGAAGATTAGATGGGCTGCATGTTTATTAAATAGAAGAGGAAATGGTCATAGTGTGTGCCTTCCTTGAATGGGGACCATATTAATTGCAAAGGAGAAGGTCCCTGTTTTACCTCATTTAGATGAACATTGTATTTTTTTTATTGTAGAACAATGGCAATATGACCAGTTACTTTCTATGAACATTCATGGATCTAGAATGAAATTATTCCTTTTCCCTAAAAAAATTACTTACAGATGCCAAACCTGGACCAATTTGTACAACTGAACCACTAGAACCATGTGTGTGTCTCGTGGAGGCCTCTACTGTTCTGGCCTACCAAGCAGCCATATTTTTTTTAGATAAGGTAGGCCAGAACAGTAGAGGCCTCTGCAAGACACATGCAGCCATATAAAAACTAATTTTGTATGATGTTAAAGCTTCAATCTTACTTATCTCTGTATATATATGCATCATGGATTTCCCATAGGTTTTACTGGCTAGAGGTGAGTCCAAAGGGCTCTTCTTTAGAAAGGTCCCCTATGTTGTCAATATGTATATATAGCTGGGCAAGAGTGTATTTTCTGGTAGAAAATAAGGATGTTGCTTCAATACATTCTAAGGACTTAAATTTCTTTTGTGTCTCAGTCTATCTTTGAACTTCAATATTTGTGCCTTGAAGATAACTTTGCATTTATGAGGAAGTTGAAGTTGAAGATTAGGTCAGTGCTGTTACAACTTTGTCTAGTGGCACCAGGAATAAGATTGCAGGTGGTGAAGAAGTTTCAGAGGAACAATGAGAAAGCTTAAGCAGGTAGAGACATGATTGGGGTGGTTTAGTAATCTTAATAGAAAATTTTAGGTGTTTCTAATGAGGGGTGCTATGGCCCATGGTATTGGTGAAAACTTCTGATAAGGCAGTAGCGAGTTTGAATATGATGATTGTAATGGAGAGTCTTTTGGAATCATACAAAATGTTTTTTCGATAAAGTGAATTGCAGAAGATATGTCCACAACAGAGATGTCATTAAGGCTTGGATGATGACAATGAGTTGTTTGCTTTTATAGTTATTATTTTTAAATATGAAGATTTGTGGTACTCTTTTTAATTATTGAAAAGTGGGTGGTTGAGTTGAACCTTATACATTTCCATTTAGGCAATACAAAATGATCATTTGAAGAACCTAGGCTTTATTTGGTACTGTAAACAAGATTCAAGATATTGACTTGGTGTATACACGGTTTCATTTCATTTTTCTTTGTTTTGGGGGTTTATGTTGCTTCTGATCAAGAACTGCGAAGACTGATATTTTGCTTTATACATTTCATTTGAGGATCACAATTATTATGAGATCACAATCATTACAATGTTTCCCTAAGTAGTCCCTAAGTAGTACAGTGCCTAGCTTTCATATGGTATTATTGTGTCATTGATATCATAATTTTTCAACGAGGTATAATGAAGTAGCATATTGTGGTAGTAGTTTTGTTTTTGTTTCTGCCCTCTTGCATGCTAGAGGGCATCACTTTTTCAATGAGGTATTATAGTGTGTTTTGTTTTGTTGTTTTATCAGATTGTTAATTTTGGATCTTGAACATATATTCAGATCCTCAAATATTCTTTGTTATATAGTTTCCATCTTTCATATCTTTTGCCTGTTCTTTATTCCTGTCTGACAGTTATTCTTAATACTTTTCTTGATCAAAAGTTTCATTTACTTTGTTCAACAGCATCACCATAATTTTCTTTGCAAAAGAAGGTGAAGATTGTAACCTGACACCGACGAAACAAGACCTTGCACCTGTGACAGTACAGTTCCAACAAGGTCTGGGCCAGAAGTTCAGGCAATCGTCTGGAACTGGGATGGACTTCTCAGTGTTTGAGGAGACAGAATTATTAAAAGTGGATGATGTAGACGTCTATCCTTTAGCAATTAAGGCAGAGGCAAACCCAGTTAACGAGAATGGTACAGATGGGAACCCAATACCTGCAAGCATGAACTCTCAGATAACTAAGGCAGTGTTCGAGAAGGAGAAAGGTGAATACCAGGTGAGGGTAGTGAAGCAGATCTTGTGGGTCAATGGAATGAGGTATGAGTTGCAGGAGATATATGGGATTGGGAATTCAGTTGAGGGTGACGTGGATGGGAATGACCCAGGAAAAGAATGTGTCATCTGCCTATCAGAACCGCGGGACACAACCGTCCTTCCCTGCCGACATATGGTAATTAAACTCTTTTGTTTTTCCATTTGCAGTTATGTGATTAGACGATTACAAGTGGTTAAGCCATAGTTATGATTTTGAAACAAGTTTCCAAATTAGTTTCTTGTACAAAGGTTGCCAATTTATTGTTGTTTGGGAGCCATTTTAGTTAAGTCATTGTTTGACATGAATCAATGGCAATCCTCGTTTACTGTGAGTTTATTTGCCAAGGCTGGCAATTGCATGTCTTAATTCCATTCCGGAATGTCTTAAAGATTTATTATAGACTGGTTTCTTGGATTACTCATTCCACTGCACCAATATGACCCAATAAGTCACAAATGTAAAATATGTGCTAATGGGTTATAACACCAGAAGCATCCATCCTGTTTTTGTCCTGGAAAACTGTTGCTCGTTTACTAATATTCTTAATGTGGATAATTACTTAATAGCTGGGTATTAATGTAGTATCATTGGCTGTGTTTATTTCCATGTTGCAGTGTATGTGCAGTGGATGTGCAAAGGTTTTAAGGTTCCAGACAAACCGATGTCCGATATGCAGACAACCAGGTGATAGGCTTTTGGAGATTAAGGTCAACAATGGTTCTGTGGAATAGGAAGATTTCTTCTGCCGCTAGAAATAGCCCTGTTCTTATCTTTCTTGCTTTCCTTCTTCTTTTTTCCTTTTTTCTTTTTTCTTGTTTTGTTCTTGGCTTTTTTTAAATATAGTAGGTTTTTTTTTTTGTTTTTTTTTTTAATTTTTTAATACATATTTTCTGGTTTTCTAATTATCAGAATAGAACGTATCCTTGATAAGTAGTTTGGTTAGGATGAAATTCTGACTATACCTGTTTAATTTTACTACAAAACCAATACTAATCATGTGTTTGGAATGAAAATAAAAAGATGGTAATATCTCTAACCCAGCTCGCTCCTATCTTGCCTTACTCCCACTCTCTATGCTAAGTTTTTCCTGCTTAAAAAGGGAGTAGAACCACCATAATCCAACCCTTACTTTGCCCTTACCACCCCTAAAGAAGAAGGAAAGCCCTATAGAAGAAGGAAAGATGGTTGGAATATAAGGAAAGCACTAAAGAAGAAGGAAAGATGGTTGGAATATAAAATGTTTTTAAAAGGGATAATACCCACTATTATCATAACCATATATTTTATTGAGTTTTAATATACATCATTCGTTCACCTTTTAAAATGTACAATACTCACTTTTAATATATATCATTCGTTCATGAATATAAATAAAATCTTAAGATTTAAATATTGAGAATAAATATGTCATATCATATCATGTGCTATATAATAAAATTGGGCTTAAAAATTATAATTATATGTTTGCCAAGTAGCGACACCAAATTGCAACAATTGCAACAATTTTATTTTTGGATAAAACATTAATGAGAGGTGAGATGGTAGTATGGCACTCCGCTTTTGGTGTTGCAAGATTGCATGGAACCCAGATCACATTCATTTATAGGCTACCTAAACCTAATTCTGACAATTGAAGAACCTTGATGAAAATTAAACAAAAATAACAGGAGTATCACCTAAGTTTTAGCTTTATAAGTTCTCTTCTATTTAAAGTATTATCTCTATTTGAAGTGATGATAATCTTGATTTTTAACTATAAAAAACACTAAAGGATTATCTGTAATTTTATTTTTGGATAAAATATTAATGAGAGGTAAGATGGCAGTATGGCACTCTTTACTTGGTGTGCAAGATTGCATGTAAACCGTATCCCATTCATTTATAGGCTACCTAAACCTGATTCTTAGTTCTTACAATTAAAGAACCCTGATTAAAATCAAACAAAGATAATATCTCCTAAGTTTTAGCTTTATAAGTTTTTTTTTTTTTTTTTTTTTTTTTTTTGAGAATCAAAAAAGGGTGGCTCACGTGTGATATCACAGCCGACCACACCCCACAGATACATCGCCTGTGAGTACCACCAGCACATATGGTGCCCGCGACTTGGACTCCACCCATGCACTTCGTTTTTTTTTAGAAACCAAAGTCCAAACCCCACACCTATGGGGTATGAGGACTCGAACCCGTGCCTAGCACAGCCATCAAGAAGGGGGCAACCACTACGCCACACTAGCTGATGGTTTTAGCTTTATAAGTTATTTCTTCTATTTAAAGGATTATCTCTATTTGAAGTGATGATAATCTTGATTCTTAACTATAAAAAAAATTAGAGGGTTATCCATATTTGAAGTGATGATAATGTTCAATTTTAACTATAAAAAAATATTTAAAAAATTGTCATATAATAAAATTGTCACAATTAACAGTATAAAAAATTTATTAAAAAAATGTAAAGTTTTTTTTTTTTATTATACTTTATCCGGAAAAAAAAACAATAAAAAAGAAGAAGAAAAAGTTGAAGTGAAGAAGAAGTTGAGGCCAATAAGGCAATAACAAAACCTAAATCATATTAGTTTGAATAAATGAGCACAAAATTGTAGAAAACTTATTATCATTACTTTCTTAATTTCTTTTAGTTGTTTTTGAATAAAGTAATAATAAGTTTTCTTATCAACATTTTAGCCTAAGTTTTGTGGTTATTTATTCAAACTAATATGATTTAGGTTTTGTTATTGATCTCAACTTCTTACGTCTAGGGGCGGCCCAACTAATTTGGAGGCCTAAGGCAATATTTTTAAATGAGGCCTCTTTGTTATCACTTTTTTTTATAAGTCTTGTGGGATCATGGGCCCAAGTAATACAATTGGATCTTGGGCTTTGGCCAAAAGCGTGGGGCTTTGGCCGAGATCGTGAGTAGTCCGAGTCCGAGGAGGAATATCTCCTCAGATAAATTAAACGCAAATCAAGTATAGATCTTAATGATCAAAGTGACCTTCCAAGAAGCTCTAATGATAAGGACGTGCGTCATAAATGTACAAGAAATATGGGAATCCAAAAATATCTAAGGGAAAGTTGCTATCATTAAATGCTCTATAGCTCACTCTCTAGCCGCATTAATGAGGAAGTGGCCTCTAAACAGTATTTTTGCAGCCTTACAACCACCCCAGAAGACTTCTAAAGGGGGCTGATAGGACAAATATCAACATAAACCATCAACTGTCCACGTGTAGGGTAAAGATGAAGGAAGAGATGTAGTATAAATAAGGGTAGAGACCGGGGGGAAGGAATAGAGAAAGCAATATAGCAATCTCAACAACTCCTGTAACCATTGCCATCTAATGTATACTGGAGCAGAGCTCCTCGAATTGTGCCGAGGACAAACTTTCTCGCACAAATCGGGTTCAATTCTTGTTTGCTCATCCTCCAAAACCATATTAACTGTTATCTATGCACTAAAGTCTAGCTCTTTGACCCACTATTTACAAATTTATTGTACTGGGCTTACTGGGCCAAGATCCCATACATTTTGGGCTTAGTCTGAAAATCGTGTCCCTACAATTGGTGCCGTCTGTGGGAAGAGCTTGTATGATAGTGAGCGCAACGGTTAGTTATGGTAGGATTAAGCTCCCATCAGCAAGAGTCCATGTGGAAAGCCATTATGGTGGCCAGTTTACTATGTGAGCAAGTCACTACATGAGACCAAAGTTCGTCATCTACCACTGGAGAAGGCCATTTTGGCGGTGGTGCATGTTACATGAAAGCTTCCCCATTTTTTCCAAGAGCACACACAGTTGTTACCCTAACTCAGCTTCCGCTCAGGTCTATACTTCGAAGTGCTGATTACACAGGGAGGATTGCTATATGGGGCACAGTTTTAGGGGCATTTGACATCAAGTACATGCCTCGTATCTCTGTCAAGGGCCAGGTCCTCGTGAATCTGGCGGCCGAGTTCGCTGAACCTCCATTAGAGCAGGTGGCAGCAACACAGAGCGTGGATAGAAAACCAGTTGGCACAATCTCCCTGCAAGAACCTTTATTCTGGAAGGTATATGTTGATGGTGCAACAAATCCAAGGGGATCCGCAGTGGGGCTAGTTCTGGAAGGTATACAGTGACATCTTTATAAGTGGTTAAACCGAATCTTAGCTATGTCGGGTCCTTCGGACCTCCTGCTTTGGGGAAATTAACACTCTATGACAACTTTCTAAGTGTTTAAATTGAAACTCAATCATGCCTCAGTCCTCAGACTAGATGATGTGGGAAGTTAACACTCCATGACAACTTTCTAAATGTTTAAACTAAAACTCAATCATGCCTCGGTCCTCGGACCAAATGATGTGGGAAGTTAACACTCCATGACAACTTTCTAAGTGTTTAAACTGAAACTCAATCATGCCTTGGTTCTCGGACCAGATAATGTGGGAAGTTAACACTCCATGACAACTTTCTAAGTGTTTAAACTGAAACTCAATCATGCCTCGGTCCTCGGACCAGATGATGTGGGGAGGTTAACACTCAATGACAACTTTCCAGGTGTTTAAACTGAGCCTCAGTAATGCCTAGGTCCTCAGACCAGATGATGTGGGGAAGTTAACATTCCATGCTATCTATTTGTTTCTCATTAAAGTGTCAAGACAGACCCAAGATCATAACCAACTCCTCAGATTGGTAGCTCTGAAAGGAGCAATTTACAGTACAAATATAGGGCGCGTAAAACGGCATTCCCACGAGTATAAATCAAAGGATCAAGTAGAATTAACTCTTAAGAATTCAAAACCCCACTTTTCTCCTCGGATGAGAGGAAAAAAAACCGGAGTTTTGAGGGGCTATTGTGGGGTCATGGGCCCAAGTCATACAATTGGATCTTGGGCTTTGGCCGAAAGCGTGGGACTTTGGCTGAGATCATGAATAGTCTAGGTTCGAGGAGGAATATCTCCTCGGATAAATTAAACGCAGATCAGGTATAGATCTTAATGATCAAAGTGACCTTCCAGGAAGCTCTAGTGATAGGGACGTATGCCATAAACGTACAAGAAAGATGGGAACTCAAAAATATCTAAGGGAAAGCTGCTACCATTAAATGCTCTGTAGCTCACTCTCTGGCCGCATTAATGAGGAAGTAACCTTTAAACAGTATTTTTGCAACCTTACAACCACCCCAAAAGACTTCTAGAGGGGGCTGATGGGACAAATATTAACATAAACCATCAACTGTCCACATGTAGGGTCCGTTTGGTTGGAGGAGTAGAAAAGTGAGAGAATGAAAAATTGTGGGAGGATGGAAAAGTGGGAGGATAGAAAATATTTAATTTTCTCTCATGTGTGTTTGGTTGGAGGGATGGAAAAGTGGGAGGATGGAAAACTCTTTTGTTTGGTTGAAAAGAAAAGTGAGAGGATAGAAAAAGTAGTTTATATAAATTGACTATTATAACCTTGTTACATAATAGGTAAAAAATAGATTTATTTGTACTCATTAAATAATATAAAATTTACCAACAATTATATTTTTCAATAAGAAGTGTTACGTTTATAATATTTTTCACAATACTTTCACAACAAAATTTATGTGAAAAGTTGTTACTAGTTATAATTTGAACCCACCATTGAAATTATTTTTTTACTTACCAATATTAACTAATAACAATCTGTTACTTAAAATTTATTATAAAAATATTGTAGTAATATTTCTCAATTAAGATTTTTTATGCTTTATATTATTTCTCTTTTCTCTCTTTTCATTTCATCCATACGTTTTTGTTTTTGTTTTTTTTTTCTACGCTATCTCCTCCACACGTTGTTATCTCTATCCCCACCCCCCCCCCCCCCTTCTTTTTCTTTTTCTTTTTCTCCACACACGTTCCAGGCTTCCAGCAAATCATCCATCACTCTCATTCTCTCTTTCTTTTCTCCAGCTTGCTCTCTCTGTGTTTTTTTTTTCCCTCCATACCCGTTGGCAAAGGAGGACTTGGGTGCTCGGCTCATAGTCATGTGGGCTTTGTAATTGGATTCTTGATGGCTCCTTTTTCTCCCTCATTCAAGAAGTTCTTTCTCTCTCTTTTTTCTACAGCTCTCGGTCTCTTTTTTTTTTTTTTTTTCACTTGATTCCAGAATAGCCTTTGTGGTTGTGAGGAGGGTAAGTGGAGAGGGCATTTGTGTAATTCCACGGTAAGGGCAGTTTTCTCTCCACAGTTTTCCTCCCGATTTGGGAGGAAAAAAATTGGTGGGCCCGGGAGGAAAATTTTCTCCCGATTTTCCATCCTCTCTGATTTTCTTTGCTTCCCAAACAGTGGAAAACACCGTTTTCCACACCATTTTCCACCCATTGTTTTCCATCCTCCCTATAATCTCTCCAACCAAACATAGTGGTAGGGTAAAGAAGAAGGAAGAGATGTAGTATAAATAAGGGTAGAGACCCTAGAGAACTGGGGGGGAGGGGGGGGGGGGGGGGGGAGAAGGAACAGAGAAAGTAATATAGCAATCTCAACAACTCCTGTAACCATTGACATCTAATATATACTAGAGCAGAGCTCCTCGGATTGTGCCGAGGACAAACTTTCTCACACAAACCAGGTTCAATTCTTGTTTGCTCATCCTCCAAAACCATATTAACTATTATCCATGCACTAAAGCCTAGCTCTTTGACCCACTCTCTACAAATTTATTGTACTGGGCTTACGGGGCCAAGATCCCATACATTTTATTATTAAAAAAAAAAAAAAAAACTTACAAACAATGTAGCAATGATGTGATCAGTGACACTTCAAGAAAATAATAAACAAGTATTTGAATGAATGATGTTAGGGTATTATAAATTTTATAACATGAGGCTTATAAAGATATATCACCAATTACAAAAAGTAATTCAAAAATGCATTTAATAAGTTGTTTACGTTCACAAATCATATTAATTGTTACATCAATTTGTAAAGGTTTTGAAGTAAAATTTATAATATTTCTAGCATTTTTCTATCTAAATTATTTTTTTGCAATTAATGATACATATTTGTAAAACACACATATTTAAGTTGTATTATCTCTAACATTACTCAATTCTTTGGAATTTCTTAAAAGTTTTAAAAAAAAAATGTAAAACTATTTTTTTCCCTATATTTCCAAAAAATACATATCAATTTTTGCCCAAAATTTGGGGGTCCTTTCTCTAATAGGGGGCCCTAGGCGATGGCCTAATTGGCCTAGGCCTAAGGCCGGCCCTGCTTACATCAACTTTTTTTTTTGGATAAAATAATAAAAATTTTACATTTTTTATTTATTTAAATTATGTGTTTGTTGTGACAATTTTATTCAAGCTAATGTGACAATTTATTTATTTATTTTTATATAGTCAAGGTGGCCGGGTTCCAACCTTCCACAATACCTTGTGGAAGGTTGGAACCTGGCCACCTTGAGAATGTTGTACAAGAGGTAACCATTCTTTTGAGGATAAGCTTCAGGGAAGGAAGCCAATAATAAATGAAGAAATATCTGGTAAGAATGTTGCTACCACCATATTAAATACTCTGCACCTAACCAACTAGCCGCATTTATGTGGAAATGACACATGAATAATGATATCTCAGTTTACAGCTATTCACAAAGCTTCCAGGAGGTTTTTGATGGGACAAGCATCCAATAGATCACCGATAAGATCAACAAGTGGAAGGCTAGGATGAAGAATGGAAAGACTATATAAGGAAAAGGCCCCAATAAAAAATGGGGCAGAGAATCTAAAGGTGAGGAGAGAGAAAGGAAAGAAAATTGTATTCATATATACTTGAGTTGTTATAAGAACACCTAATCCTTGGACTTGACCGAGGAGTGTAACTTCTCTCAAACTATGTCTCTAATCTTATTAACATGAATCCAATCATCTATGATCCTTATTTAACTTGCTAAGTTGCCTTCCTGTTAAACTCACTCTCTAATAAATATATTGTTTTGGGTTCTTTGGGCCATCATCCATTGTTCTTGGTGGACTGTGGTTTAAAATTCAGCTCTTACAGATATGTTTACTGTATTTGTTTTAGAGAAATGGTATATCTACAATATTTTTACAACAAATCCTAAGTGGCGGGTTGTTACTGGTTGTTATTGTTGTGGCAAAAAAGTAATATTAGTGTTAGTTTTAAATTTGAACCAATAACAACTAACCACCTGTGATTTGTTGTAAAATTATTGTAGACGTAGCATCTCTCTTTGTTTTAATATCATCTTCATTTTTGGTTATTATTTTAATGATTTGTGATGCAAATTGAGGTCTACTTATGTTTAGAAGATTTGTACGTTTAAAAATTTTATTGTAAAGTAAGCACAACTTCAAAAATAATTTTACAATTTCTGTCACTTCACGTCATCTTAAATTTTCTCATTAAGAAAAAAAATTATATGTTTTTTGAATGAAAGAGAAATAGAAAAACAAGATTTGAAAGCTCAAATAGAGTTTGCTACACTGGTTATATGTTGGTTTTAAGCATTAAATGTTGGTTTGAAAGATGTGCTGTTGTTTTGAAAGATATGTTGTTAGCTCGAATATTTCTATTCATATTTTTATAATACATATTTTTATTCATGGCAGTGGAATGCTGAAAATTATTTGAGTATATTGGATGAGATTCCAAAATTATGTATAAAAATTTATATTTATAAATTCATGACCAAAAACTTACACCGCACGAGACTACTTCTACTGGTAAAGAAAAAGGGGAAAATGACACATTCCCATCTCTAATTGGATTTGAACTTTCGAAAACTCTCTATTTCTGTTTCCGGTTTCCATCATCCAACCTCAAATTTTTGAGTTTTGAGTGATGGAAACATCACTCAAAAAACAAGCCAAACAATTTGTTTTCTGTGGTTCCTATGAGTTTTGGACTATGAGTTATGAAAACTAAGGGATATCACTCAATTTTTTGCCAATGCAAACAGCCTCTTAGTGGTTCTAACTTGACAAAGACCGGTGGGTCCAACAGCTTTATTTTTTTTACAAGCTTGCCATTCAACTCAGTTTTCATATCTTGAAAACATCTTAAATGTGTTTTCAGTTTTCATAACTATAACTCATTTTTTTGAATAATCAGTTATTAAAAAAAAAAAAAAAATTAAGCCAAACATGAGAATCTGATGTGAGACCCACGTAATTTGGGTTTTGAGGGATGAAAATTGGGAATTGAGTGATAAAAATTTGGTTCATTATAATTACAAGAATCGGCCCAACATAGGCCCAACATATCTTGACCTGATGATGGATTTTGTAGTCAGTAACTTACGTTAGACGTACCTTAAAAGAACCCATAACATAACATAAGGTAAAGTCACTAAATAAAGTCATCCAAACTAAGCTTGGGTTTGGAAATAAAATATGCTACAATTATTACAAATTTCACTACAAAATTCTTATAAACCAATAAACTAATGTTTCCCCTTCGAAATATAAAAAACAATAACAACATCAATTACATTCATCAATATAAAATAGCAAAATATAATAGTTTAACATTTTCCTTTATAAATTAGGGTAAGATTGCGTAAGAAGCTTTGTACACCTCAAGTATCAGGTTCTACCTACTTGCCAAAAGCAAAACAGTAAAAATTGAAGAAAAAGGCAAAAAGATCCAACCTAAACACTATGTATGATGTGTAAAGGTCGGCATAAAAGTTCATATAGTTTCTATTAAGGCCAGGCCCACAGCTTAGTAATAAGTAGCAACATTAAAAGTAATGAAAGCGAGAAAATAAGCACACAACTTTATTAACTAGAAAGCTAATGGTTGCTTTTTTATATATTAATTAGCGCCCAACCACTAAGCGATTTGGATGTTCATGCATCCTAAACGACAAACTCAAACAACAACAACATGTGGTTGCTTATTTAGCTTAAAATGCCCAACCACAAAGCAACTTGGATGTTCATACACCCTAAACGACAGGACTCAAACAACATAGCAGACAGCAGAGCTAGTCTGAATACACTTAAACGACATACATGAAACCAAATTTTCAACACACAACAATGCAATTTTAGTCTCCCCACCACTGATGGACATAGACACCACTGCTTCTAAGGCCCTTGAAGAGATCCATACATTCTCCCTTGATTGCAACAGCAACATCTACATTGTCTGAGCAGTTCAGGAACATCTCATCAACATAGCATATCGCTCCGCTCTCAAACAATTCCAAGAGGAACTTTAATTCCACCTTACCTGCATTCATCTTCAGGACCACAAAATCTGCATATTGCACTGTTTCTTTAAACCAAGAAAGGAAATCAAACCCTTCAATTTCCATTGGCGGATCAATGTCTTCATCAAAACTAGGGGCATCCGAATCCTTATCTCCAGCCAAGCCCGGGTGATAAACGAAGGTCATACCAGGCTTTTTGACAAGGGATAACAGAACCGAAGTGTTATGATCAACAAAATAAACATTGAAATCTTTGCGATCCACGGGATATGATGGCAGGAACCAGTTCAATGAATTAGAGTTTAGATGCAACCCTGGCCCAATATCAATATAGACTAGCCGCTTCCTAGTATCAACATCCACAAGCATGGGCAAATAAGAAAACCTTTTCGCAAACTCCATCGGTTTTTCCTCCACAAGAGGCTCAAGTTGATCCATGAAAGGTTTGTTATTTGTAATAGACTGGCAATCAGCCGGAAGGCGAAACTGCTCCAAGTAACTGGCGTTTAGGAATCTCTTCTTGAAGACAACCAGAGTAAAGTTACGCACATAACCAACGTGCACAACATTGGAGCTTTTCAGCAACGACGAAACCGGGGTGGCAGACCTAATCAAGCTGTTAGGGAGTGAACCGCTAACGCCTTCCACAAGCATGGCACCAATGCCACCCGGGCTAAGAACGCGCTCGATCTCGAGCACGAGCAATGCAGGGACGGAAACCTTATCGACATCCCTGGACAACACGAAATCGAATGAATTGTCCACGAAATCGAGCTCGTGAACAAACTGCTTACGCTTAAGCGAGAAAAAGCGGTGCCTGTAAACACCACCAGCATTGGAGAACCCCAAATCTTGCAATGTCAACACGGCCGCGGCCGACCCTTCTCCAATGCAGAGAGCTTTCGCATTATATTTCAACAACTTCATACCCACTAGCTCTCTAACCACATGAATGGTCAAATTCACATTCTCCTTGCAATTCATCGATTCAAATGAGCCCCAAATCGGATTCATGAACTGGGTGTGAAACAAATACGTTCCCGGGGCCATACTCGCCGTGGCAAAGCCCAAATTGGCGGTACAATCAGTGGAGGCCAAAGACCCAACAGTTCCAAAATCCGAACCAGATAAAATGTGAAACATGGGAATGATTGAAATACACGAGGCGATCACGAATGAGCGGTAAAGCATGCGCCTTGCTATAGACCCATGAAGGATCTGGAATTTCAAAGCCTTCAAATCCATGATTTTCACTGTGGCTTTTTCTCGAACACTTGATTGATTAAATCAAAGAAGCTTGTTTTTTTTTTTTTTTCGAAACGAAGATTAAGCAAATGCGATTTTTGTTTAAAACCCAAAACAAAAAAAGTAAAATTTGAGAGGAATTAAGCCAAGCGTAGATTGAAGTAAAATTTAGCGAGTGCAAAACCTGGAGGAGGTGTGATTTCCACCCACGAGGAGCACGATTGATCTTTGACACCCTAACCAGACGCTTCTTGGAATCCTTAGTGCCATTGGCTCGAACCAAACCTGACCCATCTTTAATCCGACCATGAATTGCACGAATCTACATGATATATTACATTTACATATTGTGAAAAAAATATGGGTTTTTTTTTATATTTGAAACTAAAACTATGATATCAAAATTCGGGGTTAGGGTTTAGGGCTAGGGTTAGAATGAATGAATGAAACAATGGATGGGAATGGAATTGAAGGTGTGGTGGTGGAATGCGATGAGAGTGAGTGAGTGAGTGAAAGAGAGACAGATCTGATTTGTTTATAGAGTTATTTTTAGTAGTTTAGTGTTACTGACTTTGTCGGTGAGATTACAGATGACGTCCATGCTCACGTGGCATCGAAGAAAGCTTCCTAAAGAGAACTGATTTTAAAATAGAAAAACCCAAAATTCACTCTTAACCATTAACCATGAAAAGTGCAGTTTGGTACTTATGGCTATTTTTAACATCGCACTTTGATAGTATAATTGCATCTTTACGGTCACACGTGAATTGCGATGCAGTGTATAATATGCAGTTTGGTCGATTTTAGGTTAGAATATTTCTTCAGGATGTTATAACCAATAACTAATTTTCTATTAATAACCATGACAATTTGATAATAAGTTTTTAAAAAATATAACTTATTTAATAAAAAAAAAATTACAGAAGTATATACAACAAAAACGAAAAAAAGAATTCATGAGAGTAAACCGTACACAATTATACTTGTCAAGCAAATTTATCTTGTAACACAAAAATGCATAACAAGCAATAACTATAAGGACCATAACAGTGTACCATATACACTTTTAGTTATGCTTGCTAGTTTCAAGTTTCAATTATCACAACCATAATGGAAACAAGTTTAAAGCAAGGATGGAATAAATTACACACCCAATACAAGTATTAAATTACAAACCTAACAATAAATTATTTAATTAATTATGAACAACAACAAAAGTTCATCCATTCAATGCTATACTTGAGAGAAACTCGTAATGGGTGAGACTAGAGAGAGAATGAGAGTGAATTAGGGTATCAAGAGAGAAGAGTGAGAGTGTGAGATGAAGAAGTAAATGAAGTTTTGATTTTGTATTTAACCAAAATGAAATCATTTTTAACGTGAAACTAGAATGCACTAATGCTATTAAATTATCAATATACATTTAATATAAAATAAATATATATGGTGCAGTGTGGTGTGATTTTTTTATCATAAAACCGCACAGTCACACACTATACCGCACTGTGCGGTGCAGTGCAGTTATTCCTTTTTACGGGTGGTTTTGGTTAGTTTAGTTGCGATCATGCAGTTCGAACGGTTTGTTAAACACTCCTAGTTGTTACAATAACCATATAAATTTACACAAATATTATTTATTTTATATTTAGTTTTTTTTTCTTCGTATTTCATGAATAAACGAAAATAGTAGATGATGATTATTACGTGTAAAGAAAAATAAACTATTAAAAATTAATATTTTAATAAAATGTAATGTAACATAGATAATAATTATATACGTAACTTATTTTAAAGGGTCATGTTAATGCGTACCTTTAGGGCAATTGTTAATAAACTATATTAGAAAAATTTTAACACAACTTTTATAAAAAATATAAAAAACCGCCAATAATATTAATTGTTTTATCATTTTCTCATGAAAACGTTTCTAAAAATAGTTCGTAATCCAATAAGTTAACATATCTCTATTTTAAAAAGCATATAAAAAAGAGTCCGAATTTAGTAAGGATTGGGTGTAAAATTCATATTTTACATCATTTAATAAGAAATTACCATATCAGCATTTTACTTAAAATTTAATACATCCTATCACACCTAATAACATCTCAATAAACTTCTAATTTGGTTGGATTTATATATAGATATTAAAATTAATTGAGTGTGATTGTACTTATTTTTAAATATATAATAAAATAATGTGGCATGTTGAGATTAGAAATGTAAAAAATTAGTTTTACACCACAAAATTTAATCTCTATAAAAAAATTGGACAGAGAGACGTTATGCTCTAAGATGTCAACGTGTTTAGATCTCAATTATCTTTCTGACAATGAAACCGCGTGGACCCACTTTAATAATGATAAGTGTTAGGGTTCGTTCATTTTTTATTCTTCTGGCTTTGGTCTCGAAAACCGTACCTTTGGTTTTTTCTAGAATTATTATTTTTCTTTTACTTTGTACTACTTTTTTTTTGAAAGGTTTACTTTGTACTACTACTTCTACAGTCAAAATTTTTAAAAATTTCCTATCTTTCGTTCCGATTGCAATCCCGAAGTGAATTTTGTTACCTCATCATAGTTTAAAAACTTTAAACAAAATTTAAAATGATGACAAAAAAAAAAAAAAAACAACTGGCGCTTACTAATAATATATTTATTTAAGAATTAAGAGATAGCAAAATTCAAACCACTAATATTTATTGTGAATTATATAAAATTTAAGAACTCTCTTCTCCAAAAAAAAAAAAAAATTAAGAACTCAACGATTTGGCCTGTTTAATTCCTGTCGATTTGATTTTCAGTTTTTTTTTTTTTTAGGCATTCTCAAAATTGAAAGAGAAATGCTAGTGACACACACTTTTGCACAATTTTATGCCACAACTCGCTACATGACGAGTTATAATTGGTTAGAGTGTAATAGTGGGCTATATAAGGACATGTTCTAACCAATCACAACTCGCTATATGGATAGTTGTGGCACAAAATTGTGCAAAACTATTTGTCACCAGCATTTCCCGAATTGAAAACCCATTTTCTCAACTCAAATAATTGCACTGTACTGGTGAGAAAAAAAGTCGCCGGCGGATTGGTAGTCTTTTCAGTTGACAACACGTGCATGGGGCCATTGGAGTTTTTTTTTTTTTACAAAAATGCTATTATCTCAGTTTTTTTTATTCGAAAATACCTCGAATGTGTTTTTAATTTAGGACAAAATTTAGAAATAAAATTAGTTGTAGTTTAAGGCTAAAATTTTATTCAATAAGATAAACATTATTGTATATTTTAAAAATATAACTGTATAATTGTATATTCTTTGTGTTCTTAATACAAATGTCAAATTTTGTGTCAATAGGATATTATTAATTATATGATCTATAATTTATATTTTATGCATAATTTTAAATTATAAAACTTTTAATTTAAATAATTTATTGATGACATAACTATTAATTTTTAATTTTTTAGAAATTTTTGCAAACATAAAGAATATAAAAAGAAAAAGTAATATTTATTGTGAATTATATAAAATTGAAAGAGAAATGCTAGTGACACACACTTTTGTACAATTTTATGCCACAACTCGCTACATGGCGAGTTGTTATTGGTTAGAATGTAATAGTGGGCCATATAAGGACATGTTCTAATCAATCACAACTCGTCATATAGATAGTTGTGGCACAAAATTGTGCAAAACTGTTTGTCACTAGCATTTCCCGAATTGAAAACCCATTTTCTCAACTCAAATAATTGCACTGTACTGGTGAGAAAAAAAGTCGCCGGCGGATTGGTAGTCAGTAGTCTTTTCAGTTGACAACACGTGCATGGGGCCATTGGAGTTTTTTTTTTTTTTTTACAAAAATGCTATTATCTCAGTTTTTTTTATTCGAAAATACCTCAAATGTGTTTTTAATTTAGGACAAAATTTAGAAATAAAATTAGTTATAGTTTAAGGCTAAAATTTTATGCAATAAGATAAACATTATTTTATATTTTAAAAATATAACTGTATAATTGTATGTTCTTTGTGTTCTTAATACAAATGTCAAATTTTGTGTCAATAGGATCTTATTAACTATATAATCTATAATTTATATTTTATGCATAATTTTAAATTATAAAACTTTTAATTTAAATAATTTATTGATGACATAACTATTAATTTTTAATCTTTTAGAAATTTTTGCAAACATGGATGTGCGCACCAAAAACTGAAACCCGTTGGGCTGGGCCTCACTTGGACTCACAACTTATTTGTATAGTGGGTTTGGATTTCCCACAATGGGTCGTTCAAAACACCAAGGCTCAACTGAAGCGCTTTCCTCTTCTCGGGGACCTGACCCAATTCCTTACTCTGCTCTCTCTGTTTACACTCTTCCTTCCCTCAATTCTCCAACCCTTGTCTTCTCAAGACTTCTTGTATTTATAGCTCACGAAGTAGTGGAGAGGTCATAAATACTCGCCAGTAAGTGCAACCGGCGGTCCAGTGTTATCGATCGTAAGTGGGTGGTTAGGTGGGCATGGGAAGCAGTGAGGATGGCGTTGGAACTTGGTTCCTGCCTCCACGACAGTTCCCGGCAGCGGTGCCTCTCCGAGGTATAACCGAGTAGGTACAGGGCGGGGTGTTCCGCGAGCTGCGTGTTCATCACTGCTCGGGAAGGGGTCTGCCGAGAAACGATGTAAAAGCAGAACGTGGGCCTGCAGCCTGCGGGGCTCGGGGTGGGCCGCTAGGCAGAGGGAGACCGGCCTCATGGGCCTTATACCCAGGCCAGGGCCCAAGGCCCACTACGGGTCATGGTGCGGGGACCGTACAATGGAGAATATAAAAAGAAAATGTAATATTATAGTGAATTTATCAAAATTCACCTTTAATAAAAAAAAATATATATATTGAGTAAAGAATGTTACAACTAATTTTATAACTAAATTTTGTTTTTTAATTTATTCTCAAACCCAAAATATAGATTTTTTTTTTTTTTTAAATCTCTTGACAAAAAACTCACTTAAACACATTTTCACCTTATGGGGCACTGTTTAAGGAAACGAGAACAAAAAACAAGGGGAACTTCCAATGTAATAATTCTAAAATTTACTACTACGTACCAAAATAAGCAATTGATATCTAGTCTTATCTCTAATTTTTGTTTGAGAGGATGATTTTTTTTTTTTTTAACTTGTACCAGTGATATGTATTATTTTTGATAGAAGACATATTGATTGATGTAACATATATCACCAATGCTACAGTACACATTTGGTTTATTGAGTCCCTTTATCTTTATTTTTATCTTCTTCTTTTTTGTCCAAGTTTTGAACGGTTACTATAATCCCAATTTGGTTTGTTCAATTGGCACTGTAGCTATAGTGTTTTAGTTTCAACCTCCGCACTGTTATTGCTTTTTTTTTTTTTTTTTTTTTTTTTAATCTGCTTTTTTTTTTTCAACGTAGTATCATCCTATCCACTCTTTTGTATATATATATAAAAAGCTATTAGTTAACACAATAAATTGTCACAATATTTTTACAATTGTTGATATGTTAATTCCTTATAGGTAAAATCATCCACAATTAAAACTAAAGATATTATGAAAAAAGAAGTGCTACATCCACAACATTTTTCGCAATACTTTCACAACATTGTTCATTAGGCTTTTTTTTTTTTTTTTTCCCACAGACCACAGTACACTAGTTTTGGTTGTGCTGTTTTTGTCTTTTCTTTTAAATATTTTTATATGTGTATGTACAGTACACTGACTTAATAAATTCTTACAATATTTTCACAATTATTGACAATTTGCACGGTTCATTGGCCCTTTTTTTTTTCACAATACATTGGTTTTGCTTGTGCTTTTAAATATTATATGTGCATACACAATTACACTGACATAACAAATTTTTACAATATTTTCATAATTATTGAGGTGTTAATTTTTTAAATGTCAAAATAAAATAATAAAATAAGAGACCAAGACTAATCACAACTAAAAATAAATGTATTATGAAAATGTTATAACATCTTCTTATTGTCACAATATTTTCACAATCGCGAGATCTCAGTTCCTTATAGATCAAAATAAAATAAAATAAATGCTATGTCAACAACATTTTCACAATAATTTTGTAACAAATTTTATGTGGCAAGGTATTTTTGAAGGATAAAAAAGTGATCAATAGTGGGTTCAATTTAAAACCAATAACAACTTGTCATTTATAATTTGTTCTAAAAATGTTATAAACGTAGCATTTCTCTCAAATATAATAAAAATATATCTATTCGGATCCTAAAAATAAAAGTATTGTGAAAATGTTTTAATATTTTTTTGTATTCTTAGACTTCTTTTTTAGTATATATAGTCAAATTGGGTGAGCCAAAATTCACTGTACATTTCACACACAATTTTCTTGTATTGTCTTTTTGTTTGTTTTTTTTTAATGCATAATTTTAAAACCAGTAATAATTTTTTACCTAAGATTTATATTGAAAATTCTATGAACATAAAAATTAAATAATAAAATATCAAACTGGGACCTACCACAGCTGGAAATAAAAAATATTACGAAAATGTTGTGACATTTTGTTATATTCCTAAACTTCTTTTTTGTGTGACATTTTTTTGTCTTCCTAGGCTTCTTTTTTTGTTTAGTCAAATTTAGTAAGCCAAAACTCATTGTTTTAGGCACAATTTTCTTCAATTGGCTTTTTATTTTATTTTTAAATGCACGGTTAAAAGTGGATAGCCCAATTTAAAACCAATAGCAATTTACCATCTAAGATTTATTATGAAAATATTGTGGATGTAACATTACTCTAAAATAAAATAATAAAATATCAGACTAAGACCCACCATAGCTAAAAATAAAAGTATTGTACAAATATCATGACTTTTTGTTGTGTTTCTAGACTTATTTTTTGGTTTATTCAATTTGTTGAACTAAAATTAATTGTTTAATGCATAATTTTTTTAGGTTGATTTTTTTACACATTTTTTCAAGTTTTTTTAAAAAATAAAAATTAAAACACACACACACACACAAATTGACGAAGCAACACTTTCCTCCTTTATGTTCGGGGTAGTTGCATTCCCCCCTTAAACTAAAGTTGAATAATTTCATCATTTATATTTTGTAAATGAGCATATACCCCTATTGTTTCTCTCTTAGTTAAACCTTAACAAAATCTTATAATTCCTAAAATATTCCATTGTGCAATGTCTAATATACTCTTACTAAATTTTAATGTTCCAAAAAATTTCTTTGTGTATTTTGAATTTTATGTGGCAGATTGGTAGTCATACTTGGAAAGTTAGAATAATGATATACGGTGTTCTATTTGTTACCTAAATAACACTAATTTATTAGGTTTAAATATTCTACACTTATAATTTTATCTAATAGAAACTTTGATGACATATATCTTTTGCTATTTTGTTCTTTTTTTAATTTATTTTATTGCTTAAAAGGGTATTCATTAAAAATAAGTAAACTAAACATCGTAGTTAGACTCATAAAATAAGATAATAAAGAATAAAATATGAATAACAAAATCTTCATTGTAGATGATTACAAATATTTGATTTAATGAAGATCTTCAAAAAAATTGTAGCATATATTATCTTTCATTGCGAAAATTTAAATATTGTAAAAAGATGATAACATTCATTATCATTCTTTGTAGCATTTTTTGGTGAGTAGATATTACATTTAGTAAATAAGTTTTAAGAAATTGTCATAGTACATAGATATTCAAATAGCTATTTTAAATTTAAGTATATGACTTCATACTTCTTCAACAATAAAAAATTTATATTAATTTTCTCACGGTCAGCACATCCACGCTACTATATATAAAAACCACGAGCCAATATAAATTTTTTTTTATCTTTTTTTGTGATGAATTCAAAAAAGAAAGAAAAAAAAAGTTGTGATCAGCAAGAGAGTACAAGGAATAACTTGGACTCACTCACTAACACTATTATATTGATTTAAGTCTTTAAGATAAGAAAAGAATCAGATTTCAAAAAAAAAAAAAAAAAAAAAAGGAGCAGAAGAAAAGAATCAGCTTTAGCTTCTCATATGCCATGATTCTTTTATTTTATTTTATTTTTTATTATTGGTACCACTCAAATGCCATGATTTAAGCTGGAATCCAATGAGATTGCCCGAATTGTCTTTTTACTCTTTTTCTATATTTTTTTAATGATTAATTAAACTCAACAATTGACATGATCTTGGTGTTCACACCACTGAATAATGACGAAGAACTTTTTTGGAACTTCGGATTATTTAAAACTCTTACACAGTTATCAAGGGACGATCTTGTTCTTGTTCACACCACACTTTCTTCTTTTTTCTTTTTTATATTTTATATTTTTTTAAAGAAACGAATACTCACCTAAAAAAAAAAAAACGAGAAGGCTGAATTATTTTTAGTGAACATGACAACTTTTTTTTTAAATTAGTTTAGGGAGAAATTTTTTAATTTTTTTTTAATATTTTGTTGTTGGATGTGCATGTTTTTTATGTTATTTTTTATTTAATCAATAAATTTATTTTTTATGCATAATTTTAAATTATAAAAATTTGAAATTTAAACATTTGATTGATAACAAAATTATTAATTTTTTCAAATTTTACAATCATAAAAAATATAAATATAAAAATACAATTTAATAGTTAAATTTTTAAAATTTACATTTAATAAAATAAAAAAAAGTACAACTGATTTCTCTTAAAAAATTCCACTACATAATAGCATCCAATAATTATAAGTGTCCAAGCTTGAGAATTTAGCTATCCCCGCGTCAGAGTTAGGAAGGAGGAGGCTGAATTATTTTTTGTGACAAAAAAGTTCGGGGTCCACGATAGTGATATCTGAATTGTCGTATTGTTCCTCTGATTTTTTTATTTTTTATTTTTGATAGGGATTTTTATTTATTTATAGGTTATGGTTCATCAAACCTACACATTTTTATTTTATTTTATTAACTTTCTTTCTTTTTGGGTTAAATCAGATGGCGACCACTGTTTTCATGAAAAAAGGATGGCGACCACGGTTGACGGCACCAGAAGAAGTGGAGATGAAAAATATATTTAATTATTTATTTGATCTATAAAATGAGAAATTATTTCTTGAGCTAGTTTTTTTTATTTATATATATATATATATAAAGACTACAACTTTATCAAGAAGAAGATAAAAGCAATGCATCTTGAACTAAAGTAAGACAGTTTTATTATACAAGACTCATTTTATATTTTGGGGGCATGATCTCTGATTCTCTAGAGGCTCTCCAGTCTCCATAATAGGTGTTAAGATAAATTTTCCTAAGAAATTATTATTTTCAAATTTTATTTTTATAAAGTCTTTCAATTATTAATTGTGTAAATTTAGTACTTTAGTATTTTAAATTAAGTCAATTTTATTCCAACCATCACCAATTTCTCAACTTCTTGGACTGAATTTAGAGATGACATTGACTTTGAATCGAAAAAAGGAAAAAGTTGCAGGATGACATAATTAAAAATTGAGACACCAAATTGAATTACGCCCTTCAGTGACCAAATTAGTAAATTAACATGAAAAATATAACATTCATCTAAGGTTGCTTTATAAGCTCGAGAGGCCCAATAAAATTGATCTGCTCGATTAAGACCAAATCATTAAAGTCTTTCTTTTTTTCTTTTTTTTTTTAAGATCTAAAGTCTGTTTCTGCTCAAAGGTTTTAAGCTATTCAATAATCTGCTTTTTCTCAATTTCAGCTGGGAGAGTTTAAGGCCCAAAACATTTCTGGGCTCCCTCAAATCGAATCTCAATGTGAATTGACCATTGAGCAATAACAGTGTATCAAAACAAAAACAAAAATGGGTTTGGCAATGACTCAAATTCAACTAAGAAATGTAGGCCTGTATAAATTCTCAATGGTCTTCGACTAACCCAGACCTAAGAAGAGGTGCCTCTATAATGTTGCTATAATAAGTAAGTTGTAAATTTGTAATTTTAGTAACATAATTTTTAAATGTAATTATGTATTATATCATTAACACCACTTTTTTTCTTTTTTCTTAAAAAAAAAAAAAAAAAAACTCAACAACACTTTTATTATGCACTAAATACAACAAATCACCTCAGTATTTCTTTTAAAAAAAGTTATGAAAATGTTTATGTCCTGGACTTATTGAGTTATTGCTTATTGGAGAGGAGTTGAAAAAAAAATTATTGGGGAGGAAATGTCTTAAAGTATCTCTGCACTAAATAATCCTGGAGTTAATGCTTCTCTTCTAGATAAGCTATTTTATTATGTCTAATGCTAATCTCATTCAAGCTAATCATTACTAAGCTTAGGGATTCTTGGAATTTAGCTAATGAGTTTTTTAATTTTTAATCCCATCCTTCAAAAAAAGAAGGAAAAACCTAGGGCCAAAGAAGGGAAGAATTTCTGCCCATTGAACTTGTCTAAAGTTGTCGTTGAAAGTGAGATTGGGCCATCATCAAATTGGAAGAATTGAAAGTGAATAAAGTGGTTTAAGGGATAATTACAGATTACCAACCTGTGGTTTGACCCGAATTCTATGTGCCTACTCGTGGTTTGAATTTTGACACTTTACCCACCTGTGATTCTGACCGTTACCCAGCCGTAACCCACCTCTCCACTCTCCGTTACTCTAACACCAAATAAGTTAAAAAAACATTCCAAAATAGATCAAAACACTCACTCACTCCTAGAACTCACTCTCACTCCCAAAACTCTCAAATCTTACTCACTCCTACAACAAGCTTCGTTTGAGACTCTTAATTTCAAATCCAAGCCGAGGAAGCAAGTTGCTAACAGTTGCTCCTCCTCTGTTCAGCTATGGGCTTCGATTTGCAAACTTTCTAATGGAACTGGGTTTTGATCGTGCATGCTCTTGGGTGCCACCGTGGGTATTGAACTTGGGTTTTGATCTTGCATGGTCCTCTGTTCAGCATCAGCAGGTAGATCAAAACCCTTTGTAAGTTTTTAACTTTTGAAACCTAGGGTTTGAAATTGGGTTTTTTAATGCTTTCTTCGGGTTTTTTATTCTTTCTTTGAATTTGAGTTTCTCAAACTGTTATTGATTCCATCTTTCTTTGAATTGGGTTTTTTTTCTCTTTACTTTTGTTTCATGAAAGACTATAATAGTAGTTGTGTAACTAGTTGCTAATTTAATCACAATATGAAGTTGTTGAGTTGTTGTTTATATACAGCCACTTTCTTTGATTTTTTTTTTTTTTTTTAGGATCAAATAGCCGAAGGCTTGATAGGATTATATACATGTACAAAGTTAGGATACTTTTTGTGCTAGAAAGAGATGAAAGGTACGAATAGGATTGGTTTAAGCTGTCAAGGACTGAAATAATAATAATAATTCAAAGACTGCCAGCCATATATCTAACCTTTGTTTTTCTAAAATGTGAGGGACCCAATCTAATGCTTATTAATTATGCACTTTCTTGGCTGCCAGCCATATATCTAACCTTTGTTTTTCTAATACATGACTGCCAGCCATATGTGAGGGACCCAACCTTTGTTTTTCTAATACACTTTCTTGGCTGCCAGCCATATATCTAATGCTTATTAATTATGCATGTACAACTTCTCTAGATGCAATTTAAATGACATTTTCTTAGCCAATAAAAAAAAATAAACAATCGGTGCCACGTAGTTTCCATCACTGTCTTAATGTGCTAATATTGTATCATCATGAAGTTAAATGTCTATTTATTTTTATTGTCTCTACCTTAGTTGTGAGCCTCGCACAATAAAAAATTTCTAATATGAAAGATCTCATATTCATGTCTACCAGTATTTTGACTAAACAAAAATTCTTTGTAACATAGTTGTAATGTAATGGTTGAGTCTTTGCAAAAGGATAATTATGGAGAACAATTGGGATACACCCGATGGAAGAAAAATGTGTAGTAGAATATGATGCATTTAGTAGTCTAGCCTTTATGGTACCTTTGATTGTTGAAACCTTTGCAATGCATTAATGCTGGACTTCAATGTGAGTTTATCTTACTTAATTTGATAAGTGTTAACAATGGTTTATGCTGTCACACATGCTGAAAATTTGAACTATGTCTCTTGTAACAGATTTGTTGGTCTATAAGCTTGTAACAAATTTTTGCTATGTCTTCATCAACTGGCAATGGCTCTACAACTAGTGGTTTCTACCGTGCTGAAGATGGTCATTTATGTACCATTGAGCATTGTGCCCTACGAACAAGTCGAAAAGCTGGTAACTATGGAAGAAGATTCCTCGGTTGTAGTCAATTTAATGTAAGAAACAATTACATTGTTGTATTTGAATTGAACTGAATTATTAATTGTGATTTATTGTGAACAGTGAAATTAATTGTTATAATTGTAATGATTAGGTTGGTCCCAAATGTGGCTTTTTTCAGTGGGTGGATAACGAAACTTGTAAGAGTGACCGTGAAAGGATAAGTATGCTTGAGAATGAACTGCAGCTTGCAAATCAGAGAGAAATGACAACTAGGCAAATGGAAGAAAGATCTAACCGAAGGGAAAGAGAAACTCATGAGCTTTATGTAGAAGCTAGGGAGAAACTTAAGAGGGTTAAAGAGAGTGAGAGATTGTACAAGGTTGCACTAGTTTTGTCATGGTTATTTTTCATTTTTGTAATGTTGTCGTTGTGTATTGCCTCAATGAACAACAATGTAAGGGTGAGGAACCTTAATCTACCATGATGCTTGGAGGGGTGTTGAAATGTGATTAGGTAATTGAATTGTTATTGTATCTATCTCTTGAAATGGGGATGTTGAAATGTGATTGGGATGTTAAAATGTTATTGTATCTATCTCCTGAAATGGAAAGTGTTGTTTTTGTGCAAATATTCTTTAGTATAATTTTTTTTTTTTTTACTTCATTGATATATATTGGCACAAAGTGTTATGTGGAAATGTTAATAACGTGAATGGAACTTGGAACTTGCCAATGATTAATAACCTTCCATAAAAGCATTCTCATTTGGGTTTGTCAATTCACCTTTTACTTCATATTCGAAATATTGTGCAATAATATAAAATGAGCTGACACATTTCAGGAAATATGAAAATAGTCTATCAAACAAAAAGATACTGTAGGCCATAAGACATAATTTTAGAATATATTGGTTCCATAAAAGGAGCTGGCACATTTATTGGTTCCATAAGCATTGTCCAATTTTTTTAGAAAGAATATACCAAAATAATACATAAAGCTCAAAGACCATTATCAACCTTTGCTGTGTCAATGCACACCTGTGTAAATCTACCAAAAGCACATCAATCCTGTGTAAATCCACCAAAAGCAAAGACAAGCACAGCACAACAAAATACTTTATCCTGTGTTAATGCACATTAACTGCTTTTAATAAAAGTGAACAGTCATTGTCACTTTATGTCACATGCATACAAAATTGTCAATCAATATTGTTTTTGGCACATCCTGTGACTTTACACATCTTCCACCCAAAACCCAACTACTAGTTCACCACTCATCAGACATACACATCTTCCAACCAAAATTGTCAATATTGTTTTTGACACTTGACAGCAAATACTTTAAGCAAATACATTAGGCGTGGGAACAATAACAAAAAAAGTGGGCCATAAAACAAAAAAAATAGTTGAAACTTTAACATCTTCCATCTTTATTTATTGCTTTTGGTGCCTTTGCCAGTTGCCTTCTTGCCCTTTCCACCAACTACTTGAAACTTTGCTGGCCTTGATACATCAGTAGTTCTACCTTTAAACCCCCTAGCAGTAACACCACCACTTCCTTCACTTGGTACACCACTAGTGCTCACAGATGCACTTGGCTGCATAACCAAAATTCAGCAGTTAGCAACTTGGTCCAACAATAGCAAGTAAGAGGAAAAAAAATAAACAAAATACAAGAAAGCAGAGGTGCCTGAGATGGTAAAGAATCCCATGTCTCTCTAGGGGTGTGGATGCTCGGTTGTGAGGATGAAGAGAACCAGTTGGCCCTAGATCTAGTTAGAGGTTGAGTTGTTGCCTCAGATCTATTGTTTGGTGCAGGTTGAGATGCAGTTTGACCAAAAGCTTTATATGCAGGCTGAGATCTAGTACTTGGTGGCTGACATGCAGTTTGAGGTGTTGCAGCCTGCTTTGTTTTTGTAGATTTACTTCCTTGTGCCTACAAAGAGGGTTGTACAAGTTACATACACATGAAATATAGGAGGAAATGAATATATTTCAAAGTATGGAAATACTTACAGCATGTGATTTAGCAAGTCTATCTCTTCTCTGCCATGGAGTTTCACCAGTGATGCTTGCCTTGCACCCTCTTGCATTATGTCCTTCTTTATGGCACTTCCCACACTTGATTGTCTTGTTCATCCTAGAAACTCTATAAGGGTTCCTAGGCTCTTCAGGATCTCTTTTTCTTTGCTTTGGTGGTCTGCTAGGTGGTTTATACACATGAGGAGCAACCGGAGCAGGTTGGTTAGTCTCAACCCACTCAGACTGGCCAGACATTGGCTGTATTATCTCTTTGTAAGTTTCAACAAATGTCTCTTTCCAATAACAAAGATGCACATATTCCTCAACTTTCTGCAGGTTCTTAACAATAGCAGAGATCCCATATTTGCAAGGAAGTCCTGTCAAATCCCAAATCCTACAGCTGCATGCCTTCTTAACCAGGTCAACCACATGTCTCTCACAACCATTATCAACCTCATACATGAAGCTGCCTGCTGGAGTAGCACTGAAAGGTATAGACTCATGTTTTAACTTCTCTAATTTGTCTTGAATATTAGGACAAACCTTTCCAGTATATTTTTCTATACCTTTTTGCTTTTTGTACTGTTTGGTCATAAGCCTAACTCTAATCCACTCCAACATTGTCAAAATTGACTTATCCCTAGCTTCTAAGATCATGGCATTAAAAGACTCACTTGAGTTATTGACTAAACAGTCACACAAAGCTCTACCACTAAAGTGAGACTTAGACCATTGTGCAGAGTTGATGTCAGCAAGATACTCTCATGCCTTGACATCCAAATCCTTCAATTCCTGCATTCTTCTCTCAAACTCCCTAATTGTTGTGGCTCCAGCACATCTCCACAATGCATCCTTCAACTCCAAGCCCTTATGATCCACTTTAAAATTATTATAGATATGCTTGACACAATACCTATGCTCACAAGTTGGGAATAGCATCTCAATTGCAGGTATAAGACCCTAATTCATATACAAAACAGATCCAGTAAATATGTTAGTTAAACATGTTGAAATGAACTGAGGCATGTATTATTGAACTTTAAATATATGGGTTAAATATGTTAGTACAATACTAAAGTCATACCTTTTGTCTATCAGAAATGAAGACCAAATTAAGTTGCTCTGGATTCCCAATGTCATCTGAAAACTGTTGCAAAAACCATACCCATGAATCTTTGTTCTCTTGCTTAACAACCGCAAATGAAACTGGGAAAATGTTATCATTTGCATCTCTAGCTATGGCAGAAAGTATTTGCCCCCCAAATCTCCCTTTCAAGTGGCACCCATCTAAACCAATGATTGGTCTACAACCTCCCAAAAAACCAACTTTTTGTGCATTATACCTAATATAAATTCTCTTAAATTTGGGCTGTGCATTTTCATCTTCCATTTCAGTTTGCAAAATAACCCTACTTCCTTTATCATTCACTCTTATCATCTCTGCATAATCCTTCAGCTTCCCATATTGCAGCTGTTCATCCCCAGTAATCAAGTCAGTAGCTTTCCTTTTTGCCCTATACACTTGACTGTAACTTATGTCAACCTCAAGTGCTTGCTTCACATGATGCTGAACACCAGCCACTTTCCAATCAGGATTTTTGTCAAACTCCTGCATAAACTTCTTTGCAACATAACTTAAAGTCACTTGGCTGTGTTTGAATGATCTAGGGCAGGTGCACTCTGGATTGAATGTTTTTATTTGAAATGTCAACTCCCCAGATAGTTGAGATGCATAACACCTCCATCCACATTCATTTATACAATAAACTGATATCTTCTTCTTCTCATTCAGCTTGAACTTGATATCTACTGGCTTCTTTATAGCATATTCCCTCAATGCCTCCCTAAATACCTTAGAGTTTGGAAACTTCATTCCTTTCTTTAACTCTGGTTTTCTCATGTCAGTTTGGGCATTAAACTCAGGTTCTTTAGATGCAGTTGGTGCTGGCTAATCATCATCAGACCCTACTAGACTTTCCATGTCATCTTCAAGAGGTGGGTCAACCCATTCACCCTCTTCAAGAGGTGGGTCAGCTGCAGTAGTCCTATGTGGGGCTGCTGGATCCTCATGTGTAGATGGCCCAGCATCTCCCTCAAAGGGCCTCTGTGAGGCTGCTGCATTGCCACTACCTCCACCATGTGTAGATGGCCCATCATCTCCCTCAGAGGGCCTATGTGGGGCTGCTGCATTGACACTAACTCCATCATGTGATGGCCCATCATCTACATTTCCAAAGACATCATCATCAAAATCTGGCCCCTCAAACCCTTCCTCCAACCAATCAATATCTTCTCCATCACTTCCTTCAGCATCCACATTACTCACTTCATGCACATCATCATCATCATCATCATCATTATCATCATTTGCTACTTCATCATGACCGAATGGTTGTTCAATTGCAAGTGGCTCCTCACCACCCTCAACATATAATGTTATCTTATCTGTAGGCCATGCAGCATGAATATCACACATATAAACTACATCATCATCTCCATTTATAAGCCTTAACCCTTGCTCCAAATTACCTCCAGGAATAAGATAATGATATGTACTTGTACTAACTGCCCCCACATCAGAACAAATATCTTGTATTTCAAAATAACTAAGTCTATCTGGGTCAACATTATCAACAAAAGAAGTACTACCTCCTAAATATACCAAATCAGGGTTCCACACAAACTTGCCACCATGATGAATCTCAAAATTGAATGCCAAGTCAGCCATCTGCATATAAAATACAACAGAATAAAGTATGAGATGGGCTTGCATGTGGAAAAGTATCATGTGGATGCTATGACAAGATAGAAATAATTGAACTTTTACTAGAGTTGGGATTCCTATCTTAAGCTGAAATCTTATGATACTGCATTTGGGAGTGTTACTTATGCTTCTCATGTAAGCTGTTCTAATTATCAATGCCTCATGTTAAGGCCTCATGTCAATGCCTCATGTTAGGATTCATTGGAGAAAGAAAATAACAGAACAACATACTGTAATAATAATGTTTCAATGCCTCATGTTATAAGGTTGAACTCCGAGTTTCTTGGTTAATTTGGCAATTTTGATGATATATAAGCATAATAATAACAATGCCAAGATTACATGGTATATGGTATTTATGAAGTTCTTGTTTAATGAAATTTTAGCTGCCCAATGTTAAAATGCGGTAGATAGATTACAATCAGAACCTTCCTGAAAAAAAATAAAGAAAAATAAAGTATTCTGTTTGAAAAGGAAAATCAAGGAATACTGAATATATCATAATAATTTTAAAGCAAGGTAGTGAATAACTCTGTAAGGATGAGACTTTAAAGTATTCCTTTTCTTATCGATAATGGATATAATATGCGACATTGGATTCAATTTTGCTAATAGTAGGCAAAGCAATTGTTTGGGTCAAATTATTATTGATATGTTCTGTTCTATGTGTACTTTTCTCGGAACATGACTTTTCTTTTGTTAAGTAATTAGAACATGAATCAAACAGTAGAATGACATGTAAAAGATTCCTTTTAATGTGGAAGGATTGAAGTAAACACATATGACTTTGAATTTGTTATACTAATAGAAAGCATTTTGGAATGAAATCTTTATTGGTTCATTCTATTCATTTACAAACAACAAAGCCATAAAAATGTAATAGCATCTGTAGAATAACCTAAGCGGTCCCAGGTTTTTAAGTACCACATTTGAGGTTTTTTTGTGCTCCACTTCCCAAAGGAAATTGATAGAGAACATTAGCAAACATTCAACAAGGACTTTTGTTGTCAGCCATTATTTATCCAAGAATTTAAGCATATAGGGAATTTCTTTTCTTTGGTTGTCTCTTCATCCTTAGACAATCAGGAATAATGGGCATTAAGTCTATTTGTCTGTGTCTATGTATCTATCTAACTACCTGTGTGTCTAGAGTCAGATCGATCCATTGCATCAAATCCTACATGCCCCAAGTCACAGAAAAATGCTTTCCTTGGATGATTTTCTGTCATTGTTCATATCTAAAATATGACTTTAGTTTAAAATTTCACTCACAGTCACAGACTCAATATATTTGAGAATCAATCAGTCAATTGCACAATCTGTTACAAAATTACAAAACATGTAACCGGATTTATAAGGTGACTCTCTCCACTCACATCAGAGCTAAGTTTCATTTCTCATTAAAATTAAAGGCAGGTTTAAAAAGAAAAATATTCATATAAATTATATACTATCAATGAGACAATGTGGAGCTTAATCAAAAGACTCCGCAATCCATATTTATCCCTTAACAAATCAATAAGCATATATGTATTGACCTTTTCAACATTAGGAAACCAAAATAACAAGACCTCAAAAGACTCAAACTTTTAATTCTGGGTGTTTTTTCTTTTGCACCATTTTCTCAGCAACCAATTACAAGGCAAATGTTCTACTATATCACAAGCTAATCCACAAAATTTTCCCAACAAAACAGGAAAAAACAAAATTTCACAGGCTAAGAAAATTGGAAGTACCTTATTGCTTATTGAGGAACAGGTTTTGTTTTTGGACGCACGAGAAAGACGTAGAAACCAAAATGGAAAGCACCACAGAATTTGAAGAAAGATTTTAAGAAGTGGTGGCAGAGAGAGAAAGCATGCGAAATGTTCGCCAAAACAAAAGTGTTCAACCCTACGGCCCTTGCATTAAAATGCACCTTGCCTGCAATTTGATCAGAAAATCAAAATAAGATGACTAAAGAAAAAACCCAACTTGGAAGAAAGAATTAAAAACCCCAATTTCAAACCCTAGGTTTCAAAAATTAAAATGTAAAAAGGGTTTTGATCTACCTGCCTGAACAGAGGAGCATTCGATCAAAACCCAAGTTCAATACCCACGATCAAAACCCAGGAGCTTGCACGATCCAAACCCACGATCAAAACACAGGAGCTCGCACCAATCGAAGCCCATTGTAAGATCTGACACGGTTGAACAGAGGAGGAGCAACGGAGCAACGGTGTCTTTCTTCCTCAGCTCGGATTTGCCATGGTTGTCTCAAACGAAGCTTGTTGTAGGAGTGGGTAGATTTGAGAGTTTTGGGAGTGAGAGTGAGTTCTAGGAGTGAGTGAGTGTTTTGATCTATTTTGGAATGTTTTTTTAACTTATTTGGTGTTAGAGTAACGGAGAGTGGAGAGGTGGGTTACGGCTGGGTAACGGTCAGAATCACAGGTGGGTAAAGTGTCAAAATTCAAACCACAGGTAGGCACATCGAATTCGGGTCAAACCACAGGTTGGTAATCCGTAATTATCCCTTGGTTTAAAGTGACCAAGTTTTATATTATCAAAAAAGATATTGAGATTAATCTTGCCTATATCAGTACGGAGATTTAAGAGAAATAACAAAATTTAGGTACAGTATCTTAGATGCTGTTTGTTAGGTTCTCCTCTAAAAATTTTGCTATGTGGCTTTTTTCTCGTGAGATGGAAGTGTATTTTTAGTTAAATAGCCATATGGCTAAATTTTAAAAGATGAATTTAAGGAACAACACCTAAATACTATACCTAAGTTTTGCCAAAGAAAAAAAATGGAATATATAAAAAGTACAATAACCTAGCTACCATTTTTGTTCTAACTACAATCAACAAAATACATATAATATGTCATTAATGAATCCCGACGACATGTGAGACCAAAATAATAATGACATTCCATTTATAAAAAGAAAGCATAACCGACAGAATACATTTAATATGTCATTAATTCATGATCATCATGAACATTCTGTGACCATTACAAATAGTGTAATAAAAACAACTGAATACATTTAATATGTCATTAATTCATGACTGTTCCGAATGGTCATGAATCTCAACGACACCACGATTGTTACCATTAGTATAATAACAACATTCCAATTATGAAATGAGATAATAGCTATGAAGACAACAGTCACTTAGGGTGCCTAAATAAAGGTAGTATCATCCTATTTACAAAGGTGTTAGAAAAATACCATTTACTCTGCATTCATACCCAAATATCTAAGTTCTAAGAAGTTACACAATTTCTGAGTTTAAAGAGTTTACTAACTTAAGCATCAAAAACGCTTCTACATTGGTGCCCTTCGATTGATTATCCAAATCTTCAGTGAGCTACTCGTCCAAACCTAGTGCGTTGGAAGACCTGCATTAGACGAGTAGCTCACTGAAGATTTTTGCATTAGAACATTTCATTGTGTAACTTATACACTCAATAAGTAAGAGAGAGCACTTCATGACTGGAAATTTCCTGCTGTAGTAAGTTGGTTATGTTGTCTTCTTTCAGAAAGTTGTATCCCTACAAAAAGGTGTCTCTTTTAAAATACTTAACCACTCATTCAACAATGCTGTCCTTAGGATTGTGTACAATTGATGCCTCTCAGACATACTATAAATACACCCAATCCAACCACTCTACCTCAATTTAATTCAATTCAAACACAATCCAAACGAAGTTATTATTATTGTTATCAACTTATTATTTTGAAATTCAAATCCTTCTAACAATATTCTTGCTGTGTGATAACTAGTTTAACGACAATCACATAACCAACCCTTCAATTAATCATCTGGGACTTATGAAAAGATGTAGTAAGGAAATTTCCCATTAATATTGTTTTCACTCGAACTAAATATTTCCACTTGGGAACACTATTTTTGAGTTGCTATTTTGAGAAGGTTGCTCCTGTTATTACATGTCAATTTCCATGGCTCTTTAATCTTCATGATGCATTGCTAAGACACTGGAAGAAGACCAAGCAGTGGATACTCCAACGGACCTATAGCTTATGCCAAGTGCTTGTGGTATTCTTATTTAACCATGACGATCGAAGAGAGTTTGCGACTACAAATTTTGGGTATAAAGTGTTTTCAATGTATTATGAGGCTATGAATCATTGCCTTACAAATAATGTCATTGACAACCTATACTTTGATAAAAGGAATCCACTAGATATTCAACTTTTCTAACACCAAATTTCCCACTTAAAACCTGTTCAATATAAGGACCTAATAATGGACAATTCAATCACTTCTGGTCTCTTTGATGCTTATCATCGATCGTTGCTTTGATGCACAAAGGATTGAATAATGAATACCCACCCGTGCAATAAGCCCCACTATTTTCAACTTTTAGTTGCATCACTTTATTCATACGGCACAAAAAGTATTCCCTATTGTCTAATTCGAGAAAGATTATTAATTATTGATAGGTTGATTGGCCTAGTAGTAAGGGTTTGGACCAACATGTCTCAGGGCATTAATTTAAGTTCCCCATTAGCAGTGTGTTGCAACTTTTTATATCCTACTTGCAAACTACTCACCTATCTCATCATCGACTGTGGTGTGAGGTCTTAATCCAAGAGAGCTTAGGCTTGCCCAGATAGAAAAGCAACATTAGTCGCTCCCTTCTAAGTCTAACCATTCTTTTCTTTACCCAAAAAAAAAGAAAAAGAAAAGAAAGAAATAAAGATTATTAATTAGCACATTAATTACTTAAACCGGTTCCTCACACGTGACGGATTGAAGCTAATGCATATATACATGTATGTGAATTTGGACAAAATGGGCTTCTGCCCTTTTCGGGCAAATTATATAAGGAAATGCCCCCCTTCCCAAACTAAATAGGGAAATGCCCCTCTTTTAAAACTCGATTTTTGATAAATCGAGTTAGAAAAAAAAAAATTTGAAATTCTATAGTGGCGTTTTAAGGAGCCTATAGTGACGTTTTAAGGACATATAGTGACGTTTTTTAACTCGACTTCAAAGAAATCGAGTTGTAGGTAAAAAAACGCCACTATAGGTTGATTTCATTGACTATAACTCAATTTCAATAATGTCGAGTTAAAAAACGTCACTATAGGTCCTTAAAACGTCACTATAGGCTCCTTAAAAAGGCCACTATAGGGCCTAACTTGATTTATCAAAAATTGAGTTTTAAAAGAGAGGCATTTCCCTATATAATTTGCCCGAAAAGGGTAGAAGCCCATTTTGTCCTGTGAATTTTGCATGCGAGCCCATGAAGTTAATGCAGATATAAATGCAAAAAACAAAAAGAAAAAGATAAGAGAATAGGTATGGCAAACCTGAAACCACTACACATCTCTTTTCTAAGATAGACAGATAGTACTGTAGTATGTTTATGATGGAGGAGGCCCCTCACAACTTCCGATAGAAAGCTTAAGTCGTGGAATCATATAATCATTGTCTCATTGTTGGAAAATTTTTGTATGGATCTCAACTCTCAAGCCTCAGAATCAGATCACTATATATAAAAGTAAACTTGGAAAAATTCATATCAGTTGATTGTGAATTGTGACAAGAACCTTGGTGGTGCTTCCTGTTGATGATCATGAGTTGAAAACTCACCTCGGTAACCTCCAATGCGGTGGCTCAACATACTTTGATATGGGGGCAAAATAGTGTACGATGTAGTACTTGCAGTACAATAATTTCAATTCCAGTTTGAGAGCATAAACTAAGGGTCTACTCTACCATAATACCTTATACTGAAATTCATATCCAAGAAATTTTGTGCACTTATTTTTCCTTATCTGTCATCTATTTTGGCTATCACTGTTTTTTTTTATAAGTATTTTGGGTATAACTGTTGAATACCCTTTTTGTTTTTTTGAAAGAGAATATATGCCCAAAAGTGGGACACTAGAACAGCACAAATCAAGCCATTACTGTGAAATTATTAAGCTCTCTCTTGACTTTACACACTCTTGTTGTGTCATCAATCATCATAATGATTGGCCACCATACCATTGCTAAACATAGTAGCTGAAATTTCAGCTCAACTATCAATGGGTTTCTTTAGATATTTCTCGATTTTGAAATGTATTGAAGCCTTGGACCTTGGGTAGTAAAGAAAAGTGGGATGACTCCCCAATTATTTATTATCCACTTTGCTCTTTTATATCTAATCGTCCTGGTTTGAATTAATTTTTTTATTAAAATTTTATTTGCTCATTTGCTGTGAAATTCATAAAAATATAGTTATAAAAAAATTTTAAAAATTAAAAACCTATACAAAAATGAATTAATTAAAAAAACTTAAAAAATACAAACTTATAATAGAATAATAACAACATGGTTGCTGTGCTTCATGCAGCAGACTAAAATAATATAAAATGATTTTGTCCTATTGTCAGCAACTGAATAATTTTAGAATAACATATATAGATGCTTTTCTCAAAGATATGTTTTTTCCCCTCCTTCCACGCCATGTAATGAGCAAAGATGGTGCTTATTGTATTTAGGTCAACTAATTAGAAACCTCTCTCTCTCTCTCTCTGATGTAATAGCATTTAAGCGAGTTAAATGGTATTACATCTGTTGTGATATTATGTCTGTGGTTCAAACTTCACATCAAAATTTGTAGTGAGGAGGAATTTAAAACTTAATTTTCCTTACAAAAGAGATCAATCAATATCATTGAATTATAAAGGCTCTGGAAAAACATTTTATTTTAGGTTACAAACCACGATTATTGGCTTTGGTTTGAAGGGACGAAAATGATGTGTTTGTCTTTGGTTTCACAAAAGTTTATAATAATCCATTCTTCATGAAGCAAAAGGAAGAATAGTGACATCATTAGCATTAGTTTTTGGTTTTGTTTGGTTTCTTTTCATTTGAGTACTGAAAGTCAAACTCTAAAAGCATTAAACAATCATAAAAGCATTTTACGCTATGTATATTTCGATGGAAAATATTATGTAAAGATATTTTTCTAAATTTTTTAGTGTTTGGTAGTATTAAAATAAATGAGTCAAATGAAAACTATATTTAGTCAACATAAAAAGTACGGCTTATTTTAAGAGATTGTTTTTCACTATTTTTTTTTGGAAAACAACTCTATCTCACAGCAAGCTAAATAAGGGAAGTTATGAGATTGTTTTCAACTCATTTAAGGTTGCTACCAAACATAGGAAAATGAGATAGTTTTATGGAAAATGACTCATTTTTTAGAAAACATCATTAAAACCCAGAAATGTAGATGTGAAGTGAGAATGTTAAATAAGACTTAGTAAAATATTATTTTGGTCCCTAAATTTTACCAAAAGTTTGTTTTTATCCCTAAACTTTAAAATTTTAATTTTTTAATCTCTAAAATTTATAAAGCATTTTTTTAATGATTTAAAGACAAAAATATGAATAAAAAAAGAACTCTTTTTTTCCCAATACTTTAGAGATGAAACAAAAAAACTTTAAGTAAAGACTAAGGACATAAATAGAATATTTTCAATGGTTTAGGGATGAAAAGTAAAATTCTTAAAGTTTAGAGATGACAAACAAACTTTTGATAAAATTTAGGATCCAAAATAAAATTTTACCCATAAGACTTTCTCTTTGCTAATGAGAAATCTGCAATCCCAAACTTGATTAACTTTTTAGTGTATTAATCACCCATAAAATAAAATGAAGACAATTAATTCTCTGTTCCACACATGCTAAATTAACAATAATCTAGATAAGCTCTCGAGGGTAATTCTAAAATTTGGTTAGATAAAATGAGATCTTAATTAAGTATTTCTATTTAACTTGACATTACTCATTCAGACGAGATTTGATCCTATCTAACATCTTATCCATGTTGGGTTTGGCAGCATAATAATTTCAAATGAGTAGTGCTAGAAATATTATAAATTTTACTACATTTAACTTACAATTGACGTGTCACCAATCATTAAAAAAAAAACTATTTAATTATTTATTTAAGAGGTGGTTGAAGTCCGCGTGGTTGAATCCTGCAAGTCAAATTCATTGACACATCACTTTGTAAGATTAACATAGAAAAATTTGTAATAATTTCATCATTTTTCATTTCAAATACAGTACTATTCTTCAACTTGAAAGTGACATTGTAAACAGATAGAGCCGAAAAAGGGGTTCATATAGAGCCAGAAGAGAGTTTCAGAATTCAGCTCATGGTCTCATGCACTACACTACGTCTACGTAATTACTTTAGCACACAGTTTTCTGTTTTTTGCCGACCAAAGTTTGCTTTGCTAGTCGAAACTTGACTGTAGGGGATGTTCGGCTATCGGAATTTTGGTAGTGATATAAAAAATAAGAATTAAAAAAGAGATAAAATTTGGATATGCACCCACAAAATAAGATGAACCAAATATTAAAATTTAAAAAGGGAAAAGCGACCTGCACAAGCTTCTCGTGATAAAATGTTTAAAAAATTGTGCAACCTCACACCCAAATTATTGAACCCAATTAGTTTAATTGTCCACCCCCCTTTTTTTTTTTTTTTTTTTTTCATCAAACTAAAATACTAATTGAATTAATTGAAATTCACGTCACGAGTCTCTTGTATTTGAATAAAGAATGTGAAATTCAATCTCACCTAAAAATAATAATTTTAATTGGTATCTTGGTCTGATTAACCATAGGTTAAAATTCACTCCCTTATATATATATATATATAATTCAAAGCAGGTGTGCTTTTTTTTTTAAACCTTTTGGAAAGAACTTTTTTGTTCAAAAGTCAACAAGATTAAATTAATTGATTCAATATAATAATAGAAACTGATTTATCTTATACAAAGTTTTTATTCTAATTTATAAACGCTTATCAAAGATTCCTAAACTTTTTCATTAAATAATTTATTATAAGAAATTCAAAATGTCCCTTTCATCCAATTCCATACGTTTTGGTTTAGTGTGTCCTAATATTTCATTGACAGAAGAATAAAACGAGATTGATCCGTATTAGCGGAATTTAATGTAACTACCAGACCTCCCCCATATGATCTTAAACTAATTTTCTCCATCCAAATCATTCTTGTTTTTTCCTTTTTCTTTTTTGTAATGAGAACCGTTCCTAATTTCATATAGACTAACGTGACATCCTTCTTATCTTCATTCTTTACCTTACTTCTATTCCTTAATCGTCGTATCATTTAATTTAAAATCTCATCATATCTTTTTTTTTTTTCTTAATTTATTAATAACCCAATTAATGTAATAAGTTGGGAGGAGAGATCCAACACAAACTTTTCTTATAAATGAGATCAAATAATACTGTTGAGTTACAAAATTCTATCATATTGATAATGTACTGCCAATATATATATATATATATATATATATATATATTTTTTTTTTTTTTTTTTTTTTTGAAATTGCATTTTATCACCCTAAACTATACCCTAAATTACACTTTGCACCCTAAACTTTTTAAGTGCACATTTTGTACTCTAAACTATGACTCTTATTACACTTTGCACACGACATTAAGTTTGCCGTTAACTTGGATGGAAATCTAAAGTTTAGGATGCAAAGTGTAATCAAGAATATAGTTTAAGGTGGTAAAGTATAATTTCTTCTTTGTTTTTAAGGGATTAGGAAGAGAGACAATTAGGTCTTTTCACATGATATCATACTTTTCCATCCAAGTTAACGGCAAACTTAACATCGGGTGCAAAGTGTAACAAAGTTCATAGTTTAAGGTGCAAAATGTGCACTTAAAAAGTTTAGGGTGCAAAGTGTAATTTGAGGTATAATTTAGGGTGGTAAAGTGTAATTTTCTCCCCCCCCCCCTCTTTTTTTAATGCGAAAGATGTAATACATCTTGTTATAATTTTTTTTTTTTTGATGAACGAGAAGGGTGGGCAGGGGCAACCATTACATCTAGTTATAAATTGGAAAGACTATTTTTAAAAATTTATATTTATCTTAACTAAGGTACAATAGTGAACTTTTTTTTTAATTCAAATTATAACTCATTCATTATGAACAAATGCCATAGGTTGAAACTCTCAAAAAAAGAAAAAAATTGTGTATAATGTACATATATAAACTTATATTATATAAGAGTGAGCAGTCTAATGGAGAAGCCTACTTAAAGTTTGTTAAGCACAAGCTTTGATTGCTCTTAAATCTAATAATGTAACCTAATACAAAAAAGAATACAAAGTTGTGTTAAATATCCTTTCAAAAAAAAAAAAAAAAAGTGGTGTTAAATATCATTTTTGAGTTGAAATCTTAAAAAAAGCTTTTTAAGTAAAATGATAGATGACCTATTTTAGTAAGAAAATTATACTAATAAAGGAAATTAAGTTCATTCCCAATGATCACAACAAAACTTTCCCCCCCTAAATTTTGGTTAGTCAACATATTTTTTTGGCTTCCAACAAATTTGCTAATCCCTTAATAAACCCCCAAAAAAAGTCAGCCAAACCAAAAAATTTTGGTCTCTAACAATATTTTGTTTAACTTAAATTTTATGAATAAGATGATATTATTACCAAAAAATAGTCAATACAGCTCAAAACTCAAAACAAAAAGCAAATCTGCGCCAGGGAAGCAAAACGTGAAAAATAGTTTCCACCAACCAAAATCTCTCACTTATCAAGAAAGAGGATTGCGAGATTATAACTTACCCAATCAGCTACAAAACAAACCCAACCGATTCCTAACGGGGCTAACAGAATTACCAGTTAATTCTCCAAACTCCTTAATTTTTGCCAAGATTTTCCCAGGAATAAAGTTTACTAGCTCTCCATCTCAACTCATAAGGATTCTTTTTTTTCTTTTTTCTTTTTTCAACAACCCTTCCTCTGAGACTGCAGAGCCATCATGTCTTAATTGATTTCAAAGCCTCTAGTTACGGTAGATAGTATCAACAATAGCTATCTTGCCAATTCTAGGGGCAAACCCATGTCTCATTCCCAACAGCATTCTACAACCCCATTTGCATAACTGCCTCCCAATTGATCACAGTAAAAATAGATTTATTTCTACTGTCCATTTGATCTCCAACAAACTTGCTGGTCCCTTGATAGCAAAGCTACTACTATAACTCAATATAGTTGGTGAGTTTTGTAACTTTTGCTCAATAATTTGCTCTCTCTCTCTCACACAACACGATTTAAACACATGTTTGTATTGTATCATGTCCAGAGCAAAAAGACACTAAACACAAGTCATATCTATTTTTATTTATTTCAGTTTTGTCCAGTGCCTCTTTGAATTATGTCCAGTGCAAAAAGGTACTGGACACAAGTAGTGTATTTTATTTGTTTATTTCAGTTTTGTATTTATTCTCAACTTTGTGTGTAGAAGTATTAATTGTGTATATTTCTTGGTTGTATTGGGGCTTTGTTTATTTTTTATGCTTTACCAATTTGTTGTTGTATGGAATCTTTTATCAGCATACCACCATTGGGAAAAAAAAGGAAAAAAAAAAGAATAAAAGAATTAAAAAAAAAAAATATATATATATATATATATCTAAATGGAATAAAGAGAGAAATAGAGAGTTTTGTTGGAAAGTGTGTGTATGTTTAATTGTATATATATAAAATAATTTTTTTTAAAAAAAAATTAACTAGAATTTTATTGAGTTCATAGTGAGTAGCTTGAAACTCTAAATTATTTATTGTAATGTTTTAAAAAATTGTGATAGATGATTAAAATCATGAAAATAATTATTGAACTTTATTTTAAATTTCTTAAAATTTTTGGAAATAAAATTCTAATTAGAGTAGAATTTCAAATTTCTTGAAATTTATTATTATTATTATTGTAAGGTAGGAATTTGTTCCCCTCACATCTAATTGTACACGCGACGCGGTGCCAGGCGCGGTGCGTCTTTGCCCTTTTCGACCGAGTGCAGGCAAGCCAAGGGGGGTTTCATAGTCTCAGCCCCAAGACTTGGAGTCCCACATCAGAAGGAAGAGCGCCCCACTGACGCTTTATATGCTTCTGGAGCTTGCGTTAGTGTACCACTACTCATGATTAAACTTGGAGTCCCACATCAGAAGGAAGAGCGCCCCACTGACGCTTTATATGCTTCTGGAGCTTGCGTTAGTGTACCACTACTCATGATTAAAATCATTAAAATAATTATTGAAATTTATTTTAAATTTCTTAAAATTTTTGGAAATAAAATTCTAATTAGAGTAGAATTTCAAATTTCTTGAAATTTATTATTATTATTGTAAGGTAGGAATTTGTTCCCCCCACAAGTGGTACACTAACGCAAGCTCCAGAAGCATATAAAGCGTTAGTGAGGCGCTCCTCCTTCCAATGTGGGACTCCAAGTCTTGGGGCTGAGACTATGAAACCCCCCTTGGCTTGCCTGCACTCGGTCGAAGAGGGCAAAGACGCACCGCGCCTGGCACCGCGTCGCGTGTACAATTAGATGTGGGGGGAACAAATTCCTACCTTACAATTATTATTATTATTATTATTATTATTATTACTTTGTTTATGGAAAAATTTCTTGAAACTTAGGTAATAGATTTTTACCTAAATCATACTATTTTAACAATTAATAAGATAACAAAATTTTAGTTGGACTAGATTACTAGAATTTTACAGAGTTTTTTTCCTAATAAGAATGTATCTCTAGAGTCCAATAAGAGTCGGAGTTGTTTGACAAAAGTCACACAACCTAACTTGTACGAGTACTAACCTACTACACCAAACTAATTTCATTTCGAGTGTCACTATTAATTGTCTTTTCTGTGAAACTGGAGGGACCTACGAAGGCCAAAGACCAAAGAAAACAATTTCAGTTTCATTTGCCCCTTCTGCAAGTGCCACTTGTTCATATATATATAAGACACATGAATCTCTCAACTCTCAACTTTTTCTTCCTCTGCTGTTTTTTTTTTCTCAGAATCTATGGTTTTTTTCAGAATCTTGTGTTGTACTCAATTGGTCCCAACAGGGTTTTAGTGTTTTTTCTTCTTCTTTCTTTTAGCTCTAGCTATAGTTCTAAACTTCTTAAGTCTTGGCCTCCTGCAATTTCTCTCTGTTTCAGAAATTCTTTCACCTGATATGGAAAATGAAGAAGACCATGACCACCTTGCTAAGAAAAATGAACAAAGCGCTTCCTCGACCAGCATGAGTGTTTCTCAACAGGTACTTTAGTTTTAACCTCTTCTGTTCTGTCTGCCTTTAGCTTCTGCTAAAATTCTTAGCTTTTTTTCACCAAATTGGAAATGGGGTTTGGTTTTTACTCTGAAATATGTGACTTGTGAGAGGTTTTCCTAGAAACCCTCCTTCTCTTTTTGTTGGTCATGAATTATAATTTCCTGTCTCTGTTTCTTACAAGTGGGTTTTGTATTTTTTATTTTTTGTCCCTTCTTTTTATTTTATTTTTATTTTTTTGTATGAGTAGTTTCTACCAATTATCCAGTTGAAAGTAGTTTCACAACATATTAGTGTGTGTGCTCTTTGACTCTTTGAATTTTTAGAGAATTAGATTTCTAAGATTATCTAACGGAAAAGAAAATTTCTAGTTGTTTCAAATTTTTGTACTTCAACTTGATCAAGTGTTGGATATGTAATATTTAATACACGCATCAGAGGAGTTAGCTTTCTGCGCTCCACCTAGAAAAAACACTGATAAAATTTTATGGTCTGAACTCAGCATTCCACTGACTTGTACAGTTAATCTTTGGTTTTATCTGTGATTGGGACACACTCAGCCAATCCAGAGGTACTTAGTAATAGTAACATTAGTAGAGTCCAAATTAAGGCACAGAATTGCACATTTGCAAGATTACATCATTGGTTTCAACTAAATTCAATTTGAGAAAGCTTTTGTCATTGACTATTTGGGGCCACCTATGCAATCACTATGTTGCTTACTACAGGGCCATATTTTAAAAGAGAAATTATGTAAATATGTAATCTCATATTTTACATATTTATGTGGGACAAATTAAATTAACTGATACTTATTCTCAACGGTCATTTCTAATTTCTCCATGTATGAGAAATTTTATGCTTGTGTGACATTCTTTTATCATATTAGGTTGATGACAAAAGCTTAATGAGTGTTTTTTTTTTTTTTTCTCTAATGACACATGGCATTTTTTTCTTCTTTTTTGCTGCTTTCATAGGTTGGAGATTCAACTGAAATAATTGAAGAAAGGCCACCTGGTCCACAGCAGAGTCCAAAATCCCATGTTTTCGAAAAACCATCAATAATTATCGAGGATGCCACAGAGGATTATGTGAGAATAAACTTGCCCCAAACACCAAGTCACACCCCTAAAAGAGTAAATTTTTCCCCATTACCGAGCCCTAGTTTCGGGAAAGTTAATTCGTCTCCTGGTCCCTCATCTTCGAAAAATAAATTTACAATAAAAAGTCTTCTTCCAAAACTAAGTTTTAAACGTCAAAGTACAACTTCAGACATCGAGAAGGCAGCTATTATAGCACTAGGAGGTTCACCTACAGGGATATGGGAGAAACGTCGGCTTCCAAGGACATTGTCTCTTACAAAGCTATTCACCCTGAAAATGAATGAAGCTTCATCCGGACCTGTAACACCACATGCTCACTCAAATCCAGAGTCTTTGCATGGAGGAAACATGCACAGTCCGTTAAGTTCTGTTGTGAGTATCCACCACTTGTTAGCTTGAGAACTATTACTGTGTGTTAAGTATTTTAAATGGCCCTGTTGTATTCTGCAATGTTTTTAACATCACAGATGGCAAGCATCAGTGACAGAAAAGCTAATTTCTGTTCAAGTTTTCAATCTATGCATCATGTACATTTTAACTAGATGTGTATAACTCAAATTTATTCTGTAGATGTAAAATTCTAGGTGTTCACAAAAATATTGCAAAGTCACATTTAATTTAAACTATTTAAATTTTCTGATTTAGGGACATTGATGCTGCTTTAATCTTACTGTAAACATGCTTTAAATTTCTGTACTTTGTCAAATTTCCTTGCTTGTTAACATTTCATGGTATTCCAGGCCGATACCAACTTCTTTGTTACTCAGAAAGCCAATTAATTTTAAGTACTAAAATTTGTGGAGCACATGTATGAGTGGCAGTGCACATAGTATGCAGAGCCATCCCTCACTTGCTGAAATTTCATCAACCCTTGAACTATTTGCAAATGTTCTGATTTTAGGACATTCTTGGTTTATGTTATTGTAAACCTGATTAATTTTTCTTTACCTATCACCTCTACTTGCTGAAATTTCATGGTATTTATGGTTGATACCAAATTCTTTGTTATTCAGAAAGCCAAGTAACTTCTAATATTTAAATTTGTAAAGCACAAGTATGGTTGGTAATGAAGGTAGTGTGTGAAGCCGTTCTCTGACTTTTTGTGTACTATATATTTCACCCCTCAGACCAAAGAACATTTTCTTCCCACAGAAAAAAACATAGGAAAGGTGGCTATCACAATTATGATTACAGTATTTTTGGGTGGAGTCTGAACAGCAGCAAATTCTAGTTGTTCATCAGTCCAATGGTGTGTCACATATTTTTCCAGAGCTTAGCATCTGCATACCTGGAATTTTCTGAATCAGTTTTGGTTCTTTTCATGAATCTTACTCCTACATTTGTGATATAGTTCACCGCTTTGTTAAATCTCTCTCTTGATCAGGTGCCCGGGTCAAATAGTCCTCATAACACTTTGTCGTCAAAATTTCAATTCTTATTACATTTGTGAAAAGTTTCTTTTCTTATTTTCTTTTAATTAAATAAATAAATATACATCATAATTTGGTACTTCAATATATCCCTTGAATATGTTATCCAGTTCTCTATTTGATTCATGCATAATTCCTCATTATGCAGAAAGGAGGGTTCCTTCAATCTATTCATCGTTCACACTCAGTCCCTGAACTTAGGAAAGAAGGAAGCCTATCTGTACGTAGTGGCTTTCGTGTAATTTCTACTACTCCACAAAGGGCCGAGGGGACTGTCACGACAACAACAAACACATCCCTGGAAGATGATATTGGTAAATTTCGTCTTTCTCTCTCTTGCTCTGGATAGGAAAAGCATTATAAATTTATTCTCATAATTATTCATGATTGTATGTCCACAAACATTATCAAACAACAACCCTCCTCCTCTCCCCATCTTCATAGTTATTATATTAAAAATATATTCTTTCAAAATCAATTGGCCTTTGCGGGTTGAATTGGCCATGTCAACTCAGTAGGTTTGTGATTAAGTTTGCTTGGCTCAGTCACAAAGAGCTTCAAATCCCAGAAGTGGAAGCAGAAATTTAGTGCCAATATGATTCACCAAAGACAGAGTATACATGTAAAACATGACAAATATCAATTCTTTGCTGCCTCATCTTAGATTCATGGCAGATTGTGACAGCGCTGTCCTGATAAGAACTCTGACTCTAAGTATATTTGTAGCCTTAAGGACCTGAAAGATATTTTGTTTATTTATTTTTTTGGTAGGGTATACCCTGTTCATATGACGGGGATAATCCTTATGGAAATCACCCGTAGACCCCGAGTTAGGATAATACTAATTGCATGCAGTTTCAGATTTCATTTTTTAGTTTTGACCCTGTTTTGTAATGTGTGATAACCAACCTAGGCCTTATCTTAGTCTTGCGGTTCAGATGGAAATGATGATGATGTTGATGATATACCTGAAGAAGAAGCTGTTTGTAGAATCTGCCTTGTTGAACTGGGGGAAGGTGCTGACACCCTCAAGATGGAATGTAGCTGCAAAGGTGAACTTGCTTTGGCCCACAAAGAATGCGCAATAAAATGGTTTAGCATTAAAGGTAATAAAATATGTGATGTGTGCAAGCAAGAGGTTCAGAACCTACCTGTCACCCTTCTACGAATTCAAAATGCTCCAGTCCATAACTTGCAAGGAAGTGGTCAGCAACCTGAGGTTGCCAGATATAGGCAAGTAAAAGTTTTCCACTCTACATGGGATAGGGAAAGGATATCCTTGATTTTTCTCCTTTTTTTTTAAAAAAAAAAAATTATTTTATATCTATTTCAATATTCCTGTTGCCTATCATTAAACTAAATATAAACCTGATTTTAATTTTACCTTTTCTGTTGCATAGATTAGAAGTCTAAAGACTCTTAAGTTTTTTTTGGTAAGTAAGTCTAAAGATTATAAGTTGAAAACCTTAAATGAAAAATTACTTCTAAAGCCACTTGACCCAAATCAGGTTTAAGTCTAGTTGACTAGTAAACAATTAGACAAGACTTGAAAGTGCTTTTTTGGTAGTCATCTGTAACTTGTTGCCAATTTAGTATGTAATCTATGTCTGAACTCTGTTTAATATCATCTTCCAAGATAATATAACTGAAACTAAATGCAAATTTTTATCCAGGATATGGCAGGATGTTCCTGTTCTTGTCATTGTTAGCATGCTTGCTTACTTTTCTTTTCTGGAGCAGCTTCTGGTAAGTTTAGCGACCTCCAAAACTATCTTCCAAGCCTATTAGAGTTCCTAATATTATCATCTGGACAGATTTCAAAAATGGGATCAGGTGCAATTGCCATATCTCTTCCATTTTCCTGCATATTGGGTCTACTAGCATCCATGACAGCCACAACAATGGGTATGCTGTATTTAGACAATGCCTTCTGTGCTTGGATCCTGTCATCTCAGAGTTATACTAACTCCTCTGAAATTTGTGTGTAGTAAGCAGAAAATATGTCTGGATTTATGCAGCCATTCAGTTTGGTCTGGTGGTTCTCTTTGGACACATTTTTTACTCATTGGTAAGAAATTCTTTAATCTCCAACACTATTTCATGGCTCGTTATTTCCTCTCTCTCATACCCAATGATAAGTTGTAGGTTTGAACATTGTGGATCCCATCCTAATATAAGCTAAAGGTATGTGATCCTTTTAATATTAAGAGTTTCATATATCTGTTTGGGATCTGCAGGTTCACGTCCAGGCTGTTTTATCTGTTCTTATTGCTGCGCTCGCTGGGTTTGGATTGACCATGTGTACACATTCTGCTATTGTTGAGGCCCGGAACTGGAGGCAGAGGCGTCTTTCTCGGTCAAATCAACAACGTGGTTCTCAGGAGGAGACACAGCCAGGCCGATCATCTGAAACTGCACTTCAATTTGAGACGGATCCTCACCACCGTGAAAGTGAAAGGGGAGATAGAGAAGTTATCCGTGTCACGACGAGGTATTTTTAGATTAATTAATGCCACAAACAGTGGCATAATAAGGCAGGGTTTTGGCTCTATTAATAGTAAATCTATTACGAATGTTTGGTTCTGTAGTCTGTAGCCCCCTTTTGGGCCCATGCGCCTTCTTAGTGTAAGTACACGGGGAGAAATCCTCACTATATCTCTGCATTGAAGGAAGGGGGTAGGGGAAGGGTAAGTCATTGTAACATTGTGGTAAATTAATAAAGATGCGTGAGAATTCTACCATACTGGTTCAGAATGCAGGTTTTTCTTCAGGACAAATAGGATTTTTGTTGTATTGCATATTCAGGACCTGCGTATACAATAGAACAAGTTGGTCAATCTCAGGCAATCAAGCACACACAAGAAAGGAGAATAACCAGATGTATAAACTAGCTTTGATTTTGCGTTGTTCGATACATGTAACTAAAACTGCCAACATTTTCCCCCTCCTTTAAGACAGTTTGGAGGGCTGTTGTATTTCTCCACCTTGGTGCTTTTGTTTTTTGAAATAGACCTATACTAGTGGTAAGTTGGGAGTTTCAATTCTCTATAAGGATTACCAACAAACACACGAGCAATATTACTTGCTCCCACATTAGAATGCCTTCGTCAATGTCAAATTCTGTTAAGTTCTGAACATTGTAATATGTAAATTGCAATAAAATAATAGTAATTGAATTTTTCATTTTTTGAAGCTTAAGAATAGTAAGTTGGTCATATCATTTGATTTTGATCAATTCTAGTTCCTAAACAATCTCACTGAGACGGAATAAGAAAATTCATATTTGCAGAAGAAAAAAAAATGAAGTCCAGTTAAATGTGGATCAGTTACATGTATTCTCCTATTCCATATATTTCTTAACAACCAAAATTTTACACCAAGGATTAAATGACAATTTTAAGGCTGGTAAAAACAAAAGGCAATTGCAGGATTTAGCAGTAATGTATAATAATATTAAGAAACAACATAAGGCCAGCAACGCCATAGATATGAAAGACAAATGATAACAAAGGGTTGTCTCTTGTGCTTCTGAGTCCCACCCATAGCAGCTGCCAAAACAAACGAACTGAATCTGGGATAACCCAGATTCCTGATGTCTATCCAATCTATAAAACTTAAATATCAAGGCCTACAGATATATTTATGGCTTTCTGCATGTTACAATTTACTTCTCTGCATAAGTTCATCCTCCCCCTCGAGAGTATTTTGTTTCAAAACCCAAAAGTGAGATTCAACTCAAATTTTTTATTCCAAGCCAAGTCCAAAATGAATGCCTCTGAAGAATTTTACCACTTCAATCATAGGGTAATCCAACAAAGTTTTGACGTAATTGTTGACAATGAACTGCCAACAGAATAAATCTTGAAAGCACTGCTGAGAAGAACATATCTCAAAGGGGCAACTTCATGTTATTCCTGTCAATCATTATACTAACAGCCGTTTTGTACTTACAAGGGGGGTTGTCTCCCTCCCGACCTCTTGAGTGCCATCACCGGCATTTTTATACGTTGAATATACAATAGATCCAGTTGGTTATTCTCACTCCAATCAAGTTTCGTATACATAACACGAAACCAACCAGATGAAAAGACAATGGCATATGAAAAATAGCTTGGTTTTTCCTCATGATGGTTTGGCCATAGGCTCATAGCTTGTAACTGGAACTGCCAACCTTGCTTGAGAATAAAGGTTTCTCCTTAAAGCTGGTACTGGACAAAGTTTCAGAGTTGTTTGACTGGCTTTCTACTACCCCAGGTCTCATCCATATCTTTATGTGCCCCTCCCGGCACACGGTAAGAACGGATTCCTGGGTAAATATCAAGCCAGAGAGGGGTTCAGTGTGAACACGATGAGCAACAACCGGGGAGATCTTTGGGACATCTCGTGTGCTTGGAGCAGGTTGCAGGTTACCAACTGGGCAAGCACTATCCCAGTGAGCTGACTGGCTTCCAGTACTGTATGTGGGGGACCCACCAGGAGGGCGCCGCACGGGCACTACAATCTCATCCATTTCTAGATCCCACAGAAGCAATTGCGTGTCCTGCCCACAAACATATCAAGCGGTGAAATATGAAAACTATAAAGTATGCAAGTGATGCAAAGAATCAGTGAGTGACAAAAATGCATAAGAGCATCTAAATGAAACAAATAAAATATTAAACAGATCAAAGGCTATCACATCAATTCTTACAGTGTTACTTCCAACTCAAACCATATTCTCTCCCTACGAGGCTGCAACTGCAGTAATTGGTTTAATTCGCATGAAAATATTAGCCAACTATTTATTTTCTTTTATTGCCTTATCTCACCTAAAGAAATTCTTTTAGAATAATCTGAATAAACAGGCCATAACTTGTCTAAAATACAAACATTTCAAAATTCTGTTCTCTCCTGTAGCCAATTATTAATCTTAACCCCCTGCTTGTAGTATCATTAGTTTCAATATATTTTGTGGCTTGACCACATAACATGTTGCATCATAAGATACGGCAATTCACATAATTTAACATTCATTTTGACAATTTCATCATATTAACATAACAAAAAGCATGGTTCCACTTTAGTTATCTAAAAACTTTACTCCTCCCTCCTGCACCCTTCCCCCCCCCCCCCCCCCCCAAACAAAAAAAAAAAGCCTTGTTAGGTAAGTAAACCCAATTTTGACTCCTATTAAAGTTGTCCTAAAGCCCTATTGATTCCAAAGCTTCCTCCAAAGTTCTGACAGAGTTTACCTTCACCGAAATCTCTGCATAGCCCAAATTTCAGAAACCATATCACAGCTCTGACTTGGTGTGCCTGCCTTAGTCCAGGACTCTAGTGGGACTCAAACTAATTTCTAATTGTTCCAAAATAGTTCCCAACTCTCCAAGACGGCAAGACCCCACAGAAGTGAGAGCCTTTTGCTCTAGGCAAGACCTTTATAATGTGAAAGAATTATATATCCAAGAAAAAGGCAGGTTTTCAGTAGTTAAAAAATATAAGTTACATTAAAACAATCAATAAACAGTCAACACTTGTAAGATGGAAATCATCATTTGCAATGAGACCAGCCATATTTCTCAATACCTGACCAACAGAACCAAACCGATACATGACAGTTTCCCCTGTGCCTTCTGAATTTGGTGATGACCAATATGAATCAAAACACACTCCACTGACCTGCCACCATGATTCAAAAAACACTGAGCAAGGTGGCTATCATTATGTGAGAATTATATGTAGCCCAACATTATTTTAATTAACTTACCCATGAATTATGCCCCTCACCCCATGCTACAACCTTCCGATCTTCCATGCTCCAAACTTGTACTAAATCATCTTCACCTCCTGTCAGAATGTATTTTCCATCCATGCTGTTTGAGTGGCATTTTGTTGTCAATGATACTATCTATTTTCTCAAAGAGAACAATAAAATTTAAACCAGAAAGAACTACATAATGTACCAATTTAGATAAAGAAGGAAAAATCAAGGACAATAAAAGAAACATTTAAATTAACAACAATAGGCGATGACTGGGAAACCAGTAAAGTTACCGACCTCCAAGCACAACATAATAGAGCCCCATAATAACTTTTGCCACCACATACAAGTTGCTCCTTATAGTAGTCAAAAACTCGTAGATAACCTGCATTCAGCATTTAAATAAAGCTCGTTTATGTCACTGCTAGTACAAAATAAACAAACTGAACCACAATACAGTGCAGTTGGGATGGGAACAAATTATACCATCTCTTCCCACAGTTGCAAGGTAGGCCCCGTCAGTTGAGAAAGCAATGCTATTAATTGAACCTTGGCATATATGCCATCTGGCAAGTGGGTTACTCTGCATAAATATTGAAAGAGGTTAAAAAGAAATGTTAAGCGAAGAAAGAAGAAAAATGATTCAACACATCAGATGTATCCCTTATATATGTCAAGTACTATTCAGCCTAGTGACCAGTAAAAAGTGAAGTGAGTACTCAGCTAAGTCACTTAAAGGATGTTACCAATATACCTGCACAAAAACCTTCACAAACCTGAAAAAACTGACCTTGCTCAACTAACACTATAACAACTTAAGAAAGACTCAAACCTTGGAAGTATGTTCGAGAACCAGGCATATTTCAACATATGCATGATGTAATATTAAGCACTTTGGCATTTCCTGGTTATTGAGCCATAATACTGTGGTCTAGGTTGAACCTAGTACCTACTGCTGCCCACCTAAAACATGAATGCAAAGGCACCAACACAAAATACAGAAAATATCTCAAGCAAATAATATTATTCTCATAACATTCAATGGAAGGTAGACACACAAACACACCACTCATTTAAATGTGTTTTAGTCATACAATGTTGTTATTCTTATGATACTGACCATAAACAATCACCTATTGCAAAGTCAAACACTACCAAGATATAAGCTTTTACAATCTAGACAGAGAGTTGAAAATTAATTAGGAGGAGGTGACAGGCTCCCACTCCTTGTGCTAATTTTGGAACAAAGGCAACTTCACAGATCCTAATCTAGAGCAATTAAATCACCAATTTTGTGCCCAACGTCCAAGTACCAGTTGGAACTTATATCATAGCAAACGGGTACATGCATGGGCCAATTATACCAATTAGACAATGGGAATATTACATTGAATGGAAACCATTTGTCAAGGCACAAAATGGTGTCCTATGATGAAACATTAGTTGAAGCTATCAACTTAAATATCAATATACAGATGGAAAATTTGAATAAACAAAAGACATGACTAAAACAGCCTGAGAGAGTAAAGATTGAATTAACATGTGAAGTCCCCCAATCAATGCCAGTGTGAGACTAGGAGTCTACCATTGGAAATGATCCAAGCACAATGTCTTTGACGTATTGAAATCTGAATGATGGAACTAAAGTAACATCAGGATTCCTACAACTATTCAATTATAATGCAGGTGTCTGTCCACTATTAGCAAATTGAAATCTAATAACCAGGGCAAGAAAAATGTAGCATTGTCATGCCTTATTCAAAATTTAACACAAATTTGCAAAGCCAAATTCTAAAAAGAAAAAAACTACATGCCACATATTGCCTAACAATTAATTAGTTATGGAATCTCACAATTCACCTCTAAAAACACCATTTTTTTTTATTGGTAAATTACACGTGCATCATATGCATCTGGTGGAATAGTACACCCTACTATTACAAGGGGAGGAGGTGTTATTTGATCTAGAGCTCATTGTCTAAAAAAAAAAAAAACAATTTAAACAAAGAAACAAATAATAGAAAGGAAAGATCCATATATGAAGAACAACCAAAACAACTCGATAACAAAATAGCAATCAATTCCAGCACCTTACTGTAACGTGCATGCGCAATAGAAAACTGCATTGGATCTTTGACAAAAGGGAATGAAGAATCATTTGCGCCATCTTTTCCCTAGGAAAAAAGAAAAAAAAAGGGTAAAAACATGCTCAAATCAAAACATACAACATGGAGAAATATATGAGTTCAAGGCTTGCCTTTTCATACACATACAAGTTCCCATCGGCATGAGCAACAACAAAAGTACCATCACCTCCAGGCACCCATGCAATACTAGTACAACGACTGTTGGAAAGAAAAAGGTTAATCAAACTAGTCATGTACTTTTTTTTATATCAGTAAAATTTTTTGATAATTCAATTGTAAAGTTCGTCATGTACTTCAAGTACATACCTGAAAATTTTCATACAGAATAAATAAAAACAATAACTATGAAGTGCGTGTGATCAGTTATTAATTTCATTTTATATTTTCAAACCCTCGAATTAAGAGCTGAGACAGTAGTATGAGTATGTTGCAAGATATCAAAAATATGCTTTGCCTATTATATATTGCGTACAATATGCATTGGGTGAGAGTTGTTCCAGATTTTGTGTTTTTTTCACAAAAATAAATTTTGCAGAAAACAAAGGCTATTCTATTCCTACAACCCATGCAAAATTGAGTAGTTCAATATATTTCTAGTAAGAATAGTGTTTCTGTAGGTATAACATCTGTATGTTGAAGTGTATCCTTAGGAGAATACCAAAGTAGGGTGAAAATTTACAACTACCAACTTTGTCAACCAGACCAGGAAATAGTGCATATACAGAGACAAGAAAAACATTTAATCAAGAATTAGACCACTACTGCCTCTGGAAGTATATCATCATTATGTTGGGATCAATGATGATGATGAAGAAGAAGAAGAAGAAGAAACTAGGGCAAATTCCACAGTTCAGTAAGAACTACCTACTATAACAACCCAAATAGATTTTTTTATTCGTAAGTTTACATGTATCGCACCCATTTTGAACCCACAACCTCAACCACCACCTTGCTCTTTCAAGGAGAGGAGGTGTCATTTGAACTAGAACTCAACCTCAACCAGAATAGAAATCAGTGTATAAAATAAAATCCACTGATATAGATGGTGCAGCTTTATTTATTTTTGAATGATGCAGATAATGTTTTTGCCAAGAGACAGAAAACATATCCATAACAAATACACTTCCTTCAAAACTTCCAACTTGAAACTTGATGCAGATGACTTGTCTATTGAGAAACACACTACCATCAAAGACACATTCCTTCTCTATGTCCAGTAAGAAACATGATGAAAGGATGTATCATTTTTCCTTGCATGCATGCATGTGTACAAGAAGCAATACCACAAAGCACAGGTTAACCAGCAAAAAAAAATTTATGAAGAATATATCAATTAGTTTTCCCCAGGTATCATACTGTCCACAGAGGAATGAAAAAGTAGAGATATTAAGAATCAACTTTTATAAAAGTCACCAAATGGCCCAAATTACAGGGACTTAGTTATGCTGTTCAATGTGCTTGTGCGTTCGGAATTTAATCTCCAACCATATAACACAGGGAGACAGTAGCAGTGTCATTTTTATTTATTTATTTTTATTTTTTTTTTTAAATCTGATGTAAAGTGGAGTGTCTATGCAAGTATCTCCAACAGTCCCAACATGGGATGTGAATTCATCATATAAAATAAACAAAGAATAAATGCCAACTATCATCACAAATTCAAAAGAACAAACAATGCGCTCCCTTCCTTTGCCCGACACACTTGTTTGTAAGAAGTCACATATTATATTATTATTTTTGATTGGTAAGTCACACATAGTATATTAGAATTGTCCCACATCCATTAATCATATTATTTCCAAAGAACTACTCCCACCATTAGGTGCAACACAAAATAGCAATTCCAATTGATAATCTTTTATGGAAAATCAATTGATGGTGGCAAAAGGGCCTTCAAAGCCATGTAGAAGGAAATAATTCTAAGATCTTCCAAACAACATTGAGCATTTGAAATTGGGCATGAGCAGGGGGGATACTAGCAATTGCAAGTGATGAACCCTAACTAGCTAGAAAGAAGGTGCTGATCCAAGCAACCCAAACATGTCAGGAAAACTTTAAAGTTAGAGCATCAAGAGTACTCTTTTTCTTTTTTTTTCTTTTCTTTTCTTTTTATCCTCATATAGTCATATTGGCAAGGTCAAAAACCTTTTAGAATAAGTCTAGTAGTTCATGAGAACATATAAGCCATTGGATAATAAAGGCACTGCCTGTTTCCCATTGATTTTTTTTTTTAATTTTATCTCTACACTGTAATAAAATAATGATATTAAATGTACAAAATTACTTCTTTTTTATAAGTAATAAAATGTACGAAATAACTTATAGAAAAAGACCTATTCCAATGCTTATTGGGCAAGAAAGAATAGTTATCTTAGACTCTACAAGCCTTTGGCATTTTATCCATATTCCATGGCTTGACTAAATACACACAGAAAATGAACTTCAAAACATCTACTCAAACTGGATGCCAGGTGTAATATTTGATGGACCTGATAATAAAAAAGCAGAAAGAAAGAATTAACATCACATATATTAGAAGGGTACAAAAACAGAGTTAATCCTTGCCTGTTATTAACAGAACCATCTTTGTTATAATGTTGAGCCCCAACAACCTTCCTTCCTACATCCTGTAATTGCTGTCTCAGTGACACAGAGTACACTACAATAATGCACACAGGAACAATAAATTTATAACTTTCAAAACAAACTTACAATTCAAATTTGAGTTAACAATTTTATTTTACCATCCCCAGAAATCAACCCAATAATCAAATCATGCCCATCCTTAGCATCCTGATCAAATGCGTGGCACACAGGGTTCGAATTACTGAAATGGATAGACTTTATCGGATCCTACATTTGATGATTTAATTTTCATAAGAGAACCCAAATTTTCCAAAACTTTTAAAAGTCAAATAACAAAATACCAAACTACCTTGTCTTGAGAATTCAAATCGCTTATAAAGATAGCATCTCCAACATTGAAGACCAAATAAGAACCTTTACCATCGAAGTTTGAATTACCCATTGAATTACTAGAACTCGAAGACCCCAATGACCCAATCCTACTATTCCCACCATTAATCTTACTCCCACCATTCCCTCCAACAAAGCTAAGAGCCCGACTTCCATTACTTCCACCCAATAACCTCGCTGCAGCTGATCGGACCCCACTGCTAGTGCTGAAGCTTGAAGATGAGGCTGTCGGGGTTGATGGGGCTGGCTTCTCTTTTAGATGTGCTAGGGTTACCTGATCATTAAAAATTCAACCAAAAATGCTTTCAAAAGTTCAATTCTGACAAAAATAAAGCTAACTAAATGAACTAATACGAGTGACCATCAATGGATTCTAAAACATGGACTTTTTAGAAAATCCCAGAACGTGAGAATCAACCAAACGCCTTCCAGAAATACACGTTAATAAATTTGAAAAAAAATAGTCCTACAAAACTTTAATTTTGAAAATTGGGTATCAAATTATATCCAAATATATCAACATTAACCAAAGATTGTCATGGAAAACTATTAATCAAAATAAATCAAAACCCATATTCAAACGGTAATTCTAACAAACAGGTATTGATCATTAATTAAAACCCTAGAAATCATTATCAACAAGAAAGAAAAAAAAAAAAAAAAACCTTAAACTCGCAGAACATCCATTTTCACGAAATGGGTATTCAAGAAAACTCCCAAAAAGAGAAAAATTGGTTCAAAAAAGTAAGAAATAGAAATTTCAGAAATGTTTGGAAGAACGAACCTGAGTGACGGTTTTGCCATGAGCGTAATGAAGGAGACCCGAAGGGTGAGTCTTCTCGTAGTGTAGCTTATAACGTCCTTCTGGGGTTTTGAAATAGGTCTTGAGCCCCGGTGACTGAACCGCCGTGTTGGCCGATGAAGCCGCCGCCGCCGTTGATAGCATGCCGTTTGGGTTGCTGTTGATCATCGTCTACCATGTGATCATATAACACACAATACTACTAGTAGTTTTAGTACACAACCACGTTTTTCTTTTTTCAATTTAATTTTCAAAAAAGAAGAGCTCGTGCTGTGCTGTGCTTTTGGTTTTTCTTTTCTGGGTTTTGTGTTTTTTTTTTTTTTCAATGGCTTCTAGGATCAGAGGGCGGGATCCTGTGGTTTGGTGAATAAAATGGTACTTTGGGTACGATAATTAGTTTAGTTCATGTAATGGGTTGGGATTTGACTTTTTTTGGGGGGTTTTGGGTCAATGGAATGGACGGTGGTGATGGCGAGGATTTTAGTTACTGTCTTTATCTGTCTGTCAATGGATTTTGATAGAGAGTGAGTGAAAGCATGATTCAGCCACTATGAAACAGCCACTGACAATTGGCTCATTGGCTCTGTTGAGAAGTTGAGGTTTGTGTTTGTATATTAATGTTTTTGCTTTCCGGGACTTATCTAATTTGAGATAATTATGCTCTAAACATAGGTTCATCCAGGAGGGTATATTCTGTTCTGTTTTGGGCCTACAGGCCCACTTGTTTGGGCCCATATTGGAGAAGTAGAAATAGAAGAAATTTTGGTTTGTATGACAGGCTCTGAGTCTCTGACCCAAAAAAAAGGAAAAATGGTTTGTTTGAGGATAAACTTTGGAGAACAAAAATGAGTCTTTACTTGCTCAAGCCCCAATGGCTTGTATCCATCCATACGGCTTAAAATGCTGAAGCCCATTGGTGTTTAGATTGTCCTGGTTGGTGTGATTGTGATTTAGGTTAAGTCACAACGTCTTACAGATTGATAAATGAAAAATTCGTTAAGAAGAAAAAGTAAGTAGTGTTTCTGAAAGAGTAATACAACAATTAGCATCTGGGCTAGAAAGAGTTATAAAACAACTTACGCACTTTACACAGCACAATAAGTTTCCCGACTTATGGCTGCTCATTGTTCATACGAGGCAAATATGTCTTAGCGCAGGGAATGGGAAACCTTAAACACAGCGTCTAGATACCCATAAACTTTGAGATTAGAATTAGATAGGGGCCGCGCGAACGCAGGCCCCCACTACCACAAATTATGACGTAGGCTCTGCCACTTGGGCAGACCTTAGGCGAGCACCCCTCCTAAGTGCAATGGAGGTCACTAGCCTAGGCCATGGGCCTTTTTGATCACCCATTGACCCCGTCCAGGTAAGTATGTTGCTCGTTCCCATGAGTCCTCTTTTTATACTACCTCCACTCCCTTTTTCTTCTTACGCGTTTCCGATGTGGGATTACAGCTTTACAAGTGCAAGACCCACACGCTTTTGTCTCACAGCTTAACTAGGCCACACGACACTCACTCACTTTACTTCCACTCCAATTAACACTGTTAAAATCGTGCTGTGCCACTAGGAAGAATGATAATATTCATTGAAAAAGCAAAAGCGTATTTGATAGCCTTGTCACGGAGCAAATCATGAATACCTATGCACCCACCAAATGAATTTACTGTGTTTTTAACTTTTTCCCGTGCAACCATTGCAGAAGCCATGGACATAAGATGGGTCTGAAATATTCAGATTGAAGAAATTAAATTGAGGGTGTGATGCAGCTCTTTGAGTTTTCAATCCATTTCCAAATTACAAGTCTTCTGGTTGGGAGGTAATTCCAGGAGTACCAAATAATTTTCCCTTGAGCAATGGGTTAAGAAACCAAACTTTGTTCTTTATATTCTAGGCTATTTAAGGCTAGCTTGGTAAGAATTTGATTTCCCTCCTGGTTTTGGAGAGTGGATCCTCATCAACCTCCAATCACAGACCTCATAAATAATTCTTTTAGATTGTAAGGTATGAACTCTTAAACACAGTTCACAATTTTTTTAGGAATTACTATCCTTTTTACCTACTAACATAAGACGTCATCTTTGTTAAAATACTACGATATTTTTTTTTAACTTAGTTAAATTATTTATTAGAATAATCATTTATCGAAATTTTATATATGATAGATTAAATAAAGTAAAAAAGAAAAAGAAATTGAGGTCTATTACAACAGTAAAATGTGATTGTTCAAAACAAATCATCTATTACGTCAACTCTACTTTAAGATAACCTAATAATCACTTGCTGTGGCTAAGATTATAAACATGTTCAACAAACAATTGATTCCAACAATTCATATCGAATAACTAGAAAGAAATAAAAAATGTGAAAAAGAAAATAGAAAAAGTGATAGCATGGTTGGTTTTTTAGAGTTGGGCTTCCAAATGATCATTTAGCCTCCAAATAAGAAGTCATGAATATTATTAAACAAAAATAACACTAAGAAATTAAATAAGATAATGGTGATAAATCGATCATAATTATGGAATCTTATCATTCCACCCCCCCCCCCCCCCCCCCCCCCCTAAAAAGCTAACCTTATCCTTAATCACATATGAATTCTGCTAGAGCCCCTTTGACCTTAATCATTCTGGAAAGACCTTCTTAAACTATTTTGTCAATTGAAAGATGCAAAATAACAATTTATTAATTCTTGGATAAATTATATTTTACCACCTTAAACTATGCACCAGATTATATTTTGCACCCTAAACTATTTGAACCAAGCTAAGGGAGTCAATCTTGTACCAAAGGCTGTACCAGTTTGACCAGTGGAACAATATATTTCGGTACCGGCCAATACCAGTATACCGTTTTGGATTTACCGTTATTTTTTATATTTATAAATATATATATATATGTGTGTGTGTGTGTGTGTGTGTGTGTGTATTAATAAATATATAAGTGTGCGCACCCAAAACTGAAACCCGTTGGGCTGGGCCTCCCTTGGGCTCACAACTTACTTGTATAGTGGGTTTGGATTTCCTACACTGGGTCGTTCCTGACGCTAAGACTCAATGGAATCACTTTTCTCTCCTCGGGGGTCTGAACCACCTTCTCACTCTGCTTTCTCTCTGTTTACACTCTTCTTACAGCCAATTGTCCAACCTCTGTCTTCTCAAAACTTCTTGTATTTATAGTCCATAGATTAGTGGAGAGGTCATAATTACTTGCCAGTAAGTGCAACCGGCGGTCCAGTATTATCGATCGTAAGTGGGTGGTTAGGTGGGAGTGGGAAGCGGTGAGGGTGGCGTTGGAACTTGGTTCCCACCTCCACGATAGTTCTCGGCAGCGGTGCCTCTCCGAGGCACGGCCGGGTAGGTACAGGGCGGGGCGTCCCGAGAGTCGAATATTTATCACTGCTCGGGAAGGTGTTGCCGAGAAACGATGAAGAGGCAAAGCTTGGGCCTGCAGCATGCGTGGCCCGGGGGTGGGCCGCCAGGTAGAGGGAGACTGGCCTCATGGGCCATACACCCAGGCCAGGGTCCAAGGCCCAATATGGGCCATGGTGTGGGGGCCGTACAATAGCCCCCCCTTGATTCGCTCCCCATTCCCGGGGGTGAATCAAGGATCACAAGGGGTAAATACCCGTCTGGGAAGTCGAAGGGTCAGTGCCCGGCCGTTGATGGGCGCATTAATGCGTGTCTCAAAAGACGCGTTTGGAATTGACTGACGGCCTATCTGTTATCACTGTCTGACGGTTCGTGAACCGAGGCGTCACGCGTGTGGCAGTTGAAGCGGCGGTCTGCGTGGTTTTTTTCCAGTTGATCGTTAAATGCTTCTCATTTTACTCCCCACGCCTATAAATAATCCCTCTAGTCACTGACTCTCACTTTCGCATTCCTCACTTTTCAATATCTTACTCTGCCGAGCATCCCTCCTTTGTGGTTCATCTTCTGGCCCAGAACACACTTCCTCCTTAGAGCCCACAGTAAGTTCCTTTCCCTCTTCTTGCTTTTTCAGTTTAGCCATTTCAGTCTATTCTTTGATAATCATAGCATTTCTTTTTCCTTTTACTAAAAACACTCGCTTTGAAAAAAATGAGTTACTCTTACCTCCTTTCTTCCGAACATGCTTTGGCTAGATTTAGGGAAGCCTATAATGTTCCTAGTGACGTAGACATTGCCTACTGCAATATGGGCGATATTGACATCCAGAGGCGCCGTGGTGAAAACACGGTGTTCTTTCCCTTGATGGCCATTCTAGAGGGTGGGCTTAGGTTCCCGGTTGACCCTCTAATTCTTAGTACCCTTAGATTTTACGGCCTTTGTCCCGACCAACTCCCTCCCAACTTTTACCGAGTAGTGAGTTGCGTGAGTAGGTTGAACTAGTTGTACGGGTTGCAACTAAATCACTATGACATTAATCAGATGTATAGTCTGTGCGGCAATATCGAGTCGGACTATTATATAAAGACTAGGGATGTGAGGGTACGGCTTATTTCATGCCTACCAGATTCAAACCGTAACTCGGCTAAAGATTTCGTTCGGGTGAGTGGCAATTGGTTTGCCGAGGAGATCCCCTGTGCATTTTCGCCGCGCGACGTTGGTCGGTGACTAGCCTTTATTTACTTTGGTCTCTTTTGATTTTGGTCCGGTTATGTAATCATTAACCCTTATTTCCTTTGTGCAGAGAGCAAAAGATTCAAGCCGAACCTCAGAGTGGTACATGTTCGGGACCTGAATTTCGTGCTCAGGTCAAAAATCTTCGTACACACGGACGGACAACTCCGAGCGTCCCACCTCATCCTCGGTGTCAATCCCGTCTACTCAACTTGGCAGGCATTCAGCCAAGCTTTGCTAGTTGACAGCCCTCTCCTCTCATATATCGACGTCCGGCACGCAAACTTCTTCCCACCAAAGCTAACTGCCGGCGAGGCACGTGATCTCGGCCCCCGGTTCATTTGTTCAGACGAGCGACAGCCTATTCGTGACGAATCAGCCGAGCGCGTATCTGCCAAGCGTAAGAGACGTGCCCACGAGCGAATCCAGCAAGAAGTTCCTGCTTAGCCCGAGAGAACTGAGGAGCCCGAGGCTACTGTTCGGGAAGAGGAGAGTGCAATCGCGGAACCAACTGATTCTTCTGAAACAGGATCCGACCAAGGCAACGCCATTGTGGCTAGGAGGAAGATGACGCTCGACCGCTTCGTCCCGAGTGCCCAGCCTACCGCGCAGCAGCAACAAACCCGTGGCCAAGACGCTTCGCCTCCCGCTGTCCCATCAACCCGAGTTCGAAAAAGGCCACGCACAACCGATCAGACTCAAACGGGCTCGGGCAACGTGCCCCTTCGGCCCTCGGCGGGTATTGTCATCCGGGAACCGGTAGCACAAACCGGGATAGACCTGGCGTCTACTTCCCGGGCTCCGGCAGCATGGCGACCCTCCTTCCAACTTGACGGCGAGCCTCTTCCATCGACGGCCAGTGCCCGAGTATGGGACAAAGGTTATGGGGGCCGTGTGGCGCAAAGTCTGGCGCGTGGCATCCTCTTGCCCGAGGACATGCATGCTTTCACGCAAGGGACGGATGAGTCTTTGGGAAGGCGTATGCAGTGGCACACCATAGCAGTAACTGTTTCGTTTTTCTTTCCCATTCTCGGTTTCCCATTTACTCATGTACGTGTACTTTCCATTTTGCCTTATAAATTGAATTTTGTGTGGTCAGGCTGCACAAATGTCATACATTGTGGACGGCAGGATGAAGGATTTAGCCGAGGACGTTGAGCGGGAGAAGGCCCTGAGGGACGTCGCCGAGGCCACGTTGAGGGAGAAGTCGAAAATTGCCGAGGAGGCAGAGAATAAAATTGCCACGGCCGTGAAGGCCCAAGCTCTTGCCGAAACGAAGTCTGAGGAGCTGGAACTGCAACTGGGCGGCACCGAGCTTAAATTGGCGGAGGCTCAGAGCTTGAATACCATGCTGGAAGGACAACTGGCCGATTCGAAGGCGGCGCTGGAGGCTTGTGAAAACAAGTGGTATAACGAGGGGTTCGCTGATGCCGAGAATTCGGCGGAGCCGGTCATCCGCCAGGCCCACAGGCTCGGATATGAGGAGGGTTGGTTCGCCGCTCTTCAAGCCTTGGGGATTCCCGAGGATTCTCCGTTGAGGGATCGCAGCAAGATCCCTTTCCCGAGTATCCCCAAGACCGAGAAGCCTGCGCCCCTCATTATCGACGAAGAAGAGACCTCCAGCATGAGGGAACTGGTGAACGCCATTGACTCTCACGCGGTGCCGACCGATATGGAGGGGACCAGCCACCCCCATGTTGGGGACCGAACTGGGGAGGACGTCCAGTCGCCAACTCCTTACGCCGACCAACGCTCTCAAGAGGACGCATCCTCCGCTCATGCGGCAGATATCTAAATTTGAAAGCCAGCCCTTCTTTATTTTTCCTTCTTTTGAGAATTTAAATGAGCTTAATTGCCTATGTCACCGGGTTGTGGTGACGGGATAATTTGTTTATGTTGTATTTTCTTTATTCCGAGTTGCCGGGTTTTGGCAACAAAACGTTAATTTAAGTTTTATGCCTTAATATGAATGCTTTATCGTGTTGCTCTTTCGTATTGACCGAGTAATAAACTCTTGTTGGTTGCCTCTTTATTGTGATGTGTCCGACTATGGTAAGGTTTCCACCTGCTCGGTGATAGGGATCGAACCGAGGGTCAGGCTTCTGTCCTTAGAGTGAATCGTCCGGGTTTCTACCTGCTCGGTGATAGGATCGAACCGAGGGTCAGGCTTCTGTCCTCGAACCCTTAAGGTTTCCACCTGCTCGGTGATAGGGATCGAACCGAGGGTCAGGTTTCTGTCCTTAGAACAAAAAGGCTAAGGTTTCCACCTGCTCGGTGATAGGGATCGAACCGAGGGTCAGGCTTCTGTCCTTAGAACCCTTAAGGTTTCCACCTGCTCGGTGATAGGGATCGAACCGAGGGTCAGGTTTCTGTCCTTAGAACAAAAAGGCTAAGGTTTCCACCTGCTCGGCGATAGGGATCGAACTGAGGGTCAGGCTTCTGTCCTTAGAACAAAAAGGCTAAGGTTTCCACCTGCTCGGTGATAGGGATCGAACCGAGGGTCAGGTTTCTGTCCTTGAACCCCTAAGGTTTCCACCTGCTCGGTGATAGGGTCGAACCGAGGGTCAGGTTTCTGTCCTTAGAACAAAAAGGCTAAGAATGAACCATGCTCGGTGATTGGGATCGAACCGAGGATTAGGGTTAGAAAGGTGCGGATCTGCATGAAAAGCATCATTAGTATAACTAACAAAACATATACAATAGGTTGCGGTTAACTTTATGCCCGGCGTATCGCCCATCAATGATAGTACTTCTTGAGATTATGGACGTTCCACGGTCGGGGCAGCTGTCTCTCGTCTAGGTCTTCCAAGAAGTAAGCCCCGGTGCCGGCCACGGCTGTGACCCTGTAGGGTCCCTCCCATGTCTGCACCAATTTCCCGGCACTAGTGTCCCGCATCTTGCCCACGGCTCTTCTGAGAACCAAATCCCCGGCGACAAACTCCCTCGTTCTCACACTTCGGTTGTATCTCTGGGCGAGCTTCTGCTGATATTCCGCGAGCCGTATTGTCACCATCTCGCGGTACTCTTCCACCTTGTCCAAATATCCTACCATCATTTCGTCATTTTGGGCGTGATCGAACCCCGCTACTCGCGCACTGCATAGATTCACCTCGGTAGGGATCACGGCCTCCGCTCCGTATGTGAGAGAGAAAGGGGTCTCCCCGATGGACTGTCTAGGAGTGGTGCAGTATGCCCACAAGACTTTTGGAAGTTCCTCGGCCCAATTTCCCTTCGCGCCCTCCAGCCTTTTCTTTAGCCCACTCACAATCACCTTATTCACGGCCTCGGCCTGACCGTTGCCCTGTGGATAAGCGGGAGTTGAGTACCTGTTTTTGATACCGAGACCACCGCAAAAGTCTCGGAACGCCCGGCTGTCAAACTGTAGCCCGTTGTCCGATATGATAGTGTTCGGCACCCCGAACCTGGTGATGATATTTTTCCATACGAATTTCTTTACTTCCACATCTCGTATGTTGGCCAAAGCTTCCGCCTCCGCCCACTTGGTAAAATAGTCGACGGCCACCAAAACGAACTTTCGGCCGCCCGTCGCCCGAGGGAATGGGCCGAGAATGTCCAGCCCCCATTGTGCAAAAGGCCAGGGGCTGCTGATCGGGTTCAGGTGGCCCGTGGGCTGATGGATCAGAGGGGCGTGCTTCTGACACTGCTCACACTTAAGCACATACTCGGCGGCGTCTTTCTGCATTTGAGGCCACCAAAACCCCTGAGTCATCGCTCGATGCGCCAATGAACGTCCCCCGACATGGCCGCCGCACACTCCAGAGTGGAGCTCGGCCAAGAGCTCGCCCACTTTCTCCGGGCGTAAGCACAGGAGGTACGGCCCTCCGAAGGACCTTCGATACAATGTCCGGTTTTTCACCAACCAATACCGAGGAGCTATCCTACTGATCCTGATGCCCTCCTTCTCGTCACTTGGTAGTCGGTCGTCAGCCAGAAAGTCGATAATGGGGTCGATCCAGCACGGGGTAGGGGCTGCGATGGCCGTGACATTGATCCTTGTAGTTCCCGAGTCGCTCATTACCCTGACGCTCGGCTCTGAAATAAGCTCGACTTTGATTTGCCGCGGTATCTCTTCGATCACTGACGACGCCAGCGTGGCGAGGGAGTCGGCATGTCTGTTCTGTGTTCGGGCTACCTGAAAAACCTTCACCGTGTTGAAGCCAGCCATAACTAGTTTCGCCTGTTCTAGGTACGCTTTCATCCTGGGATCTCGGGTTTCGAAACTGCCCTGCACCTGATTAACCACCAGACGCGAATCCGAATATAGCTCAATCTCCCGAGCCCCCAGGCTCGAAGCTGTCCTCAGTCCGGCCAGAAAAGCCTCGTATTCTACCTCGTTGTTGGATGCCCTGAAACCCAATCTAAACGAGTGCTCCAGTCGTATTCCCTCTAGGGTGATTATAACAACTCCTGAACCTGCACCCGTGGAGCTCGACACGCCGTCTACGAACACCTTCCACGGGCGAGCCTCCAGTCGGCAAACCATCTCCCCCTTCTCTCTGGGCGAAAACTCAGCGATAAAATCCGCAAGGACCTGGCCCTTCACCGAGCTTCGAGGTCTGTACCGTATGTCGAAGGAACCGAGTCGAGTCCCCCACTTGGCTACACGGCCCGTAAAATCCGACCTCTTTAATAACGACTGTAATGGGTACTCGGTCAGGACGTATACAGTGTGAGCTTGAAAATAGTGCGGTAACTTCCTGGTGGCGTGTATCAGGGCTAATACGAGCTTCTCCAAGGGCAAGTACCTCGTCTCGGCGTCGACAAGAGTTTTGCTGATGTAGTACACGGGTTGCTGGATTCCTTTGTCCCTCAGCAGCACAGCACTCAAGGCGTGCTCGGATACCGCCAGATACATGAACAAATCCTCACCTGGCTCTGGCGCCGTAAGCATGGGCGCCCGCGCCAAATAATTCTTCAGATCCACAAAGGCTTCTTCACACTCCTCGCTTCACCGAAATCCAGTCCATTTCTTCAGCAGTTGGTAGAATGGTCGGCAGCGATCTGCGAATTTTGAGATGAACTGGTTAAGGGCTGCTAGCATCCCGGTTAGTATTTGCACTTCCTTCGGGTTGCTCGGTGGCTTCAATCTTCTCACAGCTTCTATCTGGTCGGGGTTGACCTCAATTCCCCGCATACTGATCAGGTACCCCAGGAACTTCCCGGCCCTGACGCCAAATGCGCACTTCTCCGCATTAAGGCGCAACTTGTGCCGTCGGAGAACCTCGAAAACCGCCTGGAGGTCCCCCATATGCAGGGCTTCCTGTTTGCTCTTCACCACCATGTCGTCGATGTACACCTCGACCGTGCGCCCTATCTTGTCTCAGAACATTCTTGTTATCATTCGTTGGTAGGTGGCCCCGGCATTCTTCAGTCCGAAGGGCATTCTCGTGTAGTGATAATTGGCTTCCGGGGAGATGAACGCCGTTTTTTCTTGATCCTCGGGCGCTAGGGCGATTTGGTGATACCCTTGGAAAGCGTCCAGAAAGCTCATCCTCGGGTGCCCACACGTGGCATCCACCAGCTGATCAATCTTAGGCACGGGAAAAGGGTCTTTCGGGCAGGCTCTGTTCAGATCGGTGAAGTCGACGCAAACCCTCCACTTGCCGTTCTTCTTCTTCACTACCACGGTATTCGCCAACCAATCCGGGAAGAAGATTTCCCGAATCACCCCAGCCTCCTTCAATCTTTGAACTTCCACCTTTACTGCCTCGGAATGCTCCCAGGCTGACCTCCTCGGCCTCTGCTTTTTAGGGGTGAATGAGGGGTCAACTCCAAGTCTGTGCACGATGAATTCGGGATCCACCCCGGGCACCTCGTATGGACTCCATGCAAATACGTCCACATTCCGTATTAGGAGTAGCAACATCTCTACCTTTTCCCGGTCCTCCATGCTCTCCCCTATTTGGAAGTACTTGTCTATATCCGGCAACACCTTTACCTTGAGCATATTCTTGGCGCGCGCGCCCCCCTTTCTCTTTTGGCGGGCTCTGTAATTGCTACAAAAGCGTCCCCGACGACGAACATTTGGGGTCGGCCTGATCCTTCTGGTCGGTCTGCTCCTTCTTCCAATCGACCATGGCGATCAAACATTGCCTGGCCGCCCGCTGACTTCCTTGTATCACCGTGACACCATAATCAGTATGAAACTTGACCTTCATGTGCAGAGTGGACGGGACAGCCCCCATTGCATGTATCCATGGTCTCCCCAGAATCACCGTGTAGGGGGAGTATGAGGCAACTATGAAGAAGCTTACCATTTCCTCCTTGCCCCCCATGCTCACGAGTAGAGAGATTTGCCCCTCGGGCGCCACCATTTTCCCGTCGAACCCAACCAGGGGAGTGTTGTACTTCGACAGATCCTCATTCCTCAACCCGAGCCCCCTGAATAGGTCCGGGTACATAACATCCGCCCCGCTTCCCTGGTCTATCATTATTCTCTTCACAACAAAGCCGCCAATCCTTGCCGTGACTATCAAGGCGTCGTCGTGCGGCTGAATGGTTCCTTCCAAATCATTGTCGTCGAAAGCGATTGGCTCTCGGGTAGGTCTGATCTTCTTCGCGGGAGGCGGCACGCCCGTACTTCCTTCCACCGATATTACTGTCAACACCTCTTTCCCCTTTGCCGTTGAAATGACCCTCGGGGCGACGTGAATAACATCAATTATCCCGAGAGGGGGCAGAAGGGGATTCCCTCTGTGTGGAGCGCCATGCCCTATTCCTCGATCCCCGGAATCCGTCACGAATTCCTTGAGGTGCCCTGCCTTAGCCAGCTGCCCAAGATGGTCCCTTAACACTCGGCATTGCTCAGTAGTATGTCCCCAGTCTTTATGGTAGGTGCAGTATAGGTTCTGATTCCTCCTAGAGGGGTCGCCAGCCATCCAGTTCGGCCATCTGAAATACGGTTCGTGTCTAATCTTATCCACAATTTTATGCACGGGCTCCTTGAACGTCACGTTCACCTCCCCTACCGGTGCTACCGATTCTTGAATCCTCAAATTTCCCGTGCCCTCTGTTGAAAACTGCTCTGCCGAGGGCGATCTGTCACCTGTGCCTTGCCTTTGCTTTGTATTCTGTCATCTTCCAGCCGCTTGTACTCCTCAATCCACCTCATCAGCTGCCTCATATCCATCCTCGGGAGGTTTCTTAGTTAACGATTCCCTCAGCCCCGATTCATCAGGCAATCCCAATCTGAAAGTGCTCGCTGCAATCTTCTCGTTCCCTTCGCCAATCTCGTTGTAGAGCTCCCAGTATCGGCTAGCATAATCACGGAGGGTTTCCCCTGCCCTCATCTTCATAGACAGCAGCGCGTCCACCGATTGCTGTTCCCGGCTGCACGTCACGAAACGGGAACCGAACTCCTGTATTAGCTCGGTGAAACTATGGATGGAGCCCTTGCGTAACCCGTTGAACCACCTCAAAGCTGTGGGACCAAGGCTGGAGGGAAAAACCTTGCACATCAGAGCATCATTTCGGGTATGTAGAGACATCATCTGGATATAGTGGCTGACATGCTCTACGGGGTCCGTTTTCCCGCCATATGAATTGAACGGCGGGTGCGTAAATCTGTCTGGCATCGGTGCTCGCTCAATATCTGCTGAAAATAGGGATCGAGCTGCCCTGCGCAGTGCACAGCTCATCGCATCCATGGCCGCGTTCCTTGGCCGTCCCTCTGGAGAACCCGAGCCCCGATTCCCGTATTCCCGTGACCGAGAGCGATTTCGTCTTCGGCGAGATTCCGCTGAATGGGAGCGGTCTCGGCGGCGACGGGACTCCTTCGAGTGCGAACGCTCCCTGTGGCGTTGGGATCCCGATTGATTCGACCCCATCCCGCGTCTTTCTTCCTCGGCGTCAGGCCTTCCCCCTCGGTCGTCTTGACCCACTCGGCGGCGCTCGTTTCTTGCTTCCAACTCCAGGTCTTGTACTAACCTCCGCAGCCGCTCGAGCTCTTCATCCCTGGCGTCGGGCTGCCTTTGCCGGGAAGCATGGGATGCCGTTCTCCCCGTTTGATATGACCCTTCTCCAAGACCGGACCGCTCTTCCAGTTGCTCGTAAGTCGGATCCTCGCGTCTCTTCTGCCTCTGTTCCCGCCAGGTGGAGCCCCGGGAAGACCCCGCCGAGCCGCTCTCGACGTTACCTCCAGACATCTTCCTGTACACGAGTCTCGGCGGAACCACTGCTTAGTAGGATTTCCCACAGACGGCGCCAATTGTGCGCACCCAAAGCTGAAACCCGTTGGGCTGGGCCTCACTTGGGCTCACAACTTAATTGTATAGTGGGTTTGGATTTCCTACACTGGGTCGTTCTTGACGCTAAGACTCAATAGAATCACTTTTCTCTCCTCGGGGGTCTGAACCACCTTCTCACTCTGCTATTTCTCTATTTACACTCTTCTTACAGCCAATTGTCCAACATCTGTCTTCTCAAAACTTCTTGTATTTATAGTCCAAAGATTAGTGGAGAGGTCATAATTACTTGCCAGTAAGTGCAACCGGCGGTCCAGTATTATCGATCGTAAGTGGGTGGTTAGGTGGGCGTGGGAAGCGGTGAGGGTAGCGTTGGAACTTGGTTCCCATCTCCACGATAGTTCTCGGCAGCGGTGCCTCTCCGAGGCATGGCCGGGTAGGTACAGGGCGAGGCGTCCCAAGAGTCGAATATTTATCACTGCTCAGGAAAGTGTTGCCGCGAAACGATGAAGAGGCAAAGCTTGGGCCTGCAGCATGCGTGGCCCGGGGGTGGGCCGCCAGGTAGAGGGAGACTGGCCTCATGGGCCTTACACCCAGGCCAGGGTCCAAGGCCCAATATGGGCCATGGTGCGGGGGCCGTACAATAAGTTTACCATAAAACATTACCTTAATTTAGAACAAATTATTCATGATTTTAGACTTTAGCATCAATTAAAAAATAAAAAATAAATAAAAAACAATATAAAAACTAAAAAGCTTAATTGTTCATTGCATACTAAAAAAACAAATAATACTAATAAGTTAATGCAAGAAAGTTACCATTTTGCCCTTACAAAAATTCAAAAATTACAAAACTTAAAAAAAAAAAAAAAAAAAAAACTTTTATCTGTACCGCCCGATAATGCCCAAAATCAGCCAGTATGGCCGGTATTTAAAACGGTATAAAACGTTGATATTTCGATACCGACATATGTACCAGTACGGTACATATCGGCCGATACCAGTACGGTATCGACCACCTTGATTTGAACGCACATTTTGCATCTCAACAGTGACGGCTCTAAGAATTTTTCTCAGGATGTTTCTTAAGGAGTATAAATTACACAACCTACTGTGCATTATCCACGGCTCAACCCACTGCCTAACATAATTTAATTTGTTTGTCTTTTATAATGTATTGGTTAATTAAATTATTAATTATTGTTGTTTAGTTGCTTCATTTTTTTTTTTTATTGACTACTAGCAGTCTAGCACACACCCCACTGTGCATTAGCATACACCCCATGTACATTATCCACGGCTCAACCCACTGCCTACTACCTAGTGCCTAACATAATTTAATTTTTTGTCTTTTATACTGCCTCTGCATGCCTTCAACCTTTACTGTCTCTACCTGTCCACTTCCCCAATTCAAATATCCCACCCCACGGTCCTATGGCCCTCATCCACTGCCCACTCAACAGACAAGAATCACAAGAGCCAATCAACATTCCACAAAATATTAAACATATAAAACATTCACAACACACAAAATTCACAATACATAAAACGACAAACTCACAAACCAATAAAGTCAAAATGTCAAATAAAGTTATAAAGTAAAGGCAATTAGACATTTAGACATAGAGAAACAGAGAGATAAAGAGAATCTCATTTCAGTTCAAAGAGAAAGAAAGAGAAAGCTCTGCTCTCACTCAATCACTCTCAAATCAGAGCACAGCAATTAGCAAAGCCAAAGATGTAAGATTTAGATGAGATAGACTGATAAAGAAAAAGAGAGAGAAGTAAAGAACTGAAATACCTCGAGGCCTGAGGGGCGACGCCGCGACGTTGCGTCGAGGTGAGGACTCGAGGGACGAAGGTCGAGGCAATGAGGCAAGCCAAGCAATCTCTAATCCAATCTCCAATCTCGCCGTCGCTGTTGCTCGAGTTTGAGGCGGTCCAGGCGGAGGCGTCATCGTGCTGATGTGCTTAGAGCTTGGTCGTTGATGAGGTTTTTTTTGTTTAGGTTAGGAGTTCAGTTCTGATTTCAATTTTGCTAATTTGCTTTACCATTTGATGATTTTGATCAATCGGCAGACGCATATTGGTAATTTGGGTTTTGGTTGGTTTTTTTTTTTTTTTTTTTTTTTTTTTTTTTTGAGAATTCGTTTGGGTTGGGCCGTATTTAGTTAATAAAAATTTAACTAAATTTTTTTTGAGAATCCGTTTGGGTTAGTTTTGTTTAGGATTGATGTTGGGTTTTTTTTCCCTAGGGTGAGCTTGCTATGTTAATTTTTTTTTTTAGATTTTAGTTAAAATTTTGTTTTTGGGCTTTTTCTTTTTGCTTGAAAGTAGAACAAATAATGAAGCAAAATTTAATTTTATTGGCATAAAAAATTGAGGGTGTTCCCAAAATTTTTTTAAAGGGTATTCAAATAAATAAATAAAATTATTATATATAATTTTTTTTTTAGGCCAGGGTGGTCCTAAGACCACCCTACCCTTAACGTGGCACTGCCGTTGCACCCTAGTGTTATTTTTGTTGTTATATTTAACGGAATCCTACTGCACGTGACAAGCACATGCATCTTGCTTAGGTGAAACAAACTTAAAAGACCAAAACACCCTTTTTCAAAATCAATTAAAACAAAACCCAATTTTTCCACATCTCTCTCCTGTGAGCGCCTCTCCCAAATTCAGATTCTTGTAAACCCTAAAGACACATGACCATGTCTTTGCTTCTAGACCCCAAACTGCTGCTAATATATATACCACTTATAACCATCTCAATATTACATGAGCACTTTATGGACCCTATTGGCGTCAAAAGAGCGTAAGGTTTACCTCTATGATCTGTTTAGCTCAAAACCTATCAGTATATTCATGTTGAAGAAATGTGAGCCTTTGTGTCACGCCTTTGCATCTTGTCAAGGAAGCCAATTAGGCTTAAAGACCATCTCTGTGAGTAGTGGTACATTAACGCAAGCTCCAGAAGCATATAAAGCGTTAGTGGGGGCGCTCTTCTAGCCGATGTGGGACTCGATGAGTACAAGTCCAAGCTAAGCGCTTGCTTGCTCGTGCCTGCACTCGGGGAGTGTGTATTTGAACGTGTTGTGTTTGAAAGGGTTTGTGCAGTATGTATTGAATTTAAATTATTTAGCTAATGTGACGAGTTAGGAGTGGCTGGCGTAAAACACACCTTTTACGCCAACTCCTGACTTTATGCCACCTTTTACGCCAGCTCTTGACCCAATTTAATCTCTTAATTCAAACATCATCTTATAAACACTTTGTTATTACCTATCAAAAAAAATTCACACATCATCTTCTACTCAAATGATTTTGTAATCTCTTCTTGAAAACAGCAATTTACATGTGGCCCAAATTATATTTTTTCTGTAATAAAATCAAGAGAGATCTTTATAGGAAACAAGCTGCCAAAACAGCAACACAAAGTACAGCAAGCAGAGAAAAGCAACACAGAATACAAGCTGATATGACAGCAAACACAAAAAAAATCACGTTCTCATTAGTCTAAACAGAGGACCTAAAATACCTGAGAAAGGCAATAGATAGTCCCCATTTACAGCAAACTACTTTGTTCTCATCAACACAATGGAAGGACCCTCTGAACTCAAGTCTCATTTTCTCCTATTTCTTAATGTTAGTAATAATATGCTCTTCAAAACTAGGAAAACCTTGACGCAATACAGCATTCCTGCATTTCCAGAATTGATAAACAGTGGCCCCCAAGCCAAGTTAACAAATTACAGCCTTCAATCTCTGCCCTCTCCAATTGTTTACAGCCCAATTAACTATCTTCTTCCAACCAATCTCAGGCTACATTGTAGGCTGAATTCCATACATAAATCATTTTCCAGACTCTTCTTGCAACGTGGCATTCAAAGAATAAATGTCTCAGCTCTCTGAATTTGCCCTCAAGAATAGGCACAATACATCGCTTTGTACTCCCCATTTCACCAATCAATCTCTTGTAAGCAACCTGTGTTTCATCGCTAACCAACATATAAAGGCATGCCTAGGGATCATTTGTGGAAACCAAATCAGCTTCCACCAAATTACCACAGCGGCCTTATATCTGACTTCTTACCAGGCTGAAGCACAAGAGTAACAGTCATTCCTTGTATGCACCCAAACCAATGGTTATTAATGCCACAGGATAGCTTAAAATGATCATGAGTATAATACACATACAGGACAAATTATTTTTTACAAACCATTATGTACTCAAATATTCCAAAACAAAAGAAGATATAATCTGCAAAATGTTACAAGTGCGGGGAAAAAACAAAACCCTTCAACTAGGTTACAATATCAATGCAATCTCGTCAATTCTTCAACTCTCTTGCAAAGCTCCTCAACTGTAACATTCATTGCTTTTGAAACCTCGTCCATCTTACTACGGTTGAGATCAAGGAATGACTCGATGAGATCTCCATCCAAGAAATTTCTGGCATCAACTACTTTCTTCTCATTGTTAAATGACCTCCACTGCTCGTGGCTCAACCCTCCAACACCCTTTATCACCTTCCTCAGGTTCGACTGAAGCTTCTCTAAAAAGAGATACTGCTCATGAGGAAGTGAAGCAATGACTCCAATTACACCATTAACAGTACCAAAAATGACAGTTGGAATCTGGCCCACATCAGAATCTGGCAAGCGCATAACAAGGGAACCATGTCGGAATCGATTGACAAATTCTCCAAGGTGATACTCGCCAGCTACCTCAAGACGGCCCCGCTCCTCATCAGTGGCACCTTCACTGTTCTTCCGAACAGTCAAAAGATTGAAGTTATTTTCAGCACCAAGGTAAATGTCATCGTCAAGAATCTCAACAGCTGACATCCAATTTGCATTATAGTCACGGGCTCGCTCCTCAATGGCACCTTCTTCATGCTGAAAACAACGAGCAGTTGTGCATTAATCAGCAAGAGAACAGGCTAGCTATTAGAATCATCGTAAAATCTAATCCACTGTCCAAGAAGACATGAAAACGTTTATGTTTGAAGACCCAATAGGGGAGTCTTTTGTTGTTCAGCGGAAAGCAAGAAAACAAACAGGAAAGCAGGAAGAAAACAGGCTAGCTATAAGAATCATGGTAAAACCTAAACCACTGGCCAAGAAGACATTAAAAATTTATGTTTGAAGACCCAAATAGGGGAGTCTTTTGTTGTTAAGCGGAAAGCAAACAGGACATGTATAATGTTGGACTTGTATATTATTTTCGATTGGTAACTTTTTTGAACCCACAACCCCCTCCTCTCCCTGTAACTGTAAGTACAGGAAGAGGAGGTGCAACTTAGCTAGAGCTCATTGGCTGTTGGAGTAGTAGACATTAGACAATAAGCATTACTTTAAATGTCTTGACAGTAAATGATAGGGTAATAAAATATTGACAGTTTATCACTTACCTTGTAGATTAACAAGGAGATTGATTTCATCAGGTCACCAACAACAATGAAATCTCCACGAGTTTGCACATAGAGGGCAAGTATGTGTCCGTGATGTCCACATTCAGATTGTAACTCACGAGTACCATCTTCCCGGAGCATCCACTTGTACAATTGGATTTTTTGATTGATACCAGCCAGCAGCTTGCCATTGAAAGCATTCAGAGAGTAAACAGATCCTTTGGTTTCCTTCTCAGCAATAAGCTGTAGCTTCCCGTCTTCAACAATGAAAACTAATATTCGGCCCTAAAAATTGTTCATGAAGGAAAAACAAAAGTTGGAATGACAGCATCATATCTAATTTTAGGTTTTGGGGAATTAAAAATTAAATAAGAAAAAGGATCGGTAGTGTCACAATTACCTTGGTTGGCTCATTCTCTTCTGGCAATACATATGCAGTGCCAGCACAGTAGTACACATTACTATCATCAGAGAAAGAACAACTAAGGATGGAGCAAGCATATTCAAAGGTGTCAAGTTGGTAAGTGGATATGAACTCAAAGGTCTGGTCATCCAGCAGACGGATATAGTGCGTTTCAGAATCTTCTGTACTGGACTGGTTTGACTTCAGACTGCAAATAGCAAAGGTCCTGGACTGCTCCTGATGACAGATACGGCGTGCATGCTCCCCAAGCGGTATAGAGCGGATATGAAGTTTCTGGATATCATCAATGGTGCCAATAGTAAGTTCACCTTCTTTTGCGATTGCAAGGCTGTTGACAAAAGAATAAAAAAGAAAAATCAATTTATTGAGAGAGAAAAAGGCCCTAGTGTCGTGTCTAGTCTGGCCAACAATTCTGCAAATGTGTGTAAACCTCTTCTTTCTCTGGCGTTTCACTTTTTGAAGCATGATGGTTTTCCGAATGCTATCTAGTTATTGTAAATCATTATACCATAATAAATACTCCATCTGTCCCATAATGAGTATATTGGTTTCATTTTATCTTGTCCCATCCACAATTAGGTGAAAGCAATTATCATTTTATCTTAATCTTGCATACCACCTTCCCCACACAACTCTTCTAACTTTAAGAGGCGATTTTTTTTTTTTTTTTTTGGGGGGGGGGGGGGGGGGGGGGGTTGAGATTAATTTTTGAAATATGTAACCTGCAGTACTAAATGCATCTTTTGAAAAAATTGTGCAGTTGCCAAGGATGACAAACCTTACAAAGGGAATATCACCGTTACAAAAAGTAGTCAGCTTTATACTTGCAAACAAAATTTAAAAAAAAATTAGCAGCTTTATTGTGGACAGACTGGACAGGTTCATTCAGACTAGCATACTTGATCCATTCAGAAGCAAATTATCCCTAGACTTTGGTACACTATCTGTTTATCTTCCAATATAATTCATATGGTGCAACAATAAATAAAAAAGATGGTCAAACAATTTTGACCTATAAAAACTTGCTTAGGTAGGTATATTTTTGCTGTTAATGCCTATTCCCCCATATTGGCCAAAATAAGAACACAGAAATCCATCATTGTCCAGACTCCAGATATTACTGCTTTATCCAGCAACTCATTAAGAAGTGCACAAAGTCATGTTCAGGATGAGCAATTATGAAAAATAATTAAAAACAATGAATAAAATTATTCCCCAACTATAGGCAAAAAAGTAAACAGATATTTCTCCAGGTAAAGATATAAAATGACATGTAGCACTTAAGATTTTGACAATTTAGTTTACTAATTTGATCCGATGTTCATTTCTTGGTAAGTAACGATATTTCATATTTGCATTAATTTTAAAGGAATTTTACAACAGGTCAGGGAAACAATTTTAAGAACACAAGCTATATCAGCTACTCCTACAAACAAATCACCAGTGCAAAGAATCCAAAAAATCAACAGCACAAGAAGGTCTACTATCATCTACAAAGATTTAGGAAAATAAAGTAATGACAAACCAAGACTTTATTCTCTCAATTGAAAGGTACTATCTCTAAAATTTTCCCTATTCCTTTCCTTCAAAATAATCCACATATGGCATAATGGAACCACATTCCAAATACTACCCCATAACGAGTTACGTTTCCTTTTCAACTCCTCCAACATGTAAACAACCTAGGCACTGATTTGCATTACCCATCTCACTTCAAATACCACAAAAACAAAAGTCCATGGTTCGATACATCAAACCAAAAAGACAATCTTCTACCATCACCAACCAAGAATTTAATATATATCTGTAACTTTGATCTAATCGATTTCCTAACACCCCACCCCCTCTCTTCCACCACATATTTAGCTACTACCACCCTTCTCTACAAATCACCATCCTCTTGTATGAGCCTCCACAACCATTTCCCCAGTAGTTCTTGGTCGAAATTACTCAGCAAATGAACAAATAATCTTCTAGTAAACTGATTAAACTTCTTCTCCTCCTCCATTCTCAAATCAAGTTGCACCTCTCCAATCTATTAGCTACACTAACCGGAATAGAAAAGAGAGGTAATAAGCAAGCAAGCTTGAGAGAGTGCTCTTTATAAGAGTCGCCCTACCCGCTTTTGATAGATACAACTTCTTCAACCCTGCAAAACTCTCTCAGTCCTCTCGATTGTACTATTCCACGCTGAGCTAGCCTCAAGGCTCCATTTGTTGGGGTGAAAAGGGATAGGCCCAAAGAGCCCTTCTTTACCACTTTAGGGAGTGGGGGTGAAGGGGGGTTTACATACAACCAAGGCAAAGTGGTTTATGATTGAATCTCAGAGGCATTCTTATCATTTGGTAGATCCAAGTCCATGTCCTATTTTGGGTTCACTCAGAGCTTCGGCAACCACCGTAAAAGGTGTGATGTACATGCACCCAATTCAAGGGGGTGCAGCACTTCTTAGTTTGGGCCTCATATTTCTCCTATATAAGATGTTCGTATGGTGGAGCGATGTTCTATGTGAATCCACTTTGAAAGGACATCATACCAAAGTTGTACAATTAGGGCTGCGATATGGTTTTATTCTGTTTATAGTATCAGAGGTTATGTTCCTTTTTTGATTTTTTTTTTTTTTTGGGGGGTGGGGGGGGGGGGGGGGGGGATTCTTCTCATTCTTCTTTGGCACCTACGGCTACAGTAGAGATTGGAGGTGTTTGGCCCCTAAAAGGAATTTGGGTTTTAGATCCTTGGGAAATCCATTTTCTTAATAGCCCTATTCTCCTTTCATCTGGAGCTGCCGTAACTTGGGCTCATCATGCTACACTTGCAGGGAAGGAAGAATGGGCAGGTTATGCTTTAGTAGCTACCGTTTCACTGGATCTAGTATTCACTGGCTTTCAAGGAATATTATAAAGCACCATTTCACTATTTGGATAGTATTTATGGTTCGACCTTTTTCTTAGCAACTGGCTTTCATGGTTTTCATGTGATTATAGGTACTCTTTAGTCTGTTCTCGATCATATGTGGTATGTGGTATTTGCCAATATCTTGGTCATCTAACCAAGGAGTTTCACATTGGCTTGGAAGCAGATGGTACTGGCATTTTGTAGACGTGGTTCGGTCCACCAAAACACGAGTGTTTAAAACAACAATAATTTTTTTTTAAAACTGAAGTGAAGAACATTCTGAGAAAATAAAAAATAAAAACCACATAAAGATCCTCGTTGTGTGAGTTTTCACTGCTTCTTAGCAGCCAGAGAAGATTCCAACCACCCCCGAATACTCTGACGATTCTTGGTAAAATCCTATTGTTCTGTGTATTCTCTCTCTTTTTTTCCTTTTCTTTTTTGCATGTGTGCTTAAGATCTAAGCTCGTCTTGAACCAAAAAAACCAAGTCATTGTAATCAAATTCTAATGGAAAAATTACCCCCAAAATAATAGGGGGGATATTGGTACATTCATATAAACTACCTCTTTTATTCTTCTCAACCAAACAAAAGAAATTTAATTATTTTTTATAATTCAATTGTTACAAGTGGGGAGGGGTATTTGAACCTCATAAAGGAGTCCAGACAATACAGTCAATTTAGCTCGTACCTACTAATTTTTTATGAATAAAAATGTGTTGCATTCCAGGAGAAAATCAAGATATACCAGATCAAATGTAAATTGGACATAAGAGGATAAATTCAGAATTATTAACCAACTCTATCCTATATTGATTGGGTACTGGCCAACTTAGAAGGGAGGGGTGGAGAGAAAATACCTGTCTGGAAAAGCTGCAGAGTTAAAAGGGCACATATGGCTAACTTCTTTCAAATTAACATTGCTGTAAAGTAGCTTCTTGTTGCTACTGTAGATAACAGTTGGCCTATCTGATGCGGCAAATACATGTGTAGTATTCTTGGAAGAGAAAGTACGAAGAGTAATGGGCTGGGTCCCAAGAGAGACCTTTTTCCTATCTGCTAGTTCACCAGTACTTGTGTTCAATAGAAAATTTAATAAATGTCCATCTCCAAGGGCACATAACAAGTAAGATATCTGAAAGAAACAAAAAAAAAAAAAAAATACAAACTTGAGAGGTGCGAAAAACTAGGAAACATATAATTAATGAATTGAAGAAGAATGTTCATTAACTTAATTGGATGTCACCCCCTGCCACTTTTTTTAATAATCAAATAGATGTCAAGATTACCATTGAAATTCCTCTAGAAGTCTACAATAAGAATTTTTTTTATAAGTATTTGAGCAGGAGGGGAAGGGGCTAGTGACCTCTGCCTCACAAGGCATGGTCTCCCATTGAGGTGCAATAAGAACCTAAGAAGCACTGCCGTTGACATTGACACGACAACACAACAATATATACATGTGCGCGCGTTTGCACACGCAATTTTTGGTTTAAATGCAATAAAGTTTGTGTGTTAATATTTATTTACAAATTTATAAATTCTTTTAGCAAATATAATCTCTTTAATGTTAGGATTGAATCGCCCTTTATTTTTATAAGGAATGCCACATTGTTCAAAAATAAAAAGAGGCCCAGTATCTTATGGCACTAACTGGCTGGAACCATCCACTAATACTTTTTTTCTCAGAAAACTCTTAATCCTCTACAAGGTTATGATTTCTTCTCACTTTCCTTGCTTAAGAACAAAAAAACAAAAAGGAAAAACACCCCTTCCACAACAATCTCACAACACAAAGAAACCGAGAGAGAGAAGCAGAGGTAGCTCAGCCTCCACCACCAAAGCTCCAGGATTGATGGCCTCATCCCGACATCAGGGACAAAGTCCACTCCTCTGAACTCTACTGCCTCGCCTATGCCTTGAACGCATTGAGAAAGCTCCTATGATCTCTGCCACCATGGTCACTACAACCTCATTGACTCCCTCCTCTTGGAATTAAACCAGGTCCCATCTCACAGTAGGTCATCATGCATCATCACACTTTTCCAAAATTTCAAGCCTTCCATTTTTTATTTCTTTTCAACTTTAAGCTTACTGTGTCTCAAATGTATCCAGAAAATGTCCTAACTTTAATACACACACAAATGCGGTTGGGTCCCATGCAAGTCTGTGTTTAACATGAACATAGACTGTCTGTGTTTTAGATAAAAACTAATAATTGTGAATTTTTTTATTTTATAAAAATTCTTCCTTAAAGGAGGTTTTCCGGTGTTATTTGGCCTAGTCAGGATAAAGAGGCTTCAGTGACGGATCTTACAAAGTTCTGCAATGGTGCCCTACAGTAGAATTTAAATTTTGTGAGAGCTATGCAGGATCGGGAGTTGGAGTAGTTGGGGGTTTTATGGATTTAATCTACTCTATCCCTGTGAGAAGGAATGGGCAGGACAAGTTTTGATGGAGGCCAGCTAAAAGATGGGGGTTTGAGATCGACGGGTATTATCAGTCTTTGATTTATATTATTGATATATCTTTTCCCTGGAGAAGCATTTGGAGGTCAAAGGTGCCACCCAAAGTTGCTTTGTTCATGTGGACTGTGGCTTTGGGCAAAATATTGACGATAGATAAACTGAGAAGGAGAAGATTGATTGTGATAGACTGGTGTTATATGTCTAAATGTGCTGGGGAGACTATGGACCATTTACTCCTTCACTGTCCTACTGCCAGAGTTATGGTCTATGGTGTTCAGGCTGTTTGGAGTTTATTGGGTTATGCCGAAAAGTGTTGCAGAGTTACTAGCTTCTTGACAAGGCCGGTTCGGGCATCATCGGAATATACCTATTTGGAAAGCCATTCCACATTGTTAGATGTGGTGCATTTGGAAGGAGCGTAATGCTCAAAGTTTTGAGGACTGTGAACGGACTTTCCTGAGCTTAAGCCTTTTCTTTTCAAAGTTTTTTTGATTGGATGTTAGCTTTAGGCTCTTTCTTTATTTGTTCTTTCCTGGATATGCTTGATCTTTGTACTTTGAGAGCTTAATTTACTTGATTTTCTTGTTCCCCTGCATACCCCCCGGTGTACTTTGGCTCTTTCTTTACATCAATAAGAATGTTATTCATTAAAAAGAAAATGCCTTAAAAGAATTGAGGCAAGAGTAAAAGAAAATAAAGCTCAAACACAAGCATACCCCTTCAAAGACACAAAGAAGAACAGAGCGAGGTATAATTTCTCCCCCCAAAGGCTCCTTAGTGATAAGATTCAGGTCAGGAAGCGAAAATATCCGCACACTAATATCTGTCCACATACCAACAGCAGCTAGCTGACTATAGTTGGGATTCTCCCCAATGGGGTTTATGTCAAGGCATGAGATCTCATACTCCAATTGTGCATGTTTTACTTCTGTCAAGACCCCATCTCCAATTTCTAAATAAACCAAATGGCCACCACCAGTTGCCAATAAAACCTGTCATAGAAGTGCAATGCATCAATTGGTTATTTATTTTACAAAGACAACACAAAATGTTTACAAATACAATCCGAAAAAGGTAAGAGAGTGCCAATAAACAGCAATTATGTTCTCCGCTTATTTGCAATGTTGTAGGACGTACATTCTCAAATCTCAATCCATGCCCACCCAAAGAAGTGCACCAACTTATGACGAACCAGATTTTAAAAACAAAGAACAAACTAATTTATGGGGGGAGAGTTGAAAAAATAATTTTTGGAGTTACAAGAATAATTAACTAATAAATTTTTTTTTTTAAAAATGTTATTGAAATGCATTATTGACTTTTTTTTTAGGAGAATAACAAAAATTACAAGATAATGGAAAGATCAGATCATGACAGTACAGAAATGGGTAAACTAACCTGGGTAGCATTAGCAGTGGCAACATTAATTGAATAGCCAGGTCGAGCATTCCATTCATTCCGTAGCTCTCTAGATGTAGAACTGACCAGTCTCACAGAGCTTGAAGTTACCTGTAAAGGCATTTAATTAGCCAGATGGAGCATTCAATTCATTCCATTTACTGACTTTTTAAGCTCAAACTCTAATCCTCGTGCACAAATAATACTTTTGCACCCATATAATGCAAGTAAATAAAATTGTAGCTAAAGGAATTGTTCATCTCCACTTCTTCCATGACAAAATCAAATTATATAGGCTTAAACAAATGCCTCAAGAAAATGAAATTAATAGAAAACATTCATCTAGTTTGGATTCAAATCATCCAAAAATATTTTTATCAGTAGATGAAGTCATAGATTGATAAGTAAAACAGTTAGAAAACCTACTTGTACAAGTTGGTTGAAAACAGCATCATGGCAAAATAGGGTCTGCACTTGAGAGCAGAAGCCCTCTATCTCAGTTTCTTCCAACTCATCCTCAATATTCATCGCCAAAATTCGTGTCTCACTGATAAAACTTACAACCAGGAATGTGTCAAATGGATCGTCTGTGGAAGATCTTAGTGACCACATTCCCTTAATACCTTGAAGTTCCACTGAAGCCTATACCATTTCATATACATACATACATCAACATATTGCTATTATATAAGTGCTTACAGGGTTTGAGGGAAAAGTAAACTGCTAAGTTAAAACATACCTGTTCATTAATTCCTATTCCATTTCGAACTATGCGAAGAGAACCATCTTTATAAGCTCCAGAACAAGTTACAACCTGACCTTGGCCTTGCCTCTCAAGGTCCACAACACAAAAGTCAACAATTGGCCCCAAATTGACATATCGTTCCAGTACTTCCACATATGAGCCTTTTGCATCAGGCTGAAGATTTAACTTTACAAGCTGCGTGCACACCATTATGAAGTGTTAATATCTGACATTGCAAGTAACCTTAAAACAATAAACAACTAAAATCCATGAGTCATATTGAGATTATACAACATATTCAAAATCCCTAACTAAACCAAATACTGAAGGAATTAGAATGCCTTTTGCTTAACATTGCAATAGAGAAAAGCAGATACACAAAAATGTAGCAAGAGGTTGCAAACATATCCTCACATAAAAACCTGCTTGTCATTGTAAGCTTCTTTAGGGGAAAAAAAAGGAGTAAGTCGAATTCTTTTGCCCCATTAAATTACCAATTGTCCCTAAAACTCTATTGTGAAATGGTAAATTTAATCATTTAACCACATACTTCTAACACTCCCCACACATGTGGGCTCAAACTTCCTTTTAATAGGTGAGGCCCAACACATGGGATCTTAAATGGGGAGGTAGAATGGAAGACACAGGGATAGAACTCAAAGCCTCCTACTCTAATACCATGTTAAATTACTTGATTTTGCAACTAGGAACAGGGGAGCACTCTCTACATTTGTAGAATATGTTCTGTAAGTGTCAACCTAGGGGTTCCAGATATCTACTATGGATAGTACACATTACCACATTTTCATTATGTTAATCTCTAATAAAGGCTATAGGCTCAAATTTGAGGTTGAAATAACATTTGGGAGAGTCCAGATCATTTAAGACTAGGGGAAAAAAAATGAAATTTCAGATCCAATTTCTCAGGTGGTGGTGGGAATCCAACCAATTTCAAGGTTCTCCGAGTTTCAGATTGGAAAATAAACTGAAAGCTTTGAAAATGGAATGAGGAAGAATTTGGGAATGTGGAGCTTAAGAGAAATAATTTGTGGCATGACCTTAATGAGCTGGACAACATTGGGGAAAGTCGACTTCTTACAGTTGAGAAGAAATTAGATAAGGATTGGCTTCAAGTTGAGCTCGAAAAGACAGCTGTCTTGGAGGAGATTTGTTGGAGACAAGTTTAGAGTGCTTTGGTTAAGGAATGGGGATAGAAATACAAAAAATTTTCATCAAGTAGCCAACTCTCCCAGAACATTTAATTCTATTACCAATTTGTTGGTTGATGAAGAGTTCACTACCAATCCAGCAACCATATTTGAGTCTATTACACAATTCCATAAGTGCCTGTATTCTGGAGGGATACCAAAGACCAGTATTGGACAAGCTGGAGTTTTCAAGGATATTAGAGGAGAATGTCATGTGGAGTTTTCTTGTTCTATGTTGCTGTTTTTTTGTTTGTTGCTTTTCCTTGTGTTCACCATCATGAACACCTTGTATTGGCTTACATCTGTTTTTCAGTTTGTTTTAATAATATTCTAATTACCTATCAAGAAAAGAATGTCGTGTGGTTGAATAGACCCTTCAATTAAGAAGTTTTGGGGTTGGAAAAAAAAAACCCTTCAACGGAGATAAGGCACCCAGACCAAATGGTTTTTCTATGGTGGCTTTCTTTCTCAAAGTCGAGGTAGTGGAGATATTCCAGAATTTTCATGCCCCAGGAAAATTTGAGAAGAGCCTCAATGCTACTTCCATTGCCCTTATCCCCAAAAACTAAAAATCAGTGAATGTGAAGAATTGTAGGCCCATCAGTTTTGTGGGCCGGGTCTATAAAATTATTGTCAAAGTATTGGCCAATATATTCCGGGTGGTGCTACCTAAAAATAATCTCTAGTCACTGAATGCTTTTGGGAAGGGTAGACAAATCTTTGGCTTCATCCTTATTGCTAATGAGTTTTTGACAAACAGACTGAAGTCAAGAGTTCCAAGGGCTTTATGCAAACCGGATGTGGGTTTTTGGAAAAATGACAGAGCTGGAGTTTCTTCTGTATTTACACAGTGAGATTTTCAATTTCGATTGATGGTAGTCCTAGTGGTTTTTTTGGAAGTTCTTGGGGGTATGTCAAGGCAACCCACTATCACTGATGCTTTTTGAGATTGTTATGGAGGCTCTAAGCAAAATGATGCATTCAGCTATGAGTAGTGGTCATCTCTTGGGATTCATGGTTGGCACCTCAACAAACCAACCGATGGTGTCTCACCGCTTCGCAGATGACATGCTAATTTTTTGGATGTCATGACTCATTAGTTCATACACCTGCACCATGTGTTAGCGTGGTTTGAATCCATGTTAGGCATGAAGATAAATCTGAGTAAGCCAGAGTTGGTCCCAGTTGGGGAAGTTCCTAATTTGGAGGAGTTGGTGGCTATTTTGGGCTGTAAACAGTCAAACTTCCCAATAAAATATTTAGGTCTTCCGTCAGGTGCTAAATTTAAAGAGAAGACAAAATGAAATCCTATTCTTGAAAAGATGGAGAGGAGGTTGGCAGGATGGAAGCAGCTATATCTATCCAAGGGTGGTAACGTTACATTAATTAAGATAACAATTTTCAACTTGCCTACGTATTTCCTTTCTATCTTTCCTATGCTGGCTGAGATAGTTAACCGTATTGAGAAGTTACAGAGACAATCTTAATGGATTGGTTTAGGTGAGGAGTCCAACTTCCATTTGGTTAACAGGACACAGATTTGTGCACCTATCCAAGATGGGGGGTTGGCTGTCAGAAATTTGAAAAAATTCAATCAAGCTTTGTTTGGAAAGTGGTTTTAAGGATATGGCACACAGAGAGTTAGAGGAGAGTGATAGAGGTGAAGTATGGGAGTGCATGAAGGGGTTGATGCTCTACTGTGGTCTGGAATCCCTACAGTGTTTGTCTTTGGAAATCTATAAGGCGGGAGTGGGTGACATTCTCCCAATATCTTCAGTATGAGGTGGGTGAAGAAACCAGGGTGAAGTTTTGGCATGATTTGTGGTGTGGAGATTGTTTGTTAAAGGAGGTTTATCCAGAATTGTTTGTAATAAGTCGAGACAAGGACTCAACTGTAACAGATTTTTGAAATTATGTAATGGGGTTCTTCACTGGGATTTGAATTTTTCACGAGCTGTGTGGGACTAGGAATTGGAACCATTGTCGGCCTTCATGGATCTTATTTATTCTAATTAAGTGAGAGGGATTGAAGAAAACCAACCATGTTGGAAGCCAGCTAAGGATCGAGCTTTGAAGTTAGAGGATGCTACTGCTCTTTAATGTCCAATTCTGCCATGTCTTTTCCATGGAGAATTATTTGGTGATCAAAGGTACCTCTTGGAGTTGCTTTATTTTAGTGAACTGCTGTGTTATGGAAAATTCTGACTGTTGACAATCTGCAGAGAAGACCTATTATTGTGCGAGGTTGGTGTTATATGTGCAAGTGTAATGGGGAGTCTGTAGAGTGTTGACCATTTACTACTTCATTGCCCTGTAGCTTTTGAACTGTGAATTATGGTGTTTGGTCTGTTTGGAGTTCAGTGGGTTATGCCGCAGAGAGCTAGACAGTTTTGGATACATTAGCTTCATGGCGAGGTTGGTTTGGTTGTCATCAGAGCATTGCTGTTTAGAAAGTTGTGCCACATTGTCTAATGTTAAGCATTTGGCAGGAATGAAAAGCTAGAAGCTTCGAGGGATATGAACAGACTATTCTTGATCATAAGATCTTTTTCTTTAAATCTTTGTTAGATTGGTTGCTAGCTTCGGGTTCTTTTTCTCTCTTTTAGATATGATGGACCATTGTACACTAAGAGCTTTGATTGTATGCCCTTAGTAAACATCTTGTATAGTAGGGTTCTTTTTTTATTTAATAAAGTATTGTTACTTATCAAAAAAAAATCTCAAAAATATATGAAGAATAAATGCACCAACACACCTGTGAATCTCCATAGCTTGAGCCAATATATACAAATGCATTATCGAGATATGAAATGGTAGATGCAATGGAAGTTTCGCCCAAGAGCTCAATTTTGAGTCCGGTAACCCTACAAGGGAATGTAGATGACAGATTTAGAAAATTCCCGCAAGGCACGAAATTTACAATTAGAAACAATGCTTTCCTTCGGTTTGTAATCAAGCACAGATTTTTTCCCAAAGTATGTTGTTTAATCATAAATAGAAGTCAGAAGAACTCACCTTTCTTTCTCATGCGTTATAACAAGTAGGTGAAGTAGTCCAGTATGATCACCAAGTAAATACCTAGAACCATCAGCATCAACTCTTCCATAGGCTCTTGTGATGGACTTGAATTGCACACCAATATAATGAAAAAGAATAAGAAAACACGGTACATCAATGAGCAATTTTAACTAGCATTCTTTGGAAAACTAAGTACTAAAAAACATAAAATTAGCAGCAGCACTATGTATCCTACCGGTCTGATTGGAATTGCTTTAAATGCATTGGCACTGCAGTAGACAATTGTTTCTTCTCCAATAATAATGACGCCACAAAGAGGTGGAGGTACCGGTATTAGCAAATTAGCTCCATTGTCAAGATTGTTCTGGGACCAGGGACCCTCAACAAAATCTTTATCCTTAAGAGCAACCTCATACGTTTTAACATGGCGAGCATCTTTGTTATCCTGCAACAATGAGAACATAAAAACGAGGCCATCTTATTTATTATTCTAAATGCACTGGCACAGCCACATCTAAATAAACTACATCAAGGCTATTAAATATCCATTTGTAATCCACAGATAGACAATAAGGAACTTAAAAATAAAAAAAATTACAGAGCAGCACATATGTCTCTGTCTAGATTTCTATAAAAATGTCATTTACATGTTGATGTCAAGGCTTCCAAAACTCCCTTATGGGTTAAACACACTCAAAAGACATGAACCCATGACCTTACCCGCCACCTTGCTCTTACAAGAAGAGAAGGTGTCATTTGAGCAAGAGCTCATTAGCCAAAGACATCTACAATTTTATCATCATCTTTTGTAATGCAGACACTCCAATAACACTTGGTTAGAGTCACAGACACAAGAACTATCAATTACACTTTGGATCCAAACTTTTTGTTATCTGTTACTTATGAATATGACACATTTATAAGCATATTACACGTACATACATACATGGAAAAAAGCACATACTTGGAAATGATGTTGTAAGAAGAATATTTCCATGTCAAAGGTGCTACCTAGACTAGTTGGTAAATTTTCATTGGAAGGGATGATGATAGAAATAGAGAGGTCAACTCCCCTTGTATGGCCAATAAAGCTCACATGGCTTTCAGAATACCAAAGAGAGTGGGGCAAGTGAGGTGAACAGGATTAATGAGGTCAACCTCCCACTGTCTATCCAATAGACCTTAGTGGCCCTACATGCATGAACAAATGCACTTACTTGGAAATGTTTTTTTAACAAGAATTTTGCCATGTCAGTGGTGCTACCTAGACTAGTTGGTAAATTTTTCTTGGGAAGCAGTGATGATAAAAATTGAGGGGTCAACTCCTCTCGTGTAGCCCATACACCCAAGTGGATTTCAGCAGACCAAAGAGCATGAGGGTGGGAGTTTAAAAGAATTAATGAGGTCTACCTCCCACTGTGCATCCAATAGACCTTAGTGGCCCCATGGAAACCTACCCTCCAAACACGACTCCCAGCCTCCCCCAAAAAGAAAGGAGGCAAAAAAGGAACAAAAAAGCCAGTCCACATATCCTCATATGTTGAATTTGTGCCGGCCCAACATAGTTAAAACACATAGCTGTTGATAAACATATGGATGTAAAAAAGAAACATTTTGGGGGGTGGGGGGGGGGGAGAACCTGGTAAAGAACCACAATTGTAGGTTTTGAACAACCATACAGAAACTTGATATCCAAAACTTGAAGTTCCTCAAGCCTGAAAATATTCAGTCAAAAGATGTAATCAGTGCGATTATTCTGATAAACTAAATGAATGCTAGAAACATAGACAGCAGGAACTATTATATCATTCATAGAAATCAATGTTATAAGAAGGAATTAAATGTTTATCAGCATTTCAAATATGTGTCTACTGTCAGTGGCTATCTTCAATACTCTTTCGCATGCTTGTTATCAAAATCCAGATAGGACATTACAAAGAGGACACCAAGCGCACTTCCATTACTTGTCAAGACATTACTCAGGGACAAATGTCAAATGAGGTTGCACACAGAATGGTAGAATGAGATCAAACAGCAGGTGAAACAATAGATATTCATACTTCCATGATAGTTTGGTTAGGTAAACTTTCCGTTTATTTCATATGGGAAGCCCTTGATTTAGTTCTTTGATTTATACCAAGAGTCAAGTTATTTTTTCTGGCTGTAATTTGTGTTTGAGAAAGAGTGAAACTTGGTTGCATCCTTTGTGTAAAGTGGGAGAAGATCTATTTTTTTATTGTTAAGTTTCACATGCTTGCTGTCCCTCCCCCTCTGATCCATCTATCTCACCACTTTCTCACTTATTTTCACTCTACTTCTTTGTCACTCCCAACTATTCTAGAACTTTCTTTCTTCACTCTACTTCTTTGTCACTCCCAACCATTCTAGAACTTTCTTTCTCACCTCCTCCTGCTTTCTTTCTCACCCCCTACACACTTTCTTCTTCATTATCAGGGAAAAGAAGGGAATAAAATTATCACAGGTTTATTTCAAGTTACAACAATTAATGATGTGTGTATATTAAACAACGCAAAACATGTTTTTAGCCTACTAAAAATATTACGCTAGTAAAACTAAAATCGAACCCCAAAGCAGCATTAGACAGATACATTCACCTAAGGTCCTAAGGTATTGAAAGTGACCAACACTCTGCATCCATGTCAAAACTTTTTTTTTTTTATAAGTAAGAAGAAAGTATTATTAAAAAAGGAAAAGCAAGAAAAATACAAAGAGTTCACGGAAGTGAACAAAGAATAATAAGAAACAAAAAGACACAAGCAGCCACTAAGCTATTCTAATAGACAAAAGAAAATTCATAAGAGTAGAACAATCCGAGAGACCCCAGCATTGAGAACAATCAAAGAAGGTCCGTTGGCAAAAATCTACTAACTAAACCACAGTTTTCCCATTATCCTCAAAAGAACGCCGATTCCGTTCAGTCCAAATAGTCCACATTAAACAGCCTAGAACCAAATTCCAAATGTCAAAACTATGCTTCCCAAGCCAACGATACCAACAAAATAATAAGTCCACAACTAAACCTGGCATGACCCAATCAACCGAAGCATATGCGTCCACAAAGAATGAGCTATCGGACAAAAAAGTAATAGGTGATCCACAAATTCCACATTACAACAGTACATGCAACAACGATTCGCCAAAGGGAGACCGCAAAGCATAAGATTATCCAAAGTTAAAATTTGACCATGAGTTGCTGTCCACATAAAGAATGCCACTCTTTTAGGAACCTTAACTTTCCAAATGACCTTCCAAGAGAAAGTAGAAGGAGCTGCATTACGAGTCTTATGATAAAAAGACTGGATATCAAACTTCCCACTTCCATTAAGACCCCAACTAAGACTGTCACACCCTCCACCCCTAGGAGTCCTGGTTTGGATGAAATGAAGTAGGGAGTAGGAAGCCGCTAACTCCCAATCATTGAATTCCCTATAAACTCTTAAACTCCACACTTTGTCATTATCACCAACTGAAGGGCTTAACACTTTGAAGTGGGAGATGGAACTCGTATCCGATTTTGGCATGATAGGTGGATTGGTGAGAATTCTTTAAAAGATCGCTATCCTGCGCTTTATGCATGTTCAGCGGTCAAGGATGCTTGCATCTCTAAGGTTTTGTGGACTCCAGAAGGGGGTACTGTTAGAGTGTGGAATTTAAGGTTTTATAGAGCGTTTGAAGATTGGGAGTTGGCTGCTTCTTATTCTCTATTTCAACTTATCCATCCTCGTATCCCTCAAGGTGATAGGCGAGATTCTCTTCGCTGGCGGCTAAAAGGGGATGGAAAGTTCAACACCCGGTCTTACTACCATGAGATTCAGGGTGCCTCGAATTCTTTATTTCCTTGGAAGGGTGTTTGGAAACCAAAGATTCCTAAGCGCATGGCGTTCTTTCTCTAGACTGCTGCACATGGTCAGATCCTCACTCTGGATAACCTAATGCTTAAAAGTCGCCCTTTGGCTAATTGGTGTTGTATGTGTTCCTGTTACTCATTCCCTTTGGGCTTTCATGATTCAGGCTTTTGGTATTCATTGGGTTATGCCGGATTCGGTGGCAGGTTTGTTATCTAGTTGGCATCAGTGGCCTGGGAAGCATAATTCGAAAATTTGGAACTTGGTTCCAGGGTGCTTAATGTGGATTGTGTGGTTGGAGCGAAATTGTCGATCTTTTGAAGATAAAGAGAAAACATTGGAGGTTAAAGATTTTTATGCCAACGCAGTCTAATGGAGTGGTCTCGTTGCTGGGGTTTCTCTGAGTGTTCTTCTCTCTCTGAGTTTATGCCTTCTCTTAGCTTAGTTTCCTGACTTCTCTCTTGTTGTTGTGTTGTGGTGTGTTGTGTAGTGTTGTGCTGTGTTGCTGTTTTGTTGCTGTTGTGTTGTGTTGTTGTTCATCATCATGAACATCTTTGTACTTCTCTTTTATTTTTTCCCCCCTTTAATAAAAGTTTTCTATTTACCTATCAAAAAAAATAAAAATAAAAACTTCCTTATTGGCTGAACGCATATATAACTGAGGATAAAGAGTTTTAAGAGTATCATCCCCAGTCCACTTATCATGCCAAAAAAGAATACGAGAACCATCCCCCACCACAAAAGACAAATGCTTAGAAAAAGTCTCCCACCCTTCACTAATACTCTGCCATAAGCCACAACCATGAGCCCTTCTACAAACTCTAGTGCACCAACCCCCTTTCCCCTCCCCATATTTCATGGCTATGACCCTTCGCCACAAATGAGTGAGTTCATAGCCATACCTCCAAAGCCATTTCCCTAATAGGGCCTGATTAAAAGACACCAAATTTTGAATTCCCAAACCACCCAACTCATGCAGTAAGCAAACCTTTTCCTAAGCCACCAAGGGGTATTTGAAACATTCATCCGAAGAAGCCCACAAAAAATTCCTCTGAATGCGTTCCAATCTAGTCGCCATAGCTTTAGGGATAGTAAAAAGGGAAAGATAATAAGTCGGAAGGCTTGAAAAGGTACTCTTCAACAAAGTGAGTCTACAACCCTTTGACAAATAAAGTCACTTCCAGCCCGATAGCTTCTTTTCCATCCTCTCAAGAATCAGATTCCAGATAAAGCTGTTTTATACAAAGTTTCCAATAAATCATATGCAGACTGCCCAACCTACATTGAAGAATATTAGCCAAAGTCTAAATGTTGCTCACCTCCCCAATAGGGACAATTTTACTTTTCCCCACATTCACCTTCAAGCCAGTAAAAGCTTGAAAACAAGTCAAAACCAGCCTAATGGAAAGCATTTGCTCTCTAGCATAACCATCTATAATATCCTTTAAGCATTAGAAGGCCAAAAGAACAATAAAAGCATACCTAATGTTAAATGCTTCTTTAAGCTGCCCTTTATTATCAAAAGGAATGACCTGACAAAACAACAAACTATGATGATTACATCAAAAATATTAATTTTAATAGCGAAGATTGGAATTTCTGCTCATAATAGCATGCAAAATACCAAAATTTAAAATGTATACATCACAATTAATTGTATTAAACTATATACCTTGAACAATCCATCATATAAATGGAGTCCAATTAGTCTGCAATCTGGATCAATTATGCCAATCTGCAAAAAAGAAATGAAATAAGAGAAAAATACGTGCTATAAACTTTGATTAATTTTTCAGTAAAAACTATAATGTTATAGATGTCCACCTCAAGGAAAAGCAACTTGTTAAAGAGGCAGATTTTAGATCAGGTTTTCATTGCTAAGGAATGCTTAGACAGTATACTAAAATCAGGAGTTATGGGGGTCTTATGCAAACTAGATTTGGAGAAAGCTTAGGACCATGTTAATTGGAGTTTTCTCATTAAAATGTTGAATAGGTGTGGTTTCAGCAAAAAAATAGAGAAAGTGGATTTATTTTTGTATCTCCAAGGTTTGCTTATCTATCTTAATTAATGGTAGCCCTAGTGATTTTTTTTTAAATAGTTCTCAAGTGCTACAACAAAGAGACCCTTTACCCTGCTTGTTATTTGTTATTGCAATAGCTGCTTTGAGTAGAATGATGGAAAAAGCAATGTGAGGGGGTCACTAAATCAGACTTTACAGCTGGCAGTTCAGACAATAACTTGTTAATAATTTCTCATTTGCTTTTTGTCAATTATTCTTTCATATTTCCCAGGATTTTCCTGGCTGGTGCATAATGGGATATTATTAACTGCTGTAATTTTTACTTATCAAAAAAAAGAAGATTATTCTTTCATATTTTAAGCAAATGATTCAAATCAAATTTGGCCCTTGAGAGTCAAACATTAGTTTGGGGAAGTTAGAATTGGTTCCAGTTGAAATGTGCAGATTGTGTAAGAAGATTTGGCAGATATTTTTGGTTGCAAAGTGTCAAACTTACCAATGAAGTACCTGGGCCTTCCATTGGGCTCTACTTTCAAATCGAAAACAATTTGGAATACCATCCTGGCAAAGATGGAAAGAGATCTGGCAGGCTGACAAAAATCTTTACCTTTCCAAGGAAGGTAGAATTACCTTAATCAAAAGCACTTTATCAATCTGACCTACTTATTTCCTCTCTCCATTTCCTCTTCCATTAAGTATACCTCACTGTATTGAAAAATTGCAGCAAGAATTTTTACAGGAAGAGTTTAGTGAGATTAAGTTTCATTTAGTTAATGGAATAAAATATCTGAACCACTCCAATGGGAGGTTTTGCCATCAGGAACTTGATCTTGTTTAATCAGGCACTTTGGGGAAACGGTCATGGCAACATGCTCCAACGAAAGAAGCTTTCTGGAGGAGGCTTGAGAAGAAGAAGTGCAGTAGCATGTGGGGAGTATGGTGTGTCAATACAGTCAATGGGCCTTGTGGTGTTGGTCTATGGAAAAATATAAGGAGCTTGGGATCATTTTTCTTGTCTTATTAGCTTTGAGGTGGGTGAGGGAACTCGTGTCATGTTTTGGCATGATTTACGGTGTGGAGATCAAACTTTAAAGGAGGCTTCAGGAAATTTTTTTTTTATTTTTTTTATTTAAGAAATGGTGCTTTATTAAAACAAAATGACTTACAAAAAGTCAAAAACCCAAGAGGATACACAGGCAGTGTACTAAAAAGCCTTCAAGGATCAAAACTATGATGCATGGGAGGCTTCAGGACAGTATTACTTTTTGAATTTACTTGGTGCTTGATAAATGTAATTTTCGTGGCAGAATTGTTGGTGTACCTATTGTATACTTCCTATGTACTTGAGTTGCATCCCATTTGCACTTTTAAATGAATATTTACTTATAGAAGGGGGGGAAAAAACAACTGCTTCAATAAATACTTATAACCCGGCAAAAAAATGAATAAAGTGATTAGCGAACCTAGAATCAGATAAATACCTGACCATTGTCTGTAGGACGACCAATACGATCCGAAACATCCCCCATTGCTCTAAACAGGCATAAATTTGTCAGTGCAAAAATTTATTTAAATCCATCCATAAATTACAATGGTTTCATAGAGTAATGAAGGTTTCTCACATATCAAAGAAAAGAAAACAAGATGATGCATATATTCCTGACCAAAAGTTATTATCTGGCACCAACAATTCATTAAGTAATGGAAGTACGTTCCAGAAAAACAGATGGAAGCAAATATCAATTATAATTAAAAAGATGTTAAAGGAAAAAAATCCTTCTCTAACACACACACACACACACACACAAAGGGCAGGGGGGGGGGGGGGGGGGGAGCACTAAAAATAGTTTTTCAAAACATAATTTTCCTTTTTCTTTTCTTTTTTTAAGAGGGGCAGGATAAGTTGTACAAAAATAATTCTTGAATACACGAATTTGCAAAAAAAAGAAAAGCAAATCAAACTTCCATGGCTGCATCAGAACTCCAACAATGTCAAACATCAATTAACAGGATAACTAAGAAATTATAATTTATATATTCAAGCTTAAACCTTGTGATAAGCTCAGATGTCTCAGCATCCCATTGAAGCACGCAGAATTTGTATCTTTCTGTTGCAATAAATAGAAAATCTTGTGCCTCGCCCTGTTCAAAAAAAAAAGTGATATGAATGCTGGAAAAAATAAGTAAACCATAACATATCTTTGTGGGTTTTGAAGGAAAAGCTTATAGTAACACTCACATGAGGGCGAAAAAGTTCAAGTGTTGCAATTCTCCCATATATTGGCACGTCCAGCATAGGCTGCACAGGAAAAAATTTAGATGAAGTTCATGGTCTTAGATCTTAGTTCTAGATGACCCATGGGGAAAAAAAGATAGTAGACACAGACTGAAAACTGAAAGAAGATCAAATCACAAAGAAGTTGGACATGAAAAATTTCTTTCTTTGCATATCTTAGAGAATATAATTAGAATATCTTAAGACGCTTTTCAGTTTATAAAAGTTTTTGGAAGATGTTTTATCCCTCAAAGTCAAAGTCATCAAAACAAGGATTTAACCAAGGATCTTTGATTAGGTGTACAAGATTGATTTAGAAACCTTAAGATTCTACCTTTTATGAAGAGGTCTACCACAAATAACTAAAGGGTCATTGTCTGGTGCAATGATAAAGTCACAAGCTGCCTAGGGCAAGCTTAAGGCTTCAAAGTCACGGTATGAGGTTGATATTATGGGTTCAAGATATATTGTGTGCATGTGTAAATTGCCAATAAAAAAGAGTGAAAATTTTAGTGCATAATCTTTCCCGTAATAAGTTTAAGGATGCAAGACTCAAATGGTACAATTTAAATAGGTGTACACATCTAATTATCCTCATAATTTTCCTTGGCTGCCAGTCAATAATTTTTTTTTTCTCTCTCTGTTTATTTGCCCATGGCTAATTCTTAGTCCTCCCCCCACACTCTTTTTTCTTTTGCATTTTTTGGGAAAATTAAACTTTACCCCATGGTTAGGCCATAAACACAGACCTACACAGTAGATCCTTTTCTTTTTTTTGGATAAGTACACATTGTAGTTCAATTTGCAACATTAACATTCTCTAAAAGTCAAAATTAAAGTATGAAGCCCCCACATATGTGAGGTGCACATGAGGTCTAAACCAATAACATAAAATGTACACGGTGCTTAAACTAATGCACGTGATGCTTAAACCCATGATATCACTAATCAATTTTACAACATGATATAAACCATCATCCTCTTCAATCTCTATCCATGAAAAAATGAATTTTTCTTTTTCTATAAGAAAACCTTAAAAGTTATTATTATGTATACTTTTCCTAAGAAGAAAGCAATATAAATCAAGTAAAAAAATAATAATAATAACCAAATTTATTCAGCCATAGCCACAGAACAAGCCCTCTCCACTTTATGAATGACTAAAAAAAACGACCTAGAAAACCCAAAAACTTGAAAAAAGAAAAATAAAAAGATTATTATCTTTGTTTCATTCAAGAACTTATCTCATCTGTCCACCAGCTGAGCTTGCCATTTGAAGAACAGAATTTTCCATTTCATGTCTCTCTTAACTACTACTACTTACGGGGGATACAATTTTTATAGACCAGTTACCACCAAAAATCAACATACATCAACACAAAACAGAAGAATGATATATCAGCAAACTATAACTTGCCATAATGCAAGAGGAAACACTTCAAATCCAATATAATATAACACTGTCTTTATCAGGTCTTATTGCATGGAATTTCTATAGAATTAGTCACCCTTATATTAAATTACCCCACTTTACCCGATAAAAAAAAGGTTTGCGGGCACAAGTGCACCAAGCATGTGGGCAGAGTAAAAATTCCAATTTCATACAACTAATTGTACTTAACAGCAGCTAGAAAGAAATGTAAATAAATAAATAAATAAACAAAACAAAATAAAATAAAGAGGGAATTAATGTACCTGCAAGCCCTGAGGAGTAAGTAAATGAATTTCGATTCGGGTGCATTTCCTGAAAATATTTTGAATTGTAAGTAAACCACATTTTATAAATTCATTTTGCGGTGCAAACTATAGCCAAAATGTGACACCAAAAAGCTCTAGATAAAATTTTTAATGATTATTATTTTTATATTGTAGGGAACCTTTCTAAAAAAGAAGTCCCGTGGTCTCACCTCTAGACGGTAAAACCTACGGGCAACTGAACCCACCCACCAAAACCAGTTACCAGGTAATCCAGGGGCATTCAACCTAGACGGGCTAAGCAATTTATGCTCGTGCCCAAGAACGATATTAACGAATTTTATTGCTTATAAAGAAGAATAATCATTTTTACAATCCCAATAGATTGGCAATACCCCTCATTTCATGGTTTATTATTAAGCCAAAAGGTTTATATATGTAATTTACAAAATGGGCATTCAAAACAACCAAGTATTTGAATACAATTAGCAAACCTAATGTACAGTCCATTAAAAAAAAAATGATAATTGCTGAAGCATAAAAGGCAATACGCATAGATTAACTAATAGCAAAGCAAAATAGAAACTTGAAATCATGAATAAATTCAATCATGGTAAAAAAAAAAATGAATTTTATAAAACCCTAAAGCATAAAGAGAAAACCCAAATTCGTAAATAGAAATGGAAAAAAAAAAAAAATTCCGAGAGAAGCGGTTTGAATAGAGAATGAGAGAAATGAAGAGTGGGTACGCTATGATTAGGTTGAGCTCTTGAGGGCTGGTGAAATTGCCGACGCAGGAGTGGTTCACGTTGGTGGGCTTGTGAGCCGTAACCACATAGTTCCAGATACTCATCTTCTTCTTCTTCTTCTTCTTCTTTCACTCTCTCTGTGTCGAGCCCTAGCTCGTGCTCTCTTTGTCGGATCCTCTAGTCGGTGGTGTTTTTTCTAGCACTACTCTCTTGCAGTGGTGGTGTCGGCTTCAGAGATAGATAAATCGCCGTATGCTAGCACCGCGCGCGCACGTGTACTGTATATCCTTTAACTTTTATGTGGTTTTTTTTTTTGGTTGAAAGAATTATATTCCATAATGGATGGGCCAGAGAAATTCTACTTTTTTGGGCCCATTAGCCCAATTCATGGGCAGTTCTATTGGGCCTCCCTAGGCACCCATTTACCCAATTTATAGGTGGCCATATTGACCTCACACTAGGCACCCAATTACCAAAAACCAGGTTGTCAAAGGTAAAATATTTTACACTGAAAATATTTTACGCAAAATTTTTCATTTTATGGTGTTTGGTTGCATATCTGAAAATTCATTTACAAGTGTCTGTTTCAAGGTAAAATGAAAAAAAAAAAAAAAAATTCTTCCATTAGAAACACAGCAATGAATCCAACCACCCAAACTCAAATTATCTATATAAAAAAAGACACAATTTGCACCAAAAAAAAAACAGATCTGCAAAAAGCCATAAACACAGATTTGCAAACAAACCAAAAAAAAAAAACCCAAATTTGCAAGCACACCGGTAGAGAACTACAAAATTTTTGTGCAACAGAGCCTAGCAGTGGAGATTTGTACAAAACAAACCCAAATCTACAGGGCCTAGGAAAAAAAAAAAAAAAACCTAGACTAGCGTCAAACAACAAAATAGCAATACAATTGCTCCATGAAAGTCATGAGCAGCCGCACAATACAATTGCTCCAACAAAATAGTAATTACTTCCATCTCTAAGAAGAGTGGGTGGCTTTGTAGGTTGTGCCGGAGGTGGGTGCTCTTCCTATCTGGCTTGGGCTAGAGTTGGGAGTGGTTGGTATGTGAATGTGATCTCTACGCTTAAGAAATTGTAAAATGTAAATTGTTTTACCAAAATTTTAAGTGTAAAATATTTTACTTCTTTTTGCCTTAATTTTACAGTTTGACCGGAAAATATTTTACAGTTGACCAGATTTTACAACAAAATAAACATGGTAAAATGTGTAAAATATTTTACTTCGAAACAAACAGAGCGTAAATAGTAAACGATAAGGATTGTAATAACTAGGAGATTCTAGCATTTTGCCCTTATTTTTTTAAAAATTTAGCAATATGTTCCTGTTTTGAAACTATTTAGATCCATGCCCCTATTTTGAAACTCAATTTTCTCAAATTAAGTCTCAATGAAAAACTCGATTGGTTTAAAATCGAGTTATACCCGATCAAACTTAAAAAAAAAAAAAAAAAACTTGCATGGAACTCGAGTTCATGAAACTCGAGTTCCATTTAAAACGCCACTATAGGACTCCTTGAACGCAATTATAAGTATGGTGCAATCAAACTTTAAAAATAAATAAATAAATAAAAATAAGAACTTGCATGGAACTCGAGTTTACTAAAACGCCACTATAGCACTCTTTGAACGCAGCTATAGGTTTGGGGTGATCAAACTTAAAAAAAAAAAAAAAAAATTGCATGGAACTCGAGTTCGTGGAGCTCGAGTTCCATTTAAAATGCCACTATAGGTCTCCCTGAACGCAGCTATAGGTATGGAACTCGAGTTCCATGCAAGTTTTTTTTTTTTTTTTAGTTTGATCGGGCATAACTCGAGTTTCAAAACATGGGCATAAACCTAAATAATTTCAAAATAGGGATATATTGCTAAATTTAAAAAAAAAATAAGGGCAAAATTCTAGAATTCCTGTAATAACTGCCATAATTATCAAACTTTTTCATAATGTAGACTTTCCAACAAATTGTAATGACTTTTCCATGTAACGTAAAAATTTTCCCACAAAAAATATACATAGTTTCCCACATAATGTACAGACTTTCTTACGTAATTTTCCGACTTTTCAACAAAATTTATTGATTTTTTCGCATAATGCACATATGTTACCATTCTCTCAAAAAAAGTATGGACTTTACTATATACTATACACAATTTCCTACAAAAATGTAAAGATATTTAGAAAAAATGTACAAGTTTTCCAATAAAATTTACAAATTTTCTTGCAATATGTACTGAGTTTCCTGATCTCCCATAAAATGTACCAACTTTCCCGCTCACTAACAAAAGTATAGACATTCAACCAAATATACACACTTTCTCACATAATTTACACACTCCAAAAAAAAAAAAGTACACATTTTCCCACATAATATACACACTTTTCCAACAAAACGTACAAACTTTATAAATAAAAAAAATTCAAAAAAAATTAAAAAAGTATAGAGCTAACCACATAATGTACAAACTTTCCCAAAAAATGTATACACTTTCCAAGGCAATGTACTAAATTTCCCACCAAATATACACATTTTCTAACTTAATGTACAAGCTTTCTCGCGTATGTACATAATATCCAACAAAATGTAAACACTTTCACACATAATGTACAAACTTTCTCACATAATGTACAAATCTTCCCACATGATGTAAAAATTTTCCCATGTAACAAACTTTCCAACAAAATGCACATATTTTCTCACAATAATTTATATACTTTCTCATATAATATACACATTTGCTCGTACATACTTTATCATAAAATATATACACTTTCTCACATAATGTACAAACTTTTCAACAAAAAAAATGTACAAACTTTACAAAAAAGAATGTACACATTTTCCTTCCGTATGTACAACTCTTTTTACAAAATGTACACACTTTCCCACAAAATAACACACGTTTGCATGTAATGTACAAACTTTCCAAAAAAATGTAAACACTCTTTACTTATCTCATTACTATTCGGTATGAATTTAATTATTAAAATATAAATTAAGTCTTTATCGATACATTAGGGGTAATTCTACCGTACCCCCTTTTTTTTGGGGGTACGGTACCCATTAGTAGGCAATCTGCTATACCAGATTACCAAAACATTACATTTGATGGTACCATCTTCACATTGTATAATACTAACATCACATGTGACTGTACTTTTGTCACATTCAGCGATTCCCTTATTTTTTCTCACATTTGATGATATCATCCTTACATTGTGCAGTACTAACATCACATGTGACTGTACTTTTCTCACATTCGGTGGTTCCCTTATTTTTTTTCTCACATTTGATGGTATTATCCTCACATTATGTAATACCAACATCACATGCGACTGTATTTTTGTCACATTCGGTGATTCCCTTATTTTTTTTCTCACATTTGATGGTTTCATTGTCACATTAAGCAGTACCAACATCACATTTGATCGTTCTTTTCTTACATTCGGTAGTACTTTAATTTTTTTCTCACTTTTGATAGTTCCATTATCACATTGGACAGTACCAACATCATATGTGATTGTACTTTTGTTACATTCGATGGTTCCCTTATTTCTTATCACATTTGATGGTTCCATTGTCACATTGGGCAATATTAACATCACATTTGACCGTACTTTTGTCACATTCAGTTGTACTCGTATTTTTTCTCACATTTGATAGTACGATCTTCAAATTGTGCAGTACCAATATCACATATGTCTGTACTTTTGTCACATTCTGTAGTTCCCTTATTTTTTTTCTTACATTTGATGGTTTCATTGTCATATTAGGCAGTACTAACATCTTATTTTACAGTACTTTTCTCACATTTAGTAGTATTTTAATTTTTACTCACATTTAATAGTTCCATCGTCACATTGAGATTTGGGTAGTATCAACATCACATGTAACCGTATTTTTGTCACATTTGATAGTTTCCTTTTTTTTTTTTCTCACATTTGATGGTTTTATTATCACATTAAGCAGTACCAACATCACATATGACAATACTTTTGCCACATTCGATTGTACTCGTATTTTTTTCTAACATTTGATGATACCATCTTCAAATTGTGCAATACCAAAATCACATGTGACTGTACTTTTATCTCGTTTGGTGATTTAATTTTTTTCTCTCACAAATGATGGTTTTATTGTCACATTAGGCAGTACTAACATCACATTTGACCATACTCACATTTGGTTGTATTTTAATTTTTTTCTCACATTTGATGGTACGTCATCACATTGTGCAATACCAATATCACATGTGACTATACTTTTGTCACATTTGGTGCTCCCCTTATTTCTTTATCACATATGATGGTTCAATTGTCACATTAGGCAATACTAACATTACATTAGACCGTACATTTCTCACACTCGGTGGTATTTTTGTCACATTCGATGGTTCTTTTTTTTTTTCACCAATTACCACAATACCCCCGAAACCTAAAAAAGTACCGAAATACCCTTATAACCTAAAAAATGATAGAATCATCCTAAAATTCAAAAAAAAAAAAAAAACCAAAATTACTATGAAACCCAAAAAATGACCGAAATAACCATGAAACTTTAAAAAATGACCAAAATACCCTTTCAAAAAAAAATTGACCATATGACACTGAAACTTAAAAAAAAAAAAAAAAAAAAAAAAAAAAAAGACCAAAATTACCATAAGACCTAAAAAATGATTGAAAGAACAATGAAACCTAAAAAATGACCGAAAGAACAATGAAACCTAGAAAATGACTAAAATACCCCTAGGAAAAAAAATGACCACATGACCTTGAAACTTAGAAATTGACCAAAATTACCTTGAAACCAAAAAACTGACTAAAATGACCTCATAACCTAAAAAGTAACTGAAATACCCTTAGGATCTAAAAAGTGACTGAAATACCATTAGGACCTAAAAAATGACTTAAATATTTATAATCCACTTAATAATATAAAAATTTACAAAATAAAAAAAATGAAAAAAAAAATCCAGTACTTGATTTCTTGAAAGTAAAGTACCATACAAAAAGAAAAAAATAAAGATAAATCACTCCACAGTCCACACTCTAAATAATAATTACTATCTAATAAATTTATAATTCATTTAATAATATAAAATTTACAAAAGAAAAAAAAATTACCCAGTACTTGATTTATTGAAAATAAAGTAACATACAAAAAGAAAAAGAAAAAAATATAAAGATAAATCACTCCACAGTCCACACTCTAAATACTAATTACTATCTTAAATATTTATAATCCACTTAATAATATAAAATTTACAAAAGAAAAAAAAAAGTGAAAAAAAATTTACCTAGTACTTGATTTTTTGAAAATAAAGTACTATACAAAATGAAAAAAAGAAAGATAAATCACTCCATAGTCCACAATCTAAATATTAATTATTATCTTAAATATTTATAATTCACTTAATAATATAAAATTTACAAAAAAAAAAAGTTAGAAAAAATTACCAGTACTTGATTTCTTGAAAATAAAGTACCATACAAAAAGAAAAAAAAAAGATAGATCACTTTGCAGTCCACACTATAAATACTAATTACTATCTTAAATATTTATAATCCACTTAATAATATAAAATTTACAAAAGAAAAAAAAAAGTGAAAAAACAATTTACCCAGTACTTGATTTCTGGAAAGTAAAGTACCATACAAAAAGAAAAAGAAAAAAAAAAGGATAAAGATAAATCATCCACATTCCACACTCTAAATACTAATTATTATCTTAAATATTTATAATCCACTTAATAATATAAAATTTACAAAAGAAAAAAAAAAGTGAAAAAAAAATTTACCTAGTATTTAATTTCTTAAAAGTAAAGTACAATACAAAAAAAAATTATAAAGATAAATTACTCCACAGTCCACAATCTAAATACTAATTACTATTTTAAATATTTATAATCCACTTGATAATATAAAATTTATAAAAGAAAAAAAAAATTACCCAGTACTTGATTTCTTGAAAATAAAGTACCATAAAAAAAAAAAGATAAAGATAAATCACTCCACAGTCCACAATCTAAATACTAATTACTATCTTAAATATCTATAATCCACTTAAAAATATAAAATTTACAAAAGAAAAAAAAAAGTGAAAAAAAAAATTTACCCAGTACTTCATTTCTAGAAAGTAAAGTACCATACAAAAAAAATGATAAAGATAAATCACTTCACATTTCACACTCTAAATATTAATTACTATGTTAAATATTTATTATCCACTTAATAATATAAAATTTACAAAAGAAAAAAAAAGTGAAAAAAAATTACCCAGCTATTTGATTTCTTAAAAGTAAAGTACCATACAAGAAAAAAAAAAGATAAAGATAAATCACTTCATAGTTCACCATCTAAATACTAATTACTATTTTAAACATTTATAATTCACTTAATAATATAAAATTTACAAAAGAAAAAAAATGAAATTTTTTTTTACCCAGTACTTGATTTGTTGAAAGTAAAGTCCTATCACTTTGCAGTCCACACTCTAAATACTAATTATTATCTTAAATATTTATAATCCACTTAATAATATAAAATTTACAAAAGAAAAAAAGTGAATTAAAAAAATTTACCTAGTACTTGATTTCTAAAAAGTAAAGTACCATACAAAAAGGAAAAAAAAAAAAAGATAAAGATAAATCACTCCACATTTCACACTCTAAATACTAATTACTATCTTAAATATTTATAATCCACTTAATAATATAAAATTTACAAAAGAAAAAAAAAAGTGAAATTTTTTTTTTTACCCAATACTTGATTTCTCAAAAGCAAAGTACCATACAAAAAAAAGTATAAAAATAAATCACTTCACATTCCACACTCTATATACTAATTACTATCTTAAATATTTATAATCTACTTAATAATATAAAATTTTCAAAAGAAAACAAAAGTGAAAAAAAAAAAATTTACCCAGTACTTGATTTCTTAAAAGCAAAGTACTATACAAACAAAAAAAAGAAAAAGAAAAAAAAGAGATAAAGATAAATCGCTACACAGTCCACATTTTAAATATTAATTACTATCTCAAATATTTATAATCCACATAAAATGATATTTACCCAATACTTGATTTTTTGAAAATAAAGTACTATACAAAAAGAAAATGAAAAAAAAATAATAAAGATAAATCACTCCACATTCCACACTCTGAATACTAATTATTATCTTAAATATTTATAATCCACTTAATAATATATAAAATTTACAAACCAAATAAATATATATATATATATATATATATATTCAATACTTGATTTCTTGAACGTAAAGTACCATACAAATAAAAAAAGATAAATCACTCCACAGTCCACAATCTAAATACTAATTATTATCTTAAATAGAGGTAATTCTACTGTACACTTTTTTTTTTTTTGGGTACGGTGTCCACTAGTAGACAACCTGCTATACCAGGTTACTAAAACATCACATTTGACGATTCCGTCCTCACATTGTGCAGTGACAAAAGAACTGTCACATGTGATGTTGGAACATGTGACAGTTCTTTTATCACATTTGATGATTCCCTTTTTTTTTTTTTTTTCACATTTGACGGTTTCATCCTCACATTGTACAGTTCCAATATCACATGTGACAGTTTTTTTGTCACATTTGATGGTTCCATTATTTTTTCTCGCATTTGACAGTTTTATCCTCACATTGTGCAGTTCCAACATCACCTGTGACAATTCTTTTGTCACATTTGGTAGTTTTTTTTTCTCACATTTAATAGTTTCATCATCACATTGTGCAGTTCTAACATCACATGTGACAGTTCTTTTGTCATATTTGGTAGTTCCCTAATTTTTTTCTCACATTTGACGATTTTATTTTCACATTGTGCAATTCTAACATCATATGTGACAATTCTTTTATCACATTTGACGGTTCTTTTATTTTTTATTACATTTAACGATTTCATCCTCATATTGTGCAGTTCCAACATCACATGTGACAGTTTTTTTGTCACATTTGGTGGTTCCCTTATTTTTTCTTATATTTGATGATTTCATTCTCACATTGTGCAGTTCCAACATCACATCCAACATCACATGTGACAGTTCTTTTGTCACATTTGGTGGTTTCCTTATTTTTTTCTTACATTTAACGGTTCTATTCTCACATTGTGTAGTTTCAAATCACACGTGACAGTTATTTTGTCATATTTGTTGGTTCCCTTATTTTTTCTCATATTTGACAGTTTCATCCTCATATTGTGCAGTTCTAATATCACACGTGATAGTTCTTTTATAACATTTGATGGTTCTTTTATTTTTTCTCACATTTGACGATTTCGTCCTTACATTGTGTAGTTTCAACATCACATGTGACTTTTTTTTGTCACATTGGATTGTTCCCTTATTTTTTTCTCACATTTGATGGTTTCATTGTCACATTCGACAGTAACAACATCACATTTGATAATACTTTTGTCACATTTAATGGTTCCTTTCTTTTTTTTCTCACATTTGACAGTTCCATCCTCACATTATGTAGTACCAACATCACATGTGACTGTACTTTTGTCACATTCGATGGTTCTCTTTTCTTTTTTTCGCATTTGATAGTTACATTGTCATATTAGGCAGTACTAACAACACATTTGACCGAAATGGCCCCGTAACCTAAAAAATTACTAAACTACGCTTAGAACCTAAAAAATGACTAGAATGCCCCCCAAAACCTGAAAATTACTGAAATACCCCTGACACCTAAAAAATGACCGAAAGACTCTTGAAATCTAAAATTGACCAAAATACCCCCTGAAACCTCTATTTGCAAGACCAGAATGACAAAAAAAAATGTTATACAACCACTCTATTTGCTTGATTTAAAACTCATTGATTTAAATTAATAGATTTTAAAAGTTTGATTTGAAATCAATGGATCTAAAAAGCCATTGATTTTTAAATTCTTTGTTTAGGTCTTTTTATACAATGAAGGATTTGAAATTCTATTGTTTGGATACCTAAATTTGGATTTAGATTTAGATTTAGATTTAAGATAAATAAAATAATTTTTCCAATTATTATTTTTCTTAAACTTTCTACATTTTAATTTTAGTAACAGTTTTTCAATAAATACATAAGATAATGAAAAAGCCATTGATAATCCAATTAACAAGATAATGACTAAAAATCTATCATCTCAACCAACTTAAAATATTTTTTGCCTACTATTGACCACTAAAATGTTCTATATCAACATAAAGAGAGAACCTAAATGCATGAGTTTTTTCACAACATTTAAAACTCAAACAAATTTTTTTTTTTCAAAGCTCTTAACAGCTAAAAAGTTCTATATCAAGAGAGATGATAAACTATCCAAAATATGTGTTTTTTTACACAAAATTCAAAACGAAGAGGCCATTGATACACCAATTGACAAGATAATGACTAAATATCATCCATCATAGCCAACTAAAAAAATCTCTTGCCTACTCTTTCCAACTAAAATATTTTAGAGAGAGTACCTAAAATACATGGGTTTTTTTTTTAAATTATTTAACAACATTCAAAATCTCAGGAAGACATGACAAGTAGCTTACCAGAGCCAAGTCCCTCTTCAGGGACAGGAAGAGATCTTGTTGCCTCACGTTCTTTAATGCAACCATGTCCTTTGGCAGCAGGAGGGGCTGCTCCAGGGCGTCTACCACGTAGTAGGCATCCCCCTTTTGGAACTCCCTGATGGAAGAGTTCCCGGGTATGGCTGCGCCATCCATTTTTAGCCTGGGGTTCCACACCTGACTCGAGAGGCGCACCTCAGCCAGGGGCTCGGCCTCCTTGCTCTTGACAGAAGAGGCCCTCCCTTTGCCCTTGGTTGTCTTGGGCAACTTGGGAGGAACCCCCTCATCCAAGAGGATCACTTCCCCCTTCTGGGCAACCTCCTTGTCCTTCTTCCTTTTCTTGAGGTTGGCGGGCGCAAAGGAGTTGACTGAAGGAGGAGGAGGAAGAGCTAGGGGGGAGTTGGGATCCTAAGGCGTCTTTAGGCGTCGACCCTTTAGCCCTGCCCGCGAGGAGCTCGCGTAAGCTTTTCTTCTTGTTGTCCAACGACATCTCGTCCTCCTCTTCTTCCGAGCTGCCGTCTACGCACGTAACAATAAGCTCAGAGGGACGGATGATGGAAGATTTGTCGAGCTTTTCTCCTGAGTCCAAGACCTGGATCATAGGCTCTCCCTGCTCCTCTCTCTCGTCCTCAAGATGAAATTGGTTTATCTCCACCTCGAGTGACAAGCGAGAGGAAGTTGTTTCTCCTCTCGGAACCACGCCTCAGGGGGAGCACGGTGTGAGGGAAGCTCGACTTGCACGATGTCTTCTTAGGCAAGGAACCCAGGTACTGAAACGTCTATCTGAGCCACTCGAGGATCACCAGCTCTGATTGCGTGGCCCACGCCTTGGAACTTGTCGGACAGGGGCTGGAAGTCTAAGTTGAGATGGACAGCTCTCACCTGTCTGTCCTCACTCACGAATACCTCGGACCTCAGCACCTTGTTGAGATCATGGACGTTGATGAGGTTAAGATTGAGAGCTACGTGCCTTTTTTCTGCAAAAACAGCCGATAAGCAAAATCATAGTTAGAAAGATGAACCCTCAGTCAAAAGAGAACAAAGTGTTAGAAAAATAAGAAAAAAAAAAGGGGCGAACCACGAAACTAAGTCCCATGTCAAAGGACCTATACCTAGGGCACCCCACTTGGTTCTCCCTTCCGGGTTGGGCAATGAAGACCATCGTGCCATTCATCAGAGGCGATCAGGTAGTCATCCTTCATGCCCTTGTTGGACTTGGGAAGACACGAGATGAGCCTAACCACTAAAGACCTAGACTTAAGGTAGTAGCCTGAGTTTGCTAGCAGATAGCACTTGTACATCCAAACGTCGTGCCAGGTGAGGTTCAACCCCATTTGTTCGTTAAGAGCGTCTACACTACCCAGAATCCTAAATAGGTTGGGCATGCATTGGTGGGGGCACATCCTATGGGTGATCAAATAGTCCCTAGTCATATTACCCATGGGAAGCGTCATTCCCCCTTCTATAAAGGTGATCATGGGAATGACGACCTCCCCTTCATTCCTATGGTTAAGCCATTCACCCGGAAAGCAATATTGCAAGGAAACGCCCCGGGGTATGTGATACAAGGCCTTAAATGTCACGCCACAAATCTAAAAGGGTCCAAAGCATGAGAAATACACCCCAAAGATACCTGTAGATTTTTCCTTTTGGAAAACCAACTATAGGAGATCTTTATTTTCCCTTCATTTCCATATGATAAGGATATATAATCATAAATCTCCACACTACAAGTCAGAGTTCTATAACACATTTACGAACAATAACTAAAAATCATGTGCTTCCACATAATACATGAATATATTACAAAACTTTTGGATTACACAAAGTCACAATCTTATCAAGAATAAAGAATCTTAATATCGAGTCTAGGCCTACCACGCCTAAGGCTAACAAACCTCAAGTGACCAACCTCCAATAGAAGTAATTAATGTCTCGGTGAACATAGTAAAGTCGAGTCACCAACCATTTACAGCAAAAGTCTCCAAATTTAACATAGCACTTCAATTATCACCAACGAAGTAAGCTTCATATCCAAGGTATAGCTAATTACTCTGAAAAACTGTTAAAGGGTGGGATGAGCTAACACTTAGCAAGTAGCATAATTAATGGGAGTGGGGGAAATGCAAGTTTCATCTTCAATAATAATAATATGACAAGAATGATTAAATAATGAAACACAAAGTTTCTCAAAGTAAATACCTTTAAATTATATACTATAATCTGTGAGCACTAACAATATAATTTCCAAAGCCATAAAATCTAACATACGGTAATTTATCACAAATATATCATACTACCACATAGACCGATCAGGGAATCCACCCATTCACAACTGGCATGATATTGTCCTCTCTGGTATGCAGACTCTTGGCCCCATGGACAGCAGCCTCACTCATACCCTCAAGGTTTTTATCTCCCTCCATGGGCAGCAGAGAGAGCGCTTCAAATAGGACTCCTCTTGCATGTGGTCTCTTGGCCCCATGGGCAGCAGCCTCACCCACACACAATCAAGGAATCCTCTTCCCCCATGGACAGCAGGGAAGAACGCATTATCCAAAGTGAAAGGGCACTAACCTAAACTTGATTCCGTTGTCACAAAGACTACAAAAACCAAATCGAGTGATCACCGGAAAATCACACATGGCATGGTATTAAAACCACATAAACTCACAGGTTACATTACTTTGAAACACATAGTTCATATCTAGGTAGTTTCAGAAAAACTTAAATAATCTAATTTTTACAAAATTTGTAAGGTTTTCAACTTCATTCTTGTCAAGAAATTTTCAATGAATTTCCCACATAACAAAACAAGATGAGCATCTTTAAATTCTCTAATATACCATAAAATCCAAGATTTCTTTATCAAAGATTAAATAAAAGATGCTCATTTTTTTATATCAACAAATTCATGCATTTCCCCAAATGCAATACCAAATATGATGCATTTTCATATATAATCATACATATATTAAGGTTACGATGCGATAGTTTTTAGGAAAATATAATTTCCATAGATAGTTTCCAAAAGCGTGTCTAACCCAAAAACAACATTTATGCAACATGTTTATTTTTCAAAAATCCCATTAAAAAGCTACTTACCTTGCAATCCACAAAAAGCCTAATTCTCCAAGCTCCAAAGGACATTACTTAGAACCTCAACAATATCAAGCAAACCTAACACAATAAGCATAAAGCTTAAAATTGTATCTAGCTACATGTGCGCGCCGAAAATGAGGCTAATGAGTTAGGGCTCACTCGGACTCACAACTTATTTGTGTGGTGGGTTTGGGTTTCCTACACTAGGTCGTCCTCGACACGGAGACTCAATGAGATCACTTTTCTCTCCTCAACTGCCTGAATCACCTTCTACTCCCTTTGCTTTCTTCCTATATCTCCTTCTTTTTTCAGTAAATTTTCCAACCCCTTCTTCTCCCCAAACTTCTCATATTTATAGTTCTAAGTTAGTGGAGAGGTTATGATCACTTTCTAGTTAATGCAGTGAGCGGTCCAGTATCATCGAACATAAGTGGGTGGTTAGGTGGGAGTGGGAAGCGGTGAGGATGGCTTTGGAACTTGGTTCCCACTTCCGCAGATACGCTCGGCAGCGGTGCACCCGAAGGCGCTGTCGGGCATCCACCGGACGGCACGTTCGGACGCCGTCCACAACATTGATCAGTAAGGATTTGCCGAGCACAAACAAGGAGGCAAATTTTGGGCTAGCGACTTGTGTAAATTTGGGCTGGGCCTACAGAGAGAGACAAAGAGAATAGGAGTATGGGCCGCATCTTCGCATAAGAATTAATGGCCCAAGTGGGCTCGGGTATGGGTGACATACAATAGCCCCCCCTTGATTTGTGCCCGGGCCTCGGCAAGAATCAAGGAGTCCAAACGACATATGTTACACGAGAGGCTCAGAGAGGCAACGTCTGGGATACTCTAGAAAACCCATTAATGCGTTCCTAAAAAGGCGCGCAGGATTTGACCGTTTGGTTCGCCCTTCATTATTACCTGACGCTTCGTGAACCGAGGTGGCGCAGACGCTAGTTGGCGTTGGGACTAGCAAGGCCTATTAATTATTCCTCATAATGGCTGATTAACTGTCGCTAACCTCCCTCAGGACTTCTATAAAAGGCCCGTTTCAAATCATTCTTCTACTTTTTCGCTCTCTACCCTCTGAGACCCCCTTTCCGCCGTACATTCATCCGCGTACTCATCCTTCAGCCCAGAATCTCTTCTCATCTTAGAGCCCAAAGTAAGTTCTCTACATTTTCCTTTTTACTTCTGCGTCTTCGTTCATTTTTCTTCTAGGGTTTAGGATGGGATATTCGTACCTTCTAGATACGGATGCGGCCTTAGCCACTTTAAGGCAGACCTTTGACATCCCCAGCGATGTGGAGGTGGCGTATTGCCATGAGAGCGAGATCGCTCTTCACAGAGGGGGCAACACTACCTTTTTTCCCTTGATGGCAGTTTTGAAGGGTGGGGTGAGGTTTCCCGTAGACCCTCTTCTAGTAGACATCCTTAGGTATTATGGGTTGTGCCCCGACCAATTTCCTCCCAACTTTTACCGGGTAGTGAGTTGTGTGAGTCGGTTGAACCAGATGTACGGTTTACAGTTAAACCAACACGACATAAACCACATGTACAGTTTATGTGGGAGTAAGAAAACAAATTACTATTTGAAAGTTAGAGACATGAGGGTACGGCTGATCTCCTGCCTACCTGACTCAAATAGGAACTCTGCCGAGGAGTTTGTTCGGGTGCGCGGCAATTGGTTTGCCGGTGAATTCCCCTGCCCCCTCACCAGGCGCGAAGTGGGTTCGTCCCGATCATTAACCTACTTTCATTTCTTATTTATTTTCATGCATGAACGTACGTATATCTCGTATTGTAAACATTTTACTCACTCTGACGCTTATTTGTGTGGGTTATCGCAAACGGTAGAGTGTTCATCCCGGACGTTAGAGTCGCGCATGTGCGGGATTTGAACTTCGTGCTCAGGTCCGAGATTTTTGTTCACTCGGACGGACAACTCCGAGCGTCCCACCTGATACTCGGGGTTAATCCCGTGTATTCCACCTGGCAAGCTTTCAGCCAAGCCCTGTTAGTTGATATCCCACTCTTGTCCTACATCGACGTTCGGCATGCTAATTTTCTCCCCCCGAGGTTTACAGTATGTGAGGCCTATGACCAAGGCCCTCGGTATATCTGCTCAGACGAGCGCCAGCCTGTGCAGGACGAGTAAGCCGAGCGTGTCCTGAGCTCACCGAGAACGAGCTCACGAGCAAATTCAGCAAGAAGCCCCTGTCCAACCAGAAGGTCCCGTTGACCAAGGAGCCCCAGCCCCGGACACCGAAGAAGCAATTGCTGAATCTCCCGGCCGCCCTAAAACCGAACACGACCAAGGTGAAGAGATGGTGACTCGGAAGAAGATGACGATCAGCCGTTTCATTCCCGGAGCCAGGCCTACCACGCAGCAGCAGCAGCCCCAGGGGTGCGGCCAAACCCCTCCTCCTCCATCCACAACCCCCGGTCGGCAAAGAAAAAAGCAACGTACAACCGAACAGACCCCCGTCGGCCCGGGTGATGCGCCTTCAAATACTCCTCCCCGGCCATCCAGTGGCATTGTGATCCGTGAACCCACGGCTTAGACCAGGGCGCAAGTGGCGTCCTCTTCCCACGCCGTACCCGCGTGGCAGCCTTCTTTCATGTTGGATAGCAAACTTCTCCCCTTGGACGCAAGTGTGCACGTTTGGGGAAAGGGGGCAGGTGGTCACGTCGCCTAGACCCTGGCGCGTGGCCTTATGCTGCCCAAGGATGTGCATACTTTCGAAGAGGGCACGGACGAATTGATGGGAATGAGGCGAGGATGCTGGTTGGGAGAAAGCTCTTACGGATGCGGAGAAGAAGGCTGCCGCGGTAGAGAAAGCGAGGGTGGCTGCGAAAAAGAAGTACTCAAAGCTGCAGGTCCGGGTGGGGGATACCGAGCTTAGGTTTGCGGAAGCCATGAGCATAAACAGTGCGCGTTCCGAGGAGCTGGCTGACCTGAGAGCGGCCTTGGAGGCAAGTGAGAGCAAGTGGTACAATGAGGGATTTGCTGATGCAGAGAACTCAGCTGAACTCGTCATAAGGGATGCTCAGAAGCTGGCTTTTGAGGAGGGGTGGCTGGCCGCTTTGCAGGCTTTGGGAGTCCCCGAGGATTTCCTTTTGAGAAATCCCGACCAGATTCCGTTCCTGGTCCCCGCACCTGGCTCATAGAACCCTCAAAGGCCCGTTGATGAAGAAGAGACGACCAGCCTGAGGGAATTGGTGGAGCAGATAGATTCTCACGTGGAGATGGAGGAAACGAAAGTGGCCAGCCACCCCCGCTCTAGAGATCAGCTCGGCCAGGACCCCCCTCAGACCTTGGCACAACGGCACTTTGCGAAGACCGGCGCTCGGGAACAACCTGCAGATTCCGCTTCTTAATTGCCGAACCGTGACTTCTTCCTTTAAAGAAGCTTCTCTTGTTTTCCCCTCCCCCCTTTTTTATTTTTTTTATTTTTTATGCCTTTTAGTTGGCTCGCCTATGTCATCGGGCTGTGGTGACCGAACAATTGCTTTTTTGTCTGGCTTGATACTTAAATGGCCACTTGGTTTTGTGGTCGGGATACTGCTTTAATTCCTACTACGATGATTTAGTTTTGGAGTATTCATTGCGCTGTTTATTTGCTTTGCACTTATGTTGTAGTGGTCCGGGTAGTTGAATCCTGTTTTGTCATAAGACGGGGATTGAACCGAGCAGCAGGTTTCTATCCTTAGAATAATAATTTAAGGTTTCCACCTGCTCGGTAATATAGATCGAACCGAGAAGCAGGTTTCTCTCCTTAGAGTAATAATTTAAGGTTTCCACCTACTCGGTAATATAGATCGAACCGAGAAGTAGGTTTCTGTCCTTAGAGTAATTTTTTAGATTTCCACCTGTTCGGCGATATGGATCGAACTGAGAATCAGGTTTCTGTCCTTAGAGTAATTTTTAAGGTTTCCACCTGTTCGGCAATATGAATCGAACCGAGAAGCAGGTTTCTGTTCTTACAGTGATTTTTAAGGTTTCCACCTGCTCGGCAATATGGATCGAACTGAGAATCAAGTTTCTGTCCTTAGAGTAATTTTTAAGGTTTCCACCTATTCAGTGATATGAATCGAACCGAGAATCAGGTTTCTGTCCTTAGAGTAATTTTTTAGGTTTCCACCTGCTCGGCGATATGGATCGAACCGAGAATCAGGTTTCTGTCCTTAAGGTAATTTTTAAGGTTTCCACCTGTTCGGCGATATGAATCGAACCGAGAAGCAGGTTTCTGTCCTTAGAGTGATTTTTAAGGTTTCCACCTGCTCGGCGATATGGATTGAACCGAGAATCAAGTTTCTGTCCTTAGAGTAATTTTTAAGGTTTCCACCTGTTTGGCGATATGAATTGAACCGAGAAGCAGGTTTCTGTCCTTAGAGTGATTTTTAAAGTTTCCACCTGCTCGGCGATATGGATTGAACCGAGAATCAAGTTTCTGTCCTTAGAGTAATTTTTAAGGTTTCCACTTGTTCCGTGATATGAATCGAACCGAGAAGCAGGTTTCTGTCCTTAGAGTAATTTTTAAGGTTTCCACCTGTTCGGTGATATGAATCGAACTGAGAATCAGGTTTCTGTCCTTATTAAGACTCGTAGCTTAGGGTTCTTTTATGCTCGGCAATTGAAGTTGAACAGAGAAGCAACAACGAAATTGAAAGAGTTTGCGCGAATGAACGCCATCATCTTTATTAGCGAAAACCGTGCAATATTACATTAACCTTACAATTTACAGCACAACCCATTAGTGATAGAATCTCTTGAGATTATGGACGTTCCACGGCCGAGGAAGTGGCCTCTCGTCTAGGTCCTCCAAGTAATATGCTCCTGCGCCAGCGACGGCAATGACCCTGTAAGGCCTTTCCCATGTCTGTGCCAGCTTCTCGGCGTTCGTATTCCGCATATTCCCCATGGCTTTCCTAAGAACCAAATCTCTGGCGCCAAACTCCCTCGTTCTTACGTCTCGGCTATACCTCTGGACGAGCTTTTGCTGATACTCCGCGAGCCGTACAGTCACCACTTCACGACATTCTTCCAACTTGTCCAAGCATCCCATCATCATCTCATCGTTTTGGCCGGGATCGAATCCTGCGACTCGTGCACTGCACAGACCCACCTCGGTTGGTATCACGGCTTCCGCTCCGTATGTGTGAGAGAACGGGGTCTCTCCGGTGGACCTCCTGGGAGTTGTCCAGTATGCCCACAAGACTTTAGGCAGCTCCTTGGCCCAGTTTCCCTTCGCATCCTCCAGCCTCTTTTTCAGCCCATTCACAATTACTTTATTTACCGCCTCGGCCTGGCCATTACCCTGGGGATATGTTGGAGTCGAGTACCTATTCTTGATGCCAAGATCACTGCAGAATTCATGGAATGCCCGGCTGTCGAATTGCAGCCCATTGTCTGATATAAGAGAGTTTGGCACCCCAAACCTTGTGATTAAATTCTTCCATACAAATTTCTTTACATCCACGTCCCGGATATTGGCCAAAGCTCCCGCCTTCGCCCATTTGGTAAAATAGTCGACAGCCACCAGGAGGAATCTTCGATTACCCGTCGCCCGGGGGAATGGGCCAATGATATCCAGCCCCCATTGTGCAAAAGGCCAGGGACTGCTGATCGGGTTCAAATGGCCTGCGGGCTGATGGATTAGGGGGGCATGCTTCTGACACTGTTCACACTTACGTACATACTCGGCAGCGTCCCTCTGCATTTGAGGCCACCAAAACCCTTGAGTCATTGCCCGGTGCGCCAATGAACGTCCTCCCACATGACTGCCGCACACTCCTTCATGAAGCTCGGCTAGGAGCTCGCCCACCTTCTCCGGGCGTAAGCACAAAAGGTATGGCCCCCCAAAGGACCTCCGATACAACGTTCGGTCTTCTGATAGCCAATATCGAGGGGCCATTCTACGGATCTTGCTGCCCTTCTTTTCATCAGACGGGAGTCGGTCCTCGGCCAAGAAGTCAATAATGGGGTCCATCCAGCACGGCCCAAGTGCTGCGATTGCTGAGATATCGACCCCTGTAGTTCCCGGATCACTTACTATCCTAATGCTCGGCTTTGAAACAAGCTTGACCTTGATTAGTCGGGGTATCTCTTCGGCTACTAATGATGCCAGCGTGGCGAGGGAGTCGGCGTGTCTATTTTGCGTTCGAGCCACTTGGAAAACCTTTACCGTGCTGAAGCTGGTTATAGCTTGCCTCACCTGTTCCAGGTATGCTTTCATACGAAGATCTTGGGTTTCAAAACTGCCCTGCACCTGATTAACCACCAGACGCGAATCTTAATACACCTCTACTTCCCTGGCACCCAAACTTGAAACTGTCCTTAGTCCGGCCAGCAAGGCTTCGTATTCTACCTCGTTGTTGGAGGCTCTAAAGCCCAACCTAAATGAGTGCTCTAACCGTATTCCTTCCAGGGTGATTATGACAACCCCTGCGTCGGCCCCCGTGAAGCTTGACGCCCCGTCCACGAACACCTTCCACGGGCGAGACTCCACGTGGCAAATTATCTCCCCCTTCCCTTTTGACGAGAACTCGACAACAAAATCCGCAAGGACCTGGCCCTTCACCGAACTTCGAGGTCTGTACCGTATGTCAAAAGAACCAAGCCGAGTTCCTCATTTTCCTATTCGGCCAGTGAAGTCTGACTTCCTCAACAGTGACTGTAAGGGATACTCGGTTAAGACGTAAACCGTATGAGCCTGAAAGTAGTGTGGCAGCTTTCTCGTGGCGTGTATTAGGGCCAACACAAGCTTCTCCAGAGGTAAGTATCTCGTCTCTGCATCAACTAGAGTCTGGCTGATGTAGTACACGGGTTGTTGGATTCCTTGGTCCCTTAGTAGCACGGCGCTCACGGCGTGCTCGGTCACTGCCAAGTACATGAATAGATCCTCACCTGGTTCTGGTGCCGTTAGCATGGGTGCCCGCACCAAATAATCCTTCAAATCCATAAAAGCTCTGTCGCATTCTTCATTCCACTGAAATCCAGTCCACTTCTTCAGAAGTTGGTAGAATGGTCGGCAGCAATCTGCGAATTTGGAGATGAACCGATTAAGGGCGGCTAGCATCCCGGTCAACACTTGCACTTCTTTCAGACTGCTCGGTGGCTTCAGTCTTTTCACATCCTCAATTTGGTCGGGGTTGACCTCTATTCCCTGCTTCATGATCAGATACCCCAGGAATTTTCCGGCTCCCACACCAAACGCGCACTTCTCGGCATTAAAACGTAACTTGTGCTGTCGAAGAACCTTGAAAACACCCTGAAGGTCGTTCGTGTGCCGTGCTACCTGCTTGCTCTTCACCACCATATCGTCGATGTACACTTCAACCGTATGCCCTATCTTGTCTCGGAACATTCTCGTCATCATCCATTGGTACGTAGCCCCGGCGTTCTTTAGTTCGAAGGGCATTACCGTGTAGTGATAATTGGCCTTCGAGGAGATAAATGTCGTATTCTCTTGGTCCTCGGGCGCTAGGGCGATCTAGTGATACCCTTGAAAAGCATCCAGAAAGCTCATCCTCGGGTGCCCATACGTGGCATCCACCAATTGGTCGATTTTTGGCACGGGAAAAGGGTCTTTTGGGCATGCTCGGTTCAGATCCGTGAAGTCCACCCAAACCCTCCACTTGTCGTTCTTCTTCTTCACCACCACGGTATTTGCCAACCAATCCGGAAAGAAAATTTCCCTTATCGCCCCAGCATCCTTCAACTTTTGGACTTCCGCTTTCACCGCCTCGGCGTGTTCCCAGGCCGATCTCCTCGGCTTCTGCTTCTTAGGGGGGAACAAGGGGTGAACTCTAAGTCTATGGACAATGAATTCGGGGTCCATCCCGGGCACCTCATATGGACTCCATGCAAACACGTCTACGTTCTGTATGAGGAGCAACAACATTTCCACTTTCTCCTACTTGTCCATGCCTTTCCCTACATGAAAACACTTGTCGGCATCTAGAAGTACCTTTACTTTTATCATCTCCTCGGCACAACCACCCCCTACTTCTCCTCGGTCATCCTGTAATTGCTATAACGGGACCCCCTGCGGCGGCTCTTTCTGCTGGGCACACTCCCCCTGATCGGTTGTCCCCTTCCTCTAGTTAACCATGGCGATTAAGCATTGTCTCGTCGTCTGCTGGCTTCCCCTTCACCACAGTAATACCATGCTCGGTAGGAAACTTCACTTTCACATGCAGGGTGGATGGGACGGCCCCCATTGCATGGATCCACGGTCTGTCGAGTATCGCTGTGTACGGGGAGAAAGAAGTCACCACTATAAATGTCACTACCACTTCCTTGCCCTCCATATTCACGGGCATAGATATTTGCCCCTCGGGTATTACGATTTTCCCATCAAACCCGACCAAAGGCATGCTGTACTTAGAGAGGTCCCCATTTTTCAACCCGAGCCCCCGGTACAAGTCCAGATACATCACGTCGGCCCCACTCTCCTGGTCTATCATCACCCTTTTCACCAAGAACCAGCTTATCCGGGCGGTAACTACCAACGCGTCGTCGTGCGGTTGGACCGTTCCCTCTAGATCATTGTCACCGAAAGCGATAGGCTCCCGGGTAAGCTTCACCTTCTTCCCCATCGGTGGTGTGCCCGAGCTGCCCTCCACTGGGACCACATTTAGCACCCCTTTTTTTCTTGCCGAGGTGAGACTTCTCGGTGGAGCGTGGATGACCTCAATTATCCCGAGCGGGGTGGAAGGGGGTTGCCCTTCTGCGTAGCTCTTTGCCCCGTCCCCCAGTCCCCCGCGTCTAGCACGAACTCCTTCAAATACCCAGCTTTGGCCAGCTGCCCGAGATGGTCTTTTAACACCCGGCACTACTCGGTCGTATGTCCCTTGTCTTTATGATAGGTGCAGTACAAGTTCTGATTTCTCCTAGAGGGGTCACCCCCCTCATCCTGTTCGGCCACTTGAAATATGGCTCATGTTTAATCTTGTCCACGATTTTGTGCACCGGCTCCTTGAACGTCACGTTTACCTCCCCTACTGGCGCCTCTGGTTCTTGAATTCTCAAATTCCCCCAGGTCCTCGGTTGAAAGACACTTGACCGAGGATGATTTATCATCGGCGCCTTGCCTTTGCTCTGTATCCGGTCACCTTGCAGCCATTTATATTCTTCAATACGCCTCATCAACTACCTCATATCCTCGGGAGGCTTCTTAGTCAGCGACTCCCTCAGCCCGGAATCCTCGGGCAATCCCATCCTAAAAGTGCTCGCAGCAATCTTCTCGTTCCCCTCACCGATCTCGTTGTAGAGCTCCTAGTACCGACTAGCATAACTACGGAGGGTTTCCCCTACCCTCATTTTCATGGACAACAATGCGTCTACCGGTTGTGGCACTCGACTGCAAGTTACAAACCTGACGCCGAACTCCTGTATCAGCTCGGCGAAATTATGGATAGAACCCTTCCGCAGCCCGTTAAACCATCTCAAAGCGATGGGACCAAGGCTTGAGGGTAAAACCTTGCACATCAGTGCGTCATTGTGGGTATACAGAGACATCATCTGGATACAGTGACTGACATGCTTTACTGGGTCCGTTTTCCCGTCGTAGGAGTTGAAATGAGGGCGTGTGAATCTGTCCGGCATTGGGGCCCTCTCGATGTTAGCCGAGAATGGGGACCGGGCAGCTCTTCGTAGCGCGCGGCTTATCGCATCCATGGTCGCATTATGGGGCCGTTGCTCTTCTGGGGAATTCGAACCTCGGTCTGCGTACTCCCGCGACCATGAACGGTCTCAGTGTTGGCGGGATTCCTGCGAATGAGACCGTTCCCTTTACCGACGAGATTCCCGAGAATGGGTGCGTTCTCGGCGGTTGTGGGACCTAGATTGATTGGACCCCGTCTGACGACGATCTTCCCCGGTATTGGCTCTTCTTTCTCGGTTGTCTCCATCCCTTCTATGATGCCTGTTCTCTGCCTCCAACTCCAGGTCTCTCACTAGCCTGCGCAACCGTTCAAGCTCTTCGTCTTTCTCATCGAGTTGCCTGTGCCCCGAGGGTACGACCCCTCCCCCGAGGCCGGACTGCTCCTCTCGTTTGCGGTCCCTGTCTTCACGTCTCTTCTGCCTTCTTTCTCGCCAAGAGGATCCCCGAGAAGATCCCGCTGAACCACTTTCAGTGTCGCTCCTAGAGCGTCTCCTAGACATCTGCCTCCCCGGGATTGAGTCTCAGTAGAACTACGGCGTTGTAGGAGATCCCCACAGACGGCGCCAATTGTGCGCGCCGAAAATAAGGCTAATGGGCTAGGGCTCACTCGGACTCACAACTTATTTGTATGGTGGGTTTGGGTTTTCTACACTGGGTCGTCTCTGGCATGGAGACTCAATGAGATCATTTTTCTTTCCTCAACTGCCTGAATCACCTTCTACTCCCTTTGCTTTCTTCCTATATCTCCTTCTTTTTTCAGTAAATTTTCCAACCCCTTCTTCTCCCCAAACTTCTTATATTTATAGTTCTAAGTTACTGGGAGAGGTTATGATCACTTTCTAGTTAGTGCAGCGAGCGGTCCTGTCACGCCCCGAACCCAACTATAAAAATAAGCACGTGACAACTGCCGCACGCTTATAAAGTAAGCACCCTACAAGTGTGCAAGGCATTCTTAGCAACTAAAATTTATCCTCAAATATTAAATCAAATAAATCCGAAATACCTCAACAAATTCTTTATGAATAGATCTCCAATAATTTAATAGGAACAAATCCAATCTCATGTACATAATGTCAATTGGCCAATAAACATAAAACTATTAGAAGACCATCCAATCCCAATATCACAAAGCTTCTTTTTCTGCTTACAACACAACATCAAAACTCCCAAAACTTGCTATTCTTCACAATCTGAAACTGGGGGGAAAAAAGGGGGGTGAGTTGACAACTCAATAAGTAACCAAAATCCTAATAAGTTCTATCAAGCAATAGATCTGTAAAGGAAAAGATGCAATGTGTTTTCAAAATTATAATATACCATGTGTGTTTCAAAATAACTGAAACAGTTTCGAAATCTTTAAATAATAAATTGCAAATATATCACATACTTTAATCTGACAAATATATCATAGATGATTTAGAAAGTAGTCAGTTTTCCATATATCAAAGCTATAACTTACAATATGTTCCGAAAAGATACATAAGCAATTTTTAATGACCCAAAATAGTTCAAATACTCAAACATTTCCAAATTCACATATGCAGTTTTAAGGACTCAAAATAGTTCAAATACTCAAACGTAATTCGTATCCTTAACAATTTTGCGACTATGGTCACGCTATATCCCCGTGACTGGGTATCAGAGTACCAATGAATAACCCCCATTGGTTGGGTATCAGAGTACCAATGAATAATCCTCATTGGTTTGGGTATCAGAATACCAATGAATAACCCCCACTGGTTTGGGTATCAGAGTACCAATGAATAACCCCCATTGGCTGGGTATCAGAGTACCAATGAATAATCCCTATTGGTTGGGTATTAGAGTACCAATGAATAATCCCCATTGGTTTGGGTATCAGAATAAATTCATAGTCAGATTATTCATAATCATATATATGAAATCATAGTTTCTAACAAAAACATATCTTATTCAAATATATATAATCATATATTCAATATTCAAATCTATTTGGGATATTTCTATAATTCTTTACTTTAAATCAATATAGCTAAAAAACAATTAAATAAAATAAATCTTATATTCAATGCTCATGTATATTTGTGAAAATTCTTTATTCTTTACTTTGAATCAGTAAAGCTAAAAACAATTAAATAAAATACATCATATATTCAATAATCAAATATATTTGTGATAATTCTTTACTTGAAATCAGTAATACTATAAAAATAAAATTGTAACAACTGTAAACAATTTTCAGTAGTTAAAATAGGCAAAATAAAACCAATTAGGAGAAGACTACTTACCTCCAAAAGCTATTCCAAAAGAAACTTTTCTTTAAGAATTCCTCTAAAATCTTTAAATATCACCTAGAACAATTTTCAAATATTCTTACTCAATAATCAAATAATTTAAGAAGGACTTATAATAGTACCCGGCTAGATAGAAAGACTACTAAAAATATCCAATTACTATCCACTGTTATCTCACACCAAAATTCTTCCTAATCATTATATTTTTCTTTATATATATATATATATATATTTTCCTTCAACCACAACTAAAGCCCCAAAGATAAGACCATAACTCCTGTTACTATGTAGGCACGTGGGCCATCTTCAATTTCATGTGTTCCTTTGTTTGTTTCCCTTTCCCCTTTTATTTATTTATAACTGGTCAGACCTCATTGACTTTCCTTTCACTTCTACCTTTTTTTTTTGAGAAGCCACCCCAGGAAACGGGGGGAAGCAAATCATTCAGGAAAATCAGAAATATACACAGCTGCTAAGTCCGGAGGAACATCCTCCATCCAGACCTGAGAGGAAGAAAAATTACAAGCCATTCTAGCCAATCTATGAGCAACTCTATTCCCTTGCCGACGAGTATGGCGAAAGGACACTTTGTGAAAGGCCAAAGATAGGAGATTAATGTCCCTGATGATATGTCCAAAGCTTGAAGATGATAAACCTCCACTGTTTATGGCTTTGATAATTACCTCTGCATCACCTTCAAAGATCACCTGATCAAAATTCAGGTCCTTTGCCAAACTAACTGCACTGCGCGCTGCCAACACTTCCACTGTCTCTACTGAAGTAGGCAATGGAATAGATTGTGAATAGGCAGCCATAACAAGACCCTTGTCGTTTCGAATAATAGCACCCAAACCTGCCAGGCTTTTGGAGGAGAAGAGAGCGCCATCAAAATTGACCTTAAGCCAACCCGGAGGGGGAGGAGACCATTTGGGAGGGCTAACTGTGGACGAAGCACGCATGAGAGGAGATGACGCAAGCTGAAATTCAAGGAGGTTGTCAGCTGCTAAAGAACTAACACTACCTGCTGGAATTGCTGCTTCACCTACTCGAAGCTGGTTCCGCCGAGCCCAGATTAGCGAAGTTGTCATTGCAAAAAGATCCGAGAGGTTACTCTTCTCCAGGCAGAGTTGGATGATATCCAGCATTGAGGTGCAGTTCACAGCAGCCTTGATTAACCAGCCAAAATGAGCCATCCAAATTGGAGTCAAGCAAGGACAAGACCACAGAGCATGGAGGGAGGTTTCACCGGCAAGGTTGCAATGAGGACAAGAGTCGTCAGTCAATATTCTTCTCTTCCTGAGGTTCGATCTAGTGGGCAGAGCATCTGAGCCGGCTCGCCACAATAGAGTTTTCACTCTACATGGAATCCGAAGGCTCCAAATACCCTTCCAGACTTTTTTGGACAAGGACAAATCAGAGGTAGAAGGAGTATCCCTCATCTCATTCTCCATGATCAGCTTGTAGCCCGATTTGACGGAATAAACCCCATTCGAGTTCCCTGGCCAAAAAAGCACATCCGCACCTTCAACAAGACTAAGGGGAATAGCTTTAATCAGAGCAGCTTCATGAGGCAAGAAGATATTGTCTACCACTTCTTCAATCCAGCAACTCTTATTGTGATCAATCAAAACAGAGACAAGAGCATCATTACCAAGAAAGTCCGGAGGAGAAATTACCTTTCGCGAGTGGGGGGAAGGGAGCCAGTCATCATGGTAGATTCGGATTGATGCACCATTTCCCACTCTCCACTGCAAGCCCTTCTCAATCACTGCCCTTCCTTTCAAGATACTTTTCCAAGCAAATGATCTGTTTCCTTCCTTGGCATCAAGAATGGACCCCTTTGGGAAGAACTTTGATTTGAAGAACCTGTGAAACAGCGTGTCCTTGTTTTCAATCAGCCGCCACACCTGTTTCGCCAACATGGCATCGTTAAATTTTTGAAGTTCCTTGAAGCCCATACCACCCAAATCTTTTGGCTGGCAAAGCGAGCTCCATTTGGTCCAGTGTATTTTCCTTTGGTTCCCCCTCTGCCCCCACCAGAATTTTCTGATCAAAGACTCAATTTCATCACATAGAGTGACTGGGATTTTGAAGCAACTCATTGCAAAGGTTGGTATTGCTTGGATGACTGCTTTGAGGAGAACTTCACGCCCCGCTTGGGAAAGCAACTGTTCCTTCCAGCCTTGAAGTTTAGCAAGAACCCGTTCTTTGATGAACATCAAGCTTACTTTTTTGTGTTTTCCAACCAAAGACGGAAGACCAAGGTATTTCTCGTGTTGTTTGATCTCTTGGACTCCCAGGAAATCCTTAATTTGACCAAGAATAGCTGGTGGAGTGGACTTGCTGAAAAAAAGACCCGTTTTGTTCCGGTTTAGTTTCTGACCAGAGGCTTTCTCATAGACATCCAGCAAGTTTTGGATTTTCTGACATTCATCAAGAGTGGCTCTGCAAAAAACCAAGCTGTCATCAGCGAAAAATAGGTGAGTTAGTCTTGGGCCTTTCTTGCAAATGGATACCCCGCGGATATGACCAGCATCTGCTTCTTTTTGAAATAAGCTGTGAAGACCTTCTGAGCAGATAAGAAAAAGGTAGGGAGACAGTGGGTCTCCCTGCCTCAATCCTCTAGATGGATGGATAATGTCCGAGGGTTCACCATTGATCAGGATGGAGTAGTTGACCGTAGAGATGCATTCCATGATAAGGGCGATCCATCGTGCATCAAAACCCATTTGCCTCATTATGCCCTCAAGGAAAACCCACTCCACATGATCGTAGGCCTTGCTCATGTCCAACTTAAGCGCCATAAAGCCTGTACTTCCCTGATGGTGGTGTTTCATGTAATGAAGAGTCTCAAAGGCCATGAGAATGTTATCTGTTATGAGCCTCCCAGCTTGAAAAGCACTCTGATTTTCTGAAACAACCGCCGGAAGGACTGCTTTTAGTCTGTTAGCAAGGACTTTTGAAACAAGCTTATAGACCACATTACACAAACTAATAGGTCTAAATTCAGTGATAAATTCTGGGGATTTTACCTTGGGGATCAGAGTGATGTTAGTATGGTTTATCTCTTTTGGAATTTTACAATTATTCAGGCAATCAAGCACAGCAGAAGAAACATCATTCCCTAAAAGATTCCAGAAAGTATGATAGAAGAGGGGAGGCATACCGTCAGGGCCAGGGGCAGTTAAGGATTCCATCTGGTTCAGTGCTATGTCAACTTCCTCTTTTGTGAAAGGCATAAGGAGCTGCTCATTCATTTCCTGAGTGACAAAAGGTTTGATTGCCTCAAAGATTTCGGACTGCTCTGAAGGATGAGATGAGGCAAATAAGGAGTGGAAGTAGTCCATGGCTATGTCTTTGATTTGCTTATCCTCAGTGCACCAATCATTGTTTGGATTTCTGAGTCCAGAAATTTTGTTTCTTCGGAATCTGTGAAAGGCTTTGCTATGAAAATATTTGGTGTTCCGGTCACCACACTTCAGAAACAGAGCACGTGCTCTTTGTTCCCACATTAGGCTTTCTTTATCCAAAAGTACATTCAGCTCAGCTCGCAAACCTTTGACCACATCAAAATCCGCCTTCCTTAAAGCCACTGCCACCTCAGCTTTTGACAATAGCTTGCCTTTAGTCTCAATTTGTTTCTTAATGCACCCAAAAGACTCCTGGCTCCATTCAGTAAGCCTTTCCCCACATTTCTTTAATTTTTCTGCTATCAAAGGCATGGTGGCATTCCCAGAGCTAGAACCCCCGGCAGAAGTCACTGTATTGCTACAACCTTTGTCTTTGAGCCACATTTGCTCAAATTTGAAGGGTCGGTTTGGACGTGGAACTATTCCCTCAAATTTAATTATAATGGCCTTGTGATCAGAATAGTGGGAGTTTAGATGTCTAACCTTTGTTCCCGGGTTGAGAGAGAACCAATCATTTGTTGCTAAAGCCCTGTCCAAACGTTCAAGAACCAGACCACCAGCTCTTTTGCCTTTCCAAGTGAATTTTTCCCCAACAAACCCAAGGTCCATGAAGCCGCATTCATCCAGGACATCCCGGAAAGCCATCATTAGCGCCTCCCGTCTAGGACCTAGCCCCATTTTTTCATGAGACCAAAGGATTTCATTGAAATCCCCTGCGCACAGCCAGGGGAGTGAAGAACGCCGATGGAGGTCACGGATCAGGGCCCAAGTCTCATGCTTCCTGGCCGTGTCAGCAAAACCATACACACCCGTAAACCTCCACTGCTCGTGGGTGGCTTCACCAACAATGGCATCGATGTGGTTTGGAGAGTCTGAAACCACATCAATGCGAACCGTTTTCTTCCAAAACAGAGCTAAGCAACCGGACTTACCAGCACTTGGACCGATCCAACAGTGGTCAAATTTCAATTCAGCACACAACTTTCGCAGCCTAGCTTTAGCAGACCACGTCTCGGCTAGGAACATGGCCGCGGGATCTTGCGCCTGAGTGACTACCTCGAGCTCTCGGACTGTGCGTCGGTTCCCAAGCCCACGCACGTTCCAGCAAATCCAATTCATTGAGCTCGGCGGGGACGAAGATTAGCCTCCGCCGTTGGGAAGGAGTTCTCATCTGGTTTAGCGCCGTCAAGAGCTCTGCGCTTAGATAGGAGTGTGATAGTCTGTGAAACATAAGAGTTACGTTTGCCCAGGGAAGACTCTAGAGGTTGATTGTCACCGTAGAGGGCTGGTCTCAAGACACGGACCCATTTACCACTTGATTGGGCTTGTCTCTGAGAAAGGTCAAGGTCCATATTAGATAAGTCACTTAAAGGAATGGGCTTATTGGGCTGACTAGTTGAACTCACGGGTACTGGGCCTGGATGGCAGGTTGGAGGAAAGGTATTGACCAGATTGGGAGCGGGAGGAGATTCATTTGAAATTTGAAGAGAAGTCACCTCACTGTCATATCGGTTGATATCTCTATCAATATCACGAATTAATTCCTCGAAATCCGTTTGGGCAGGGAGATTCGGAGGGAGATCCGCCGGTGTTTTCTTCGATGATACCGGAGGGGTTGTTCCGATGCAGGACTGGATTTCATGGTTTTCGCTGGTCTCATTAACTGGCCCTTCTGGGCTGTTGGAATGACCCACGGGGACCTGGTGGACCGTCGGTTGCGGTTGAGATTGAGGGTCGGAGAGAGGTTGTCTGGGCATGCTTTGGGGCTTCTTCGCATAGAAACCGGGAACCGAAACAACCTTTTTCCTAAAAGCCAAGAAGGGTGGAGCACGAAGCCAGGGGCCGAATTGTTGGTCCTCAGGTTTAAGGGAACCTTCACTTTCAAACCAAATCTTACAATCTTTATCATCATGCATAAGACAACCGCACCAATAGCATAGGTTGGCAAGTCTTTCGTATTTAAACGACACCCAATGTTCCTTGCCATCCTCAAGGGTGATAAGCCTTCCGCAGCACAGTGGCTGTGAAATATCGACCATGACTCTCACTCTGATAAAGCTACCTCCATCACAATCAGGTGCATCTTCGGGGTAGAGAATGGTCCCCACAGAATCACAAATTTGTTTTTCGACCTCTTTGTTTCTGAATCGTAGCGGTATGTCATAAATTTGCATCCAAAACGCGATCTTGGTTAGATCAGATGCATGTAAGGTGGCCTCCTTGTCGTATCGGGAGAGAACCATAGAGTGTTTGTCAAAGCTCCATGGTTCCGTTGCGATAATCCGATCCACATCTGCCTTATTGTCAAAGGAGAAGAGAACAACATGGTCTTCGATATGTTTTACCTTGAATCCCGATTTTGTTCTCCATAGGGGGGTGAAGGTATTGGCTATGGCGTCGATGTTAAGGGGACGTTTGGTGAGAAATCTAGCTGCAATGGCGTGTTCCGAAATAGCTTGCTCTTTCTTTAAACATAGGCTAGGACCTTCCCTATCCGAGAGGGATAAGGACTTCCAGTGTTTTGTTAGATCTTCCATTTTTGGAGAAGAGGATAAGCACACACAGTGTATCCTAAGACCCCGAATGAAAAAACCCACTAGCCTTGCACTAACCTTGTTAGAGCAAGGGACAAAAGACTCCTTCCAAGGAAGGGACATCAGTGCTACGACCTAGCAGAAGTTTTCAGAGAGAACTTTGCTAGAGACGAGCAATGTCTCCATCAAGTAATAAACATGCTTCCCTCCGTTTTTTCACTTCTACCTAGATCAATAAACAAATAATAATAATAATAATAAGAAAGAAAGGAGTTGAGCTCTGCTTTGTTAATGTTTTCTTCAGACCTCCAAGTATGCCTAGACTGCTAGGCTTCTGAATTTCCCCTAATACCACTTCGGTTCTGCCATATACCTTAAGTAAGAAGTCCACATCAGGTACTATTTATTAAAAACAAAAACCGTGCAGAAACCTGACTGTTAAGCCCAAAAGTTTATAGCCTCTATCTTCGCATAACGCAATAAAACTCTAGAGAAAGATTAAATCTCAGAACCTAGAAAAATCTACAGGTACATCGTTCAGTTTATCAAAAAATATAAAACTAAACTTTTCTTTGTTTGCATCATCTAAACTCTTGAATATTTAAATAGTTTTGCTACTGACCAAAACACTCACATAAAAAAAATACTTTAATTCTAAATAAAACTTTGATTTTGACAAGAAAGAAATTCCTAAGCTCTTACCTCAAAGGTGTAGTCAATCGTTCTCTACTTCAGTCTTTTAGGTAGTCTCCTCTCTCAAAAATATCTCTCAATATACGTTGACTTAATAAGCTTATATATAGCTAGGGTTTCAACCTTATTTTTTCTAAAAACTCCCTTATAATTATAAATTATAAAATTGGCCCCACACAAGTTTACTTAAATACCCCTCCTTCTAAATATATATATATTTTTTTCCGAGTATTACAGGTCTAGTATCATCGAACATAAGTGGGTGGTTAGGTGGGAGTGGGAAGCGGTGAGGATGGCTTTGGAACTTGGTTCCCACTTCTGCAGATACGCTCGGCAGCGGTGCACCCAAAGGCGCTGCTGGGCATCCACCGGACAGCACGTTCGGACGCCATCCACAACATTGATTAGTAAGGACTTGCCGAGTACAAACAAGGAAGCAAATTTTGGGCCAGTGACTTGTGTAGATTCGGGCTGGGCCTGTAGAGAGAGAGAGAGAGAATAGGAGTATGGGCCGCATCTTCGCATAAGAATTAATGGCCCAAGTGGGCTCGGGTATGGGTGCCGTACACTACAATTTAGGAATTGCCAAATAAGCATTTAATTAGGCAAGTCTAGTATTTAACCTCATCAATAATAATATATTCCACTTCCAAAGTTTCTCAACAAATCAATTCACAACGCATAAACTCCAATCTATAAAGTTAACCCATTTAATATCATCTCCAACATCATGACTAGCTTCCATAAAATTTACACTACATCATTAAGAGACCCATGAAAGCAAAATCAAAATATCCTCCAAGACAAGAAATTTAGAACTTCAACTAACTCCAAATAAACCCAATGACAATGGAAAAATTAGATTTACCCACCATCACATGTTATTACTCAAAACCCCCAAATTTTCCACCATACATAAACCTTAGGTAGTCATCATTAGCACAAACCATAAACCCACTCATCAAATAATTCCACAAATACAAAACCCATACATATAAACACAAAAATATCACTTCCAATGCTCATAAATCACATGAGTATCATTATTAAACCTTAGATAAAAATATAACCTCAAGCAAAATATAAAACTCACCAAAAGGATTATAAATTTTACCTCAAATAAAAGATAAAGATGCTTAGAGGTTTATAAGGATTTTCTAGTGATATTGCCGGAAAAATGATGGTGGAGATGGTGGCATGGAGGTACCGGTGGGAGAGTGTGAGGGAGTGTGAGAGGAGTGTTAGACAGAAAATGAAAAAGAAGAAAAAGAAAGAAATGTGGGGTGAGGAGATTTGGCCGGTCAAAGAGATAAAGAGATAGAGTGAAAAATGAGTGGTGGGGAAGGGTGGGATAGGTGGGGCACGTGGGAACCCAAAAATCTGACTTTTCTACTTTTTTTCTATTTTTTTCCTCTGACTGGGACGTTACACTAAACCCCTTCATAGCCGTGGGGGAATCAACTAAATGAGCGAACCTACCCATTAAAGCAGACTAAAGAGAAGTGAAGGAAATATTTGTGAAGAAGAAATAAAAAGTAGAAGGCCGAGGAGACTAGCCGAGGAGAAAATAGCCTAAGAAAGGAAAAAAACTTACGAAATAAGGACAAAGGTCACTTCAGGAGCTTCTCGAAAGTTTGAAGATTTGGGAAGTCTCGAAAGTTTGGAGATTTGGGAAGTCTTGAGAGTTCGAAGATTGGAAAATGAGAGAAATGAATCCTCCAGGCGCTTTATATAGGGGGTGGAATTGGGTGGGAGTTATCCCGCCCAAAATTTGAGGAGAATGCCAGCCGTAGGATCTCCATCTCACTGTAGGACGTGGGGAACAAAGCGCTGCCTGAAGCATTTAATGAGACGTTGTGGACTCCGAAGCACCAGAACGGTTGCGGGGCACGTGAAATGAAATTCTCACATGTGGAAGTCAAAGAAATGTGTTGAATAAATTATCCAGGGTCAAAACCTCACTTTTCTTCTCGGATAAGAGGAAAAAACCAGAGTTTTGAGGGGCTATTGTGGGGTATAAGAATTTAAATAAGGTAATTGCACCACGTGTCATATCCATGGCCGAGGGGGTCATTATCGTGCCGAGGAGGGCACACCATCGGACAATAAGGCCACATCAGTGGTACGTTACCAGAGGAGATCGCACTGTAGAAAAAGAGTTTCGAAGAAAGGGTTAGCCCTGACATGACTGGAGGGATGGTGGATACCACCACATTTAATGTATCCCGCCAAACCTCCTGGCTGTATTTATGTGGAGAAGACCCCTGAACAGTGCTGCCTTGGTTGCCGCAACTCATAAGGGGTTTGAGAAGGTGTCTGATAGGACAAACACTCAAGTAGCGGCCTGAACAATTAACAAATGTAGGGCCAAGATCATCTAAAGAAAGCTATATAATGTAAGAGACCCTCTAGGAGAAGGGATCGAAAGATTTGTAGATAACATACTGTAGCAACAAGAACTGAAATTGTATCCAAGCCTAAAAGAACTATATTCAAGAATCATTCTCCTCGGACTTCGCCGAGGAAGGATTTCCTTACTTAGAACTTGTTTTTCTTTGCTTTCTTAATATCTTTAACCCACTGTGTGTGTTGCGTGATCCATTGAAGCCTAGCTTTTAAGCCCACTCTCCACAAATTCATTGTGTTGGGCTTTTTGGGTCTGAATCCTTTTACCTTTTGGGCTCGAGAACCAAAATGCCGCCCCTACAGTTATATTTAAATATATAAAATGCCTCAATTTTAGTTTTCGCTTTAGGCTCTCAAATGCATCAAGCCACCCCTATTAAATGCATAGAAGTATTATCAATTCTATATCATAAGAGGGCAAATTACAACTTAATCATTTGTGGTTTGGTCGAAATTTAAATTGGTTATCTGTGATTTGAAATTTGACACTTTATTCACCTGAGGTTAGGCTCTATTAAAGTTTTGTAACCCACTTATGGCTTTTTTGTTAGAAAACAACTTTTAATATCAAAATATAACATAAAACAGATCAAAAAGCTAGGGTTTGAAAATACCTTCACTTGGCTGCACTGTAGAGTGGTTTAATTAGAGTCAAGCTCTCCCATTATTCTTTTCTTTTTTTTTTTTTTTTTTTTTTTGGTGCTGAGACGCTTTCCCATTCTCTTGATTCCAATCAAAGAAGCACTTCTAATTTTTTCTAAACTCTGCAAGCTAGGTAAATTCAACTTTATAGAGGCACCATAATCAGATGGCATTACCTCATTGGTAACTTAAATATAAACAACATTGAAATATCTCAAGGTAAATGTGTCTGTGTCAGCGTCCAAAAGTGCATCACCTTTCATTTTTGTTTCTCTATTATTATGGTCAACAACCCAAAACCACTTTTAGAATGCCTCTGAGAATGAAAACTAACTTCAGAATTAGAATCTGAACTTTACACAGGACTCAGACGACACATTATTTAGCTTGTCAATCTTTTTATTCAGAATACAAAAATTTCTTTATCTTTTTGGTAATCAGAATACAAAAATTTCAAACCTTAGCTATTTGAACTGTTTTATGTTATATTTCGATGTTAAAAATTAATTTTTAACGAAAAAGCTATAGGTGGGCCACGGAATTTTAATAAAGCTAACTTCAGGTAGGTAAAGTGTCAGATTTCAAATCACAGATAATCAACTTAAATTTTGACCAAACTACAAGTGAATAAGTTGTAATTTGCCTTAAAATCTAGGTAAGTTCAATATCACTTTTTTTAACCTGGACAACATGAATTCATATAAAGGTTATGGATGGTGTTCTTTGCCTACTTTGAACGCACACCAACCCTGGCATGAACTGTTGATTAATAATTATGCATAGAGATAATTATGCATAGAGATATCTCTTAATCTGTCTTAACACATTAATTAATTGGTCAAAAAAGTAGGTAACCGTTGGTCCATCGGTTGCACCATAACCATCATTATCATCCACTTTAACTACTGCTTGTATTGAACTTCAAGTCTTGAATTACAAGTTTTCTTTTTAAAGCTTCCCATATCAACAAGCAAAACCAAATTTATTAGTCCCTCTGTATCCCCACTTGCACTTTCAATCAACTATCCTACACATCTTTTCCTGGGTCGCCAAGCAAAACTCTGATCTGTCTCTCTCTCTCCATTTTACATAACTAAAGATGAAGACTGAGGTTCTCGTACCACCTTAAATTGCACATTTCACCTAACTCTTTGGACTCGTTTCCCATTCTGCATTTCCACCTCTTCAATATATATATATATATATAGAGCCCCTTTTTTCTCATCCCACCAGCCTAACAGAATTCTTTCTTATTTTTCCTTTTGAGTTACTACAATTCAGCCCTACTTTGATAACAATGAAGCAAGTTCAATTCCCATTTCTTCTTTTCTTGATCTTCTTCCTCCATTGCACCAAAACTTCTGCTCAGTCTCCACCACCATCAGGCCCTACAAACATCACAGGAATCCTTGAGAAAGCTGGCCAGTACACCACTTTCATTAGGCTACTAAAAAGCACACAAGAGGCTGACCAAATCAACTCGCAAGCTAACAACTCCAACCAAGGCCTTACCATCTTTGCACCAACAGACAGTGCTTTCTCAAGCCTCAAATCAGGCGCACTAAACTCTCTCACTGATCAGCAAAAGGTCCAGCTAGTGCAATTCCATATCCTCCCTTCTCTCTATTCTATATCACAGTTCCAAACTGTGAGCAACCCTTTACGTACACAAGCTGGTGATAGTTCCAATGGCCAGTTCCCACTAAATGTAACCACATCAGGAAACCAAGTGAACATAACAACTGGGGTTGTCGATGCAACAGTGGCTAATACTGTATATTCAGATAGCCAGCTTGCTGTTTATCAGGTGGACAAAGTGCTCCTTCCATTGCAGCTTTTTAAAAAAGCTGTATCACCAGCTCCAGCGCCAGCTGAGAAGCCTAAGAAGAGAGTTTCGGGTTCAGATGCTCCTACAAAGTCTACTGGTGATGCCTCTGTTGATAGTTCTGATGCAATGCGTTCAAACCACCCAGCAATCACAGTGATATCCTTTGGAGTTGCAGTTAGTGCCGCATTTTATTCTTTGTTGTTATAATTTTTTTTGTGTTTGTTTATCATGATGAGATCTTGTTCGAGCTGTTATAAGTTTTACTAAACTAAGTCACTTTTTTTTTTTGAATAATCTCTATGTCACCATTACCTATTTTTGTTGATTCAATGTAAGATGAACGTCCCCTGAGGTGGTGATCACATAGGAGGAAATTTTGAGGGAATTACAATAACCTAAATGTTTTGAGACGCCTTCCATTTACAGATGTTTGCTTCATTTCATGAATACTCATAACCTTAGGAATAGTTGTGTCTCTCTTAAGGGCTACAAGTCCTACAACCCTGAACCAAACAATGCAATTGTGAAACAAATCATCATCTTTTTGAGGGTTATGAATAGAGTACATGTGTTAAGATGAGAGAGCAAATGGAAAAAAAAATGTAATAATTGTATGTATTGCGTATATCAGATTACAAATGCTCTGCACTTGCACCATGCTATAAGTAAGTGTGATCCGCATCATTTCCTGACATTTTCTACTATCTATTTTAATTTGCCATAGTTATTTAACCAAACTGGTTAGTTGGACCCATGAATCGGTGACATGATTATTTGATCCATTTGAGTCTTTGATTAGATCATTTAAACACATGATCAAGTCAAATCCATTTAAACTTTGTAGATTCTTTGTACTCTGTTCAAACAGATTCTTTAAATTTGCCTAAGCTTTTGTTTATTTATTTTTATTGTACAACTCACTTAATATGTATCTAATTTTCATTTAATAATTGTATGTGTTTATTATATATTTTCTTCATATGTTAAATTCAATGCTCTTTTTATGACTTATCCTTTAGTTTATTTGTTTGAATAATTGTGTCATTACATGCTCGTAATTTTTATCGTGAATATTATATATATATATATATATATTTTTTTTTTTCCTTCAACATTCATTTATCAATTTTTGAAATTTTTTATTTAAATTTTAATTGAACCTATTGTTCAATCTTCGATCAATAACCTATCGGTTGAACTTGTGACTAAATAACCCAAAACTTATACCAACTCAAGCTTCAATCTAGGTTTATAAAACTAGAGTAGTTTTAGGACCACACATTATTTCACAATTTTTTACTACAATTTTGATGTGACAGATTGTGAGTGGTTATCTATTACTTACACATAAACCTACCATTTTTTCCCTACCACTCACACTCTTTCACATTACAATTATAGTAAAAAACTGTGAAATAAGTTGTAGTACTAGATTTTCTCTAATAACCATAATTTTGGTACTAAGAAAGAGCAAACTAGTGATAATTTTGCAATGGGAATAGTGAAAGAGACCCAAAGGGTAGTTCTTATTTCTCACTGGCGCTTGTACTTGTAACGGGCCTCTATGGAGTTTTGAAATATATGTAGAAGCCCTTAGGCCCGGTGATTCTGTGTGGTGTCCCATATGGGCTCACAGAAGTTTGTCTGGCCTTTCAAGATGAAAATTTCTTTTGTTCATTATCGGCCCAGTGAGTCTATAGACTATACGAATTTATACGGTGAAATGTAACATTTTTGCTTTGTTTAAAATCCCCTCTTAATGTAAACTGAATTTTATACAGGGAAGAAATTTTATCAATTGATTTGAGTTTTGACACCCAAAAGATTGAATAATGCATCTAAGAGTTTTGTAGCTCACTAGTATCTTCTGGTGTATTAAAAAGAAGATAACAAAGATTCCAATCCACCATTCCTAATGTATCAAAAATAAAAATAAAAATAATTCAATATCCCAGTTTTTATGGGTCAAAACCAAATTGATTGATCTATTATATAGTTTCGAGGATGAGGCAAAGTTTCAATGACTTGCTTAGTGTTATAAATGAGAGAATGCAAATGGGGTGTAATAATAATAATAATTTTTTAAAATATTACAAAGTTCTTACTTGACAATTTTTTATTTTTATAGATTGATAGTTGGAGGAATGAACATTTGAACTTTGGATGTTTCATTTAGAAGATAAATTTTGTATGAGTTAGGCGTATAAGACATGTGTGAGATTGACTTATAAGTCCCATAGGTCTTATATGCCTAATGTATAAGATACTTTTTCAATTTAGAAATACCAGAGATGTCAATCAGTTAAACTACAAGTCTTTTGTCCTAATTTTGACAGTTTCTTTTCTTTTTCTGTTTTTAATTTTTTCAACTCATCAAAAGTTTCACAATTCACATCAACTTTGGGATAATTAAATTTTGAACTACTTGATCCGTTAATCCATCACGTTACGGACCTTGTATGAACAAACTTTCAAATCAAATGGAGCAAATCGTCTTGCCCTTGGAGGTGAACCCACTTAGTTCGCTGAAAAGGCTGGAGCCCAAATTGCTAGGAAACTTGATAATAACTTTTGTACCAGCATTACTAGGCCTTGTTAGTGCTTACAAAGCGTGGTTGGTTTTGTTGGGTTAGGCCTTAAACAAGGTTTAGGACATCATTTGTGGCATATTCACAAGATACTACTGATGATAACGATCCAATGGGCTGAAAAGGGCCACTGAATGGAGAGAGCTGTTTGCTTGATCAATTAATTGAACATAAGGAACAGTTGCTATTATGTGCACGTTGTAAAAAGTACATTTCTAGATTCTACATCTCAATCCGAGTAGCACCTTCACTTTGAGTGCATTGAATACAAGAGCGAGTGATAGAATTGAAATATATGTACAAGCAATTAGATACTTTTGCAAACAAGTATACCATTCACTTTTATTATCGCAAGTTTGTAACCATTCTTTCAACAGTTCAAATACGGCTTTTTTCGTATCAATTTGGACACTAATTGTGGCAATCATTGATCCATTGGTTCCACAATAACATCATCTTAATCAGCACAAAAACATCTCACCCATTACCACCTTAAATTGCATCCTTCCACCTAACTAACTAAGCTTCCCCATCTCACCCTTTACAGTATATATATGGGATACACTCCCAAGTCCCAACTCACCACCTTGTAATATAACTCCTTTTCTCACTTCACCTTGTAATAAGTTAGGCCACACACACACACACACACACACACTACAACTAATACCAAAATTCATGATGAAGCAGGTTCTCTTTCCTTCTCTTCTTTTCTTGATCTTCTTGTTCCATTGCACCACAGCAGCATCTCCAGCAGCAGCTCCAGCAGCGCCCCCAGCAGTGCCCCCAGCAGCATCTCCAGCAGTGTCTCCAACAGCAGCAGCACCGACAGCAGCACCACCACCACCCCCCTCAGGCCCCACTGACATCATCGCAATCCTCAAGAAGGCTGGCCATTTCACCACTCTCATTCGGATACTAAAAAACACTGAGCTGGCAGAACAAATCAATGCACAGGTTAAAAAATCGAGCCCTGGCCTCACTCTCTTTGCACCAACAGACAATGCCTTCTCTGACCTCAAATTAGGCACGCTAAACGCGCTCAATGATAAGCAACAACTCCAGCTGGTGCAATTCCATATCATCCCTGCTTTCTATTCTACATTGCAGTTCCAAACTGCTACAAACCCTGTGCATACACTGGCTGGTGATAGCAACAGGGGAAAGTTCCCACTAAATGTAACCTCCTCTGAAAGCCAAGTGAACATAACAACTGGGGTTGACAGTGCAACAGTGGAGAATACACTATACACTTCTGATGGCCATCTTGTTGTTTATCAAGTGGACCATGTGCTTCTTCCAATGGATCTTTTTGGGTCAGCTTCAGTATTGACACCACCCAAGCCTGAGAAAAGCGATACTGATACTCCTGCTCCTACTGCAGAAATTTCTGGTGCAACAAGTCCAACCCGTCAGGCAGTGGCACCAATAGTGTTCGGAGTTGGATTTGGTGCCATTTTTTCCTTGTGGCTATGATACTTTGTGTTACCAATTGCCTCTGGAGTTGCATTTGGTGCCATTTTTTCCTTGTGGCTATGATATTTTGTGTTGGTTAATGTTGGTGAGATCTTGTGTGCTACCACTGTTGTAATTTTTTTAAAAATAAATCAATTTTCTTCTGGAAACAATCTCTCCCAAAGAATATTATTTGCCATTTTATGATATAGGGAGTGAAAGAGTAAAGCCTCCTCCTTCACTCCCCCGTATAGAAACTTATTTTACTTGGTCCTTAATGGCAGGGCCACTATGTGGACAATAAGAAATTTTTGTATATTATTGTAAGAGAAATTAATCAACTGAGAGTCTAATGACAATTACATGAACTTCAACTTTTGAGCAAATAATTGTTTGCTTTGTGAACTAAACAGTAAAATAAATTCAACTGTGTCAACCAGAATCCATGGCGGGTTTGATTCCAAAAGAATCATTATAGAAAGACACATGCAACCTATACACTGAATCAGGGGCTCCCCAATTTTCTTGAATAAACTAAAACAAATTTCTGACTAAAATATTCCTCAAAACAAAACTGCAAAACTTTCTCAAGGGATACACTTTTCAGGTAACAAGCCTCTCTGGGTTGCCTAAATATTTACCGCCATGTACTAGTCAGTAATTAGTCACATTGGTGTTTTGGGCTCCTCAATAAAACAACCACACTTTTTCTTTCTCTGTGAACCTGAGGGGAAGAGGAGTCCATTCTTCACAGAAATCAAAAGTGGAATTCATAGCCACCTGGAAATCCCCCACCAAATCCACCACCACCAGGGAAGCCTCCCTCAAAAGTAAATGTAAATGGCTGTCCCCCACCAAAGTTGAAACCACCCCCACCCTGTCCCCCCATGTCTTCAACGTCTTCTCCTCTATCATATCTTGTTCGTTTTTCTTCATTGCTGAGAACCTATAAAAAAAACAACCACAAAAGTCAGAACTAGCAACATTTCATCCAAGTCTTGAATTCCTTTCTATCAAAATTTCTCGTCGCTATATTCTGATGAGAATCTCAACAGTTCACAAAATAAATAAAATATAAAACCAGATTCAGAAGCAAGGAAAATTAAACTATAAAATTACTGAGTCAGACCTCATATGCAGCAGCAATTTCTCGAAACTTGGCTTCTGCTTCTTCTCTATTTTCAACATTCTTATCAGGGTGCCACTGTAGAGCAAGTTTTTTGTAGGCACGCTTAATCTCAGATACAGATGCAGTCTTTGAAACTTCTAAAATCTTGTACCAGTCCTTGCGTTTGCTCATCTTTAGAGCTTTCTCAGCCCTCATGAGTGATTCCCGAATTTCCATATCCTGCATAATTGGCAAATTATTACTCCTACAAATTCACATATCTAGGGTATAGGGAAATTTATCAAGGCTATAAAACTAGAAAAACCAGATAACTTAAAAAGCTAACAACTGCACCAAAAGACTAGGAATACTAAATTATTATTAACTGATTTGACTCTTCTTTTTTTTGGATGAATATTAATTGATTTGACTAATCAACTACAAATGTAAGATTGAAATATTTCAATATAAAAACCACAATTAATCAATGTAAAAAAGGATTTAAAGAGAAAAATAAGAAAAGTGGACATGACAATGTGTACTCCACATGAAGCCTGAGTTGCAAAGAGCAACTGAAGCATATTTGATTCCCCACTAAGTTTCCAGCATATGTCCTCTCATAGATTTTAACATGCAAGTAGAGTGACCAGAAAAGAATAGGAAGCAAGGGGAGTCATTAGCCGTTCGTCTAAATGTTACAATTGTAACTTTTGAATTTAATCTTAATGTTTTCCTACAATCACAAAGCTCTGAAATATTTAACTAGGTCACTGAAGCAAAATTCACAGGCTTTAACTCAACAGACAGGTCTTGACTTAAACTAAAAAAATTTAACCTGAGGAAGAATTTACCAGCCAGACATAAGTGAAAATGATTTCATCCTATTATTCTATATTTGGTGAACAGATCCAGCATAACAAACAAAGTACACAGACACACAATCCATATACCACCTATGGTACACTGAAGATTAATTTGCCTTCAACTAGTATTATAATTGATATCCTTGACCAGGACCAGAAAATTGGTCTGAAATCTATAGTAATTTATGATCTTCACTAAGGGAAAGATCATTTAAAATTTAAATTCATAAACGGTGTTTTTTTACAAAAATTACCGATTATAGCAATATATTAGCAGCTACAACAAAGTTGCAGGAGTAGATTGTACAATTAGAACACATCTCAAAGGAATTCAATATTATGACTAACCTGAGGTGACTGTTGAGCTGCTGCTTTCAAATCTTCCACAGCTCCTTCCCAATCCTCAGTTAAAAGTTTAGCTTCCCCCCTCTGAAAAACAAAACATCCATTTAACACACTTGAGTCAACAATACAGGATATAAGGGAGAACATATTGGTCTCATCCTGCCTCACAATAAAGCTAAAATTATTCATTAATGCACAAACAATTCCGTGAATAGCAGCATAAAAATGCCCGAAAACCTGAACTAAAGCATCCAGAAGCTCCCCATCAATGTTGAGTGCTTCATTGCAACTGGTTATAGCATCCTTTCCCCTACCAAGCTTGACCAAGACCTTACACAAGCCAAGATGAAGATGTACATTATGTGCAAGGTGATTAGGATCCAACGCAAGGGCTCCTTTGAAATCCTCAACTGCAACCCTAAGCTTACCCTTGTTTACATTATCTTCTGCCTGTAAGACACAAGTAAAAGAATAAAATTACCACCACAGATGGTCAACATGGTAATGACCTTCAAGAAGGTTGATAAATGAATAACAGTCCATGCCAATTTCCTCAACAATTAAGCCCCCACCCCAAGAGAGAAATGGATGAAAGGGAAAAAAATAAGTCCAAAAAATTTATTGGGCTTACACTTTTGCTCTTTTTAAGTAGATTTTTCAATCCAAAATATGCCTTTTTAAGTTCACTGTGCTCTGGATCTAGGCGGAGACCTTTCTGATAATGCCTGAAAATATACATGTACATGTATATAAATACTTGATTGAGCTAAATCATAATGACATTACAATTCTGTCATACAAACCTTAAGGCAACATCATGATCTGCTAGATAATAGTAGGCACGGCCACGTAACAATAAAGCATTTAAATTGTTCTCATCCTCCTTGAGAATAAGACCAGTCTCTGATATGGCACTGGAATAGTCTTTCTCTGCTAATAACAACTTCACTCTGAGGAGTTTGGCCTGCAACATTCAATACATATGGGTTAATGGGCAACACAAAAACTTAATTCATAAAAGACTTAATCCCATCTCCATGGGGTCAGCTTACAGGCTGCTCGACTGTAATCATAAAATAAAAGGAAATGATATGAATGGCAATCATTAGAATATATAAAATCTAGGAGATGTCGTACCTTTGAGCATGCTGGAGAAAAAACAAGGACAACTTTATCAACATATTCCAAAGATTTTGTAAAATCTCCTGAATCAAAGAGAGTCAAAGCAGTATCCAGGGCACTCTGAGCCTGAAACAATTGAGATAGCTCCTTTTCTGCTGCTGAATTTCCAGGTTTTAACTCCAGGAACTTGTTGTAGCTCTTCTCAGATTCCTCATATCTACATCAGCCAAAAAGCGCCTGAATCATATAATATTCCAATCAGAAATTGGAAGGGGGGAGAGAGAGACTATGAGCGGAGATCCTGTAATCCTTTATGACATTCTTATATTAAGAGATGTCTTACTAACGTTTGTTTTTCTTTCTTTTGGACAAATATCAATCTAGACTTATTATAGTACTGTTGACTTAGATTTATGTTACAATCAACTTAGTACATTCATTCTCACAGCGACCACACCCTAATGTTGGTAAGAGAAATGCAAAAGAAATGTGTTGAGTTAAATGGTTTATTATTTTACAACAAATCCACTGCTTAATAAAACCCCATATCTCCAGATCTTCACCAATCACACCTACTGTATTTCCAACTAAGCATTAACATTAATCATAGTCACTCTAACAGCCTGAGAAAGATTGGCAAATTCCATAACAGAAATCAGTGAAATTTTCTGCTTTTGAATGACACTAGAAACGAAAACACTTTCAAATAGAAAAGGTAACAAAAGCTTTAACATTGAAAGAACCTGCATAGCTGACGAAGAATAGATGCACGGCGAAAATATGCTTCTGAAAACATTGGATCTGCCTCTATAGCAGTATTAAGATCATCAAGTGCATCACTATAACGTTTCACCTTTACGCTTTGTGAAACCCTCTCAAGCAACTCAGCAGCATTACCAGCTTCACTATCTGCACAACCAGATTACATGCATAAGATATCATTCACTCAAGATAGTTAAACTATAGACAAAACTTCCAAGTACAAATACGAAGCTTTAATTTCGAGTGTCAATATAAACATACAACTCTTTCTGCTACCATTTACACCCTCTAAGTTTCGGATCACTTCTAAATTGGTCATCAACTATGAAAACCTCCAATTTACACCATTATTATTACAATAACATCAATGTGCCCCTTTTGTCAACACCCTTTAGAATCCATTAGCCCACCTAAAAACAATGTCATTTTTAGGCAAACTAACTACAAAAATGTGACAGACTATTATGGAAGGGGCACATTGACGTCGTTATAATAGTCGAGGATGTAAATTGCAAGTTCTAAAAGTCCAAGGAACAAATTTAGAAGCAACCCTAAACTTAGAGGGTATATTTAAAGTGCATTTTAGCCTGTCTCATTTTTCCTTTTCCCATCCTAATCACATTTTCTTCTTCTCAGTTCTCACGTTTCTATCATCTACCAAACAAAGCCTAAAATCTACATCGACGATACAATGCAAACCTTAAAAGTTGACCCAATTTGAAACTTGAACATTGTTCAGCTTAAAAATTAACTAAATCGGTATTTACAAGAAATCTCAAATACGATTAAATTTTATTTTTTCAACAAAACAAATAGAACAAACAAGAGCTCCAACCTATGATTCTACGAAAACCTAACCTAAGCAACGAGAAAATTTCGAAGCAAATAGAAATCGTAAAAAAAGGGAACTAGATCGCAACTTCAACCACATAGTACAAAAAACAAAAGACAACAGATCGAAGAGTTAAAAAGAGATACGAAGTACAAACCTAACGCCGAAACTAGCGGCTGAAGAAGAAGGAGCTGGCAAGCGAAAACGAAATTGAGTATGAACACTGTGTACACCAATCCTCGCCACTCTACAGCTTCCATGGCTCTCGTAAATCTCACAACTACATTCATTTCAAAAAGTTCTTCAATGTTTTTATGTTTTATTAAAATCTGTTTTCACTTTTATAAATACAAAAATGTGTTTTGTGTTTGTGTTTATGTTTTTTTGTTTTTGTTTTGTACTTCTATTTCAATACTATGACTGTTGATTTTGGTTTGGAGATAGTGAAACGCAGAGAGAGTCGAAGGATTTTTAACTGTTATAGAGAGAAGCGTGTTAAGATTTACATGTTCTTCCACGTTGTTGTGACCAATAGTTGTTGTACATGTGGAATTTGCTTCGTGGCTTTGACGAGTGTGTGATGGCCACGTGTCAAGACTCAATTTAATAGATAGCTGACTCGTCATAAGATCTGGATTGGGTCAAATGGGCTTAGGCCCAAACTAGTTCCTCTAAATAATTTTGTTAAGAGGGCAACACTTGGGCTGGCCTTACCTGCTGGCCCAAAATATAAGTCGGGCCAACTTGTGCAAATTGTATGTTTTTCATGCCCATTTGTGTCGGCATAAAACATATTTTTACAAAATATATTTCTTATTTTCAAGTGTTTGGGACGACTAAAAAACTTGATCAAATCAAGATCATGTTCCCTGAACCAGAAGAACAGTCTCAGGAGAACATATATCTCAAAATTGATAGGAATATCTCAAAATTCTTAAAATGACTAAAATATCATAAAAACTTCCAAAATGACCAAAATATATCTCAAAATTGATAGGAATATCTCAAAATTCTTAAAATGACTAAAATATCATAAAAACTTCCAAAAATACTATTGAAATTTTCAAAATGACCAAAATATCCTCGAAACCATTAAAATTGGGGTTGGGGGGGGGAACCCTTTGTAAGCCCCTAAAATGTCCAAAGTACCCTATAAACCTCTAAAATGATAGAAATATCCCTAAAATCTCTAAAGTGACTAAAGTATGCCTAAAACTTCCAAAATGATTGAAATACATTCCAAACATACAATATAACCAAAATACCTTTAAATCTTCCAAGATGACTATGATACTCCATAAAACTATCAAAATAACAAAAATACCTCCAAAAACTATTGAAATGATAAATATACCTTTCAAAACCTCCAAAATGATCACAACAACCTCAAAACTCTAGAAATAGCCCTGATCTTTTAAAAGTAGCACAAAAATAACCTTCAAGTGTCATTTTAGAGGCTTCAAATGTTTGCGTGTGAATGTGTAAGTTTAGTTTTTTTTTTTAAATCTAATTCAATAGTTACAACTTACAAGTTACAACGGGAGAGATGGGATTTAAACACTAGATCTTTTCATTATAAACACCACAAGAAGCCAACATCAAGGCTCTTGGTGCATATGTAAGTTTAGTTGGTAGTTTTTATTGATTATTTTTTTGTTTGTTGCACTCTTATTTTTATTGTGTTTATTAGTATAGTTTTCAATAATTTTATTTTTGGTTGTGTTTTTTATTATTATTATAATGATTTTAATTGTTTTGATTAGTATTTTAAAGTGCAAAATCAAAGTGTTATTTAATAAATATGTAAAAATATAGGAAAATTTGTGACTTTTAATATGAACCAAACATATGGAATTTTTTTTCCCATATCATTTTCAGGTATAAAACCAAACACACACACAAAAGCAATTTTTCCTATAAAAATTTTCAGTTGAAAATATTTTTGGACAAACATTTTTCAATGCACGAAACAAACAAAGTATCAATATGAAATTAAATAGCTCCTTGTAGTCAAAGTGTATATCTCACTTTAAATAAGGTAAAAGCTTCACGTTCGCTGCATTATTAGAGTGACAGAATCGGAGAGAGAAGGATTATCCCCTAAGCCTTAACCCACCATTGCAATTTATTATGATTTTTTAAAAAGAAAGAAAATAAATAAAGGATGTAGGAAAAAGGATTCCCTCCATTTTTTTTTTTGGAGAAAAAAACCTTTAAATTTTATTTTCCAATTTTAATCTAAATGTAAGGCATGTGGCTAATTAAGGGGCTGTTTGGCTTTCATGTTTTCCATCATCCATCACTCTGTTTTCATCACTCATAACTCAAAATTGGTAGGTCCCATGGCAAAAGGGTGTGTTTGGATTTGTTTTCAATTTTTGTTTTCATCGTTCAATTATCTGATTTTTGAGTGATAAATTATGGAAATTGAAAACACATTTTGGGTGTTTTTAAGTTATCGAAACTGAGTTTTTATGGCATTTTAGTAAATAAACACACATTTGAGGGATCCAAGGTCAGATCTTTTGCTCTCTCCAACGCGTTGTTTTGTTTTGTTTTTGTTTTTTTTTTCACGCTGGGCCTAAGCTTGTATATTCTAAATTTGCGTCGTTGGTTAAGAGTGATCTTGTGATTCATACATCACTTCCTCTGTCACCGAAAGGAGTAGTTCGTGATGTGAATGGAAATTGTGTTGATGCCATGGAGGATGAGTTCTAGGCTTGGTTTTTTTTTTTTTTCTTTTTTCCATTCATTTTCACTGGGTTTCTGGGCTTGGGTTCTCTTCTTTTTCTTTCTTTCTTTCTTCGCTGCTATGGTGGCCATTCTTAGTTTTGCTTTGAATTCTGAATTTATATCAAACCCAATTGGTGGCCTAATCACCCAGATAAATGGAGGCTTCAATGAGGTGGATGAAGAGATGGTAGGGAAGGATGTTGGTGTTCTCAGTGTTCGGAGGCAGGCCATGGTCGGAGCTGGAGAAAGGGATCTCAAGGAGGCGAATGGAGGAGTTTGCAGGGATTGTGGACCTGAGGTTCTTGATGTTGAGAGGGGTGTTGACAAAGGTTATCGTGTAGTTCTTTCTTTGCTTGGGTCTACATGGGTTGTATGGTTTGAGAAGGGGGCGGGTAGGATGGCAGATGGTAGGAGTAGGGTGGGTCAGACTGTGGGCCCAGCGTTTTGTAATTAAAAACCATGATTGGGTTAAGTTGCCAAACAAGGATAGGTGATTTTTGGGATATTTGGAGTGATGAGAAATGAGTGAAGGGGTGATGAGTGAAGAGTGATGAAATTTGAATGATGAGTGAGGAGTTATAGATTTTTTTTTTTTATCTAAACAGCTCCTAAACGTTCATTAAACAAAAAAACATATAATAAACCACATAAACAAAAAAAAACCACATATCTTACATTTGCCCAAAAATTAGAGGAAATAGAGGGCTAAATAGGACCCTATCTTATCCCCACATAATCATCTATCATTGTACAGTGTAGGTTTTTTTTTTTTTTTTTTTTGAGAGAGGTACAGTGTAGGTTTTTAATAACATGTTGACTTTTTATTGGTTCACTTTTGTGTATATATATTTTTTGATGGGACACTTTTGCATGTTGCTTCCATATGAGCTATTATTTCAATATTAAGGTACTATCAAACATGACATTAATGAATGTAGGGATGCAAAATTTTCTTGTCCCATTTGATTTGCCCTACCACGTATGGGTTTTATTCACTCTGAAAAAGGTGACGGTACGGAAATGAATTTTGCACATAATGTGTGTGTATATATATATATATATGCTATTATATAGATAAAATTTATAATTTTTTAAAGTAAATTATAAAGTTGGTCTCTATATTTTATACCATATTTTAATTTTATCAATTTAGTTCTCAATCTTTTTAGGTTTATGTCAATTTAGTCTTTGTTATTATCTTTTAGATGTAAAAAGTTGATGTGTCAAATGGAACAATAAAAAATTATTTTCCATACCACATTATTTGCTAATTATACCTCCATGTCAAATTTTTTTTTTTTAAAAGACAAAAACTAAATTAATTTTTTAACATATTCTATTATCATTCCTAAAACACTTTTTTTCTTTCTTTTAGTATACTCTTATGACTACTCGTTTCCTTTCTCTTTCATTTACATGTTAAACCATTTTATTAGGGATAGAAAAAAAAAATTCTACCTGCCATAATCTCTCTCATCACTCGAGTTTGTTCAATCTTGAATACGAGCTGGGCAAGGTAGGGAAACACTTAATCCAACCCCATTTTGTCTTAATGTCATTCCTAAATAAATATGATTGATAGTGTTACATTAACAATATAATAAATAATTTTTGAAAGTTAAGTTTGTAAGGCTTAGGTATGGCAACTTAATTATAGTCTGTCATAGTGTGTGGTGTTACTCATCCAAGTAGAAATTACTCATACATGCCCCAATTTTGTTTGATGCTTGTTTACATGCCTTGAAGAGTGATTGTAGAATTGTTACTACTTCTACTACGTACTAGAGTAGAGATAGTTCAGACATCAAAGTCATAGAATAGCCTGACCCAGGTCTCAAAAAGCTGGTCTTGCCAAATACCAATAAAAAGGTGAAACTCAATATATTACAATAAAGTATCGAGTTCTTTAAGCTCTTGAAACTGCCTCTCTTTTCGTGCATTTTGTGGACCCTGTTCTACTCCAAAGGGGCTGTCTTGCATATATGACCATTGGTTCTGTAATCGAGTTCCTTGCTTCCTACATATAGAGCTCTATTCCTTTAATAAATAAGGGGGATTAGAAAGTCAAAACCCTGTATAGTAGGTGTGCCCACCAACTGATAGGGACAGCAGTGTGACCTAGAATATAAGGGTGTATACCTTTAACCAGAAAATAAGGTGCCCCCATTAAACCTTTCTGTGATCTCTGCTGGACTTTCTTTTTCTTGACCGATGTGGAAAACTACTTATGGAAATGTATATGAAATATGGAGGGCGTTTGGCCTCTGCGTTTTCAGTGTGCGTCCACGTTTGAGTTTTTCCTTTTTTTTTTTTTTTCCCTGCCAGTGAACAGTAAAATCACATGATTTTACTGTGCAGGAAAAAAACACTGTTTAGCAATGTTTACAGCACTGTTCGCGCACTAAAAAATATTAAAAATGGGTCCCACGGTACTATTTACACATTTAAAAATTATTTTGCTACAGTGTTTTCAGTTTTCAGTTTTCAGTTTCAGCAACAATAAGTTCAATCCAAACGGACCCATGAACGGCGTTCATGCAGTTTCCGAGGATCCACATTGGAACCCCCAAACATTCTCTCTTAGTTCCGAGGTTGTTACCTTATCTCTCTATTTGGATTTGTTTGCAAGTGAAACTAAGTACTACCAAAATAACAATAAGTTTGGAAACATTTTTTTTTAATCACTATGAATATAGTTTTTATGATTGGTTTAGCATAAAAAAGAAGGTTAAATTATAAATTATATTATCTAACTTTGATTAAAAATTAATTTAATCATATAAATTTTGATTTATTCATTTTAGTCCTATAAATTTTACTTTTATTCAATATAATCATTCTGTTTAATTTTTTTTTCATATTGTGCTGTTATGTATCTTAAAAAATGACGTCATTTTAGTATTTTTGAGTTTCTAAAATTATAAAAAAATTCAAAAAATAATAAAAAATATTTATGTGATAATATTTAAAAAATTATTATTATTTTTTTCAAATTAGGGAATAAGATACAAAAAGTCTAGTAATTTTCCCATTAACCAAATCGGAACAAAAAAAAAAAAAAATCACAAAATTTTCATTCTTTCTCACACATTCACACACTTTCTCTTGCTTCCGCATCTACCATTCACGGCAACTCTACCACCATCCACCCAAGTTAGTGACATCTCTCTCTCTCTCTCTCTCTCTCAATATTGAGTCTAGCTTGAGTTATTGACATCATAGAGGATCTTGATCTTGGTACAAATTTGGTGCCGAATCAAGTCTTTATGGTTTCCGTCAAAATGACCTAACTCACGATCCAACTCATTGTCACAACTCAAATTTGAGGTTGCCAAAAAGTTGTCACTTGCCCAACTGATCACCTTTTATGACCTAGATCAAAGACCATGGTGGGTTTGAATTTTTTGGGAAACAAAAGTCAATTTCTATTTTTATGATTATTATTATTATCATTTTTGATTTTAAAGTTTTCAAAAACAACAAATGATGGAATTTTAGGGAAACTCAATGGCAATTCACTTAACGGTGTGGATGAAAGGAGTACATTAAACATGAGTAAAACTTATAGGTCTGAAATGATTAAATCATAAAAAACCATGTCAATAATTCTTAAAAATATTGCCTTTTAACATTATTAATAAATAAATTTTATGGTCTCCAAATTAAAACTTTGCATGGTGGAACCGAAGTCAAACCAACCAAAATTTTATTTTTATTATTATTTTGGGGGGGGGGGGGGGTGGAAGAAAAATACTTGGTACTCCTTATTTTACCATTGAAAACTTACAAAATGTGAAAACCGAAAGATCTCCCACAATAGTTATTCTTACGCATATGTACTAAAGTGCTCTTTGTGTCTCCTTTTTTTTTTTTTTAATACAGGATAGAAATTCTATTCCAGTTTAATTTAAGTGTATATGTATGTGAAACTTCATTCTGGAAACTTGAACTCCGATCCTTACTATTCACATCCCACAAGCACTTATATTAATAGAGTAACCATTGTACCAATATTGTGTAGTGGTTTGTGTGCTTAAATAGAGATTAGATGTGGGCTGCTCTCCTTTGACTTTTTTTTTCTTTTACTGTTCAAAAATATACTATCTTAATATAGAGGACAAAACAAAAACAAAAGTTATACATTAGTACCAGGGGCGGCATTGATTTTCATTTTTTCTAATTTTTCCTTTTTGAATAAGAGGGGTCGGGCTAGAAACCTATAAGTCTATAACGATCTATTATTATATTAGATTATTACCATTTAACTAAAAAATAAATCGGAAACATACTTGTAAAATATTTCGTATTATATATTCTGCTTTCATATTCAACATTAACATTTTTATATTTTTATTGTCTTGTTGAATAATATCTTTGATATATATATATTATAAGTCATTTATAATATGGACAATTAGATCTTAATGCCAATTAAATATATATGTTAAAGTGAAACAGAGATGTGTTTTAGTCATATACATAAATATATGATGATTTTGATTAATAAAATTTAAAACCATTTTCAAATTTAATCATATGAAAAATAAACCACATGAATTTTTTGTTACTTCACTTCAAAGTATAACCAAAAATTGAAGTCAAAATTACTTAAAACATTGATTTACTTTTTTTTAAAAAAATTTCTTTAGGTTGGGTTTTTGACAATAACTTACAAAATTATATTACAATAATATTAGTGTGCTACTAATTAATCTTATATATATTACTTTGATATAAAAATTTTTAATTTAAATTTCTATCATACACCGAAATATTTTTATATAAATCAATTTATTTTTATTTTTATATGGAGTGTTAAATATAGTTTTTTAACCTTTGAAGTCAATCAAAACTATATATGACTTTCTTCATGTTTATTACAAAGTTATTTTTATTAAAATCAAAGAATTTGGTAATTTGCTCGATTTTTCTTCCTATCAATTACATTATATTTACTAGTTCTTTGGTTTGGGTTGAAATCTTAAGAGAATTTTCGGATATTCTCTTATTTGATTGCAAATTTCTTAAGAGAATCCAAATGTGTGTGGGCATTTAGAGTCCTGACAAATCTCACTCTTGTGAAAAATGTGGATTCTCGTTTTAAAATAATTTAGGTATCCACATTCTCATAACTTAGTAAAGTTTTTTTTTTTAAATTTACAATTACACCCCTCTTGTTTAATGCCCTCTAATTAAGTAAAATATAGCCTTGTTATAATGAAGTGCTTATATTATGTAAGAAAATTATTAGTTTATATTGCATTGTTTATACAAGATTTACATTGTATATTAAATAGATGTGTACACCATTGTACACATTTGCATAAAAGTGTATAATATTATATATTATTCATGCAAATGTGTACAATTTACATGAACAGTAAATATAAACCCGTAACTGTGCTATTATGTATTCGATTTTTAAAAAACTAATACATATGGTTATGGTCACCTTTAGAGTCGTTGATTGTTGATTGTTGACTTTGATTTTTTTTTTTAAGTCTTTCAAGAAAATAAAATTTTGATTGACAAGAAATGATATCCGAATTATAAACCCTAAAAAAAGATTTTGAAATAATTATTTGTGAATCTGGTATCTTCAATAATCTTATCAATCAAACCAAACATGACATAATTACGTTCCCAAACATTTTAGTGTTTCCGAAAAGTATCACATCTTACTGAATTTAGATGTGGAAAGTATAGATTAGTACTATTTGATTGCAAACTGCATTAAGGTCCCTTGGGGTGGGGGGAGAGGATAAGGACATTTCAAGTCACACAAAAAATCACATTAATATTTGCCACATTTCTCAAAAACCCTATAGCTCTAAAGTCGCCAAGGTTGGTGACTTGGTGTCGAGGATAGTACAGACTTTAACAAAAAGTAAGCTAATACTATGGAAAGGAATTTGCCTTCCCTCGAAGTTCTAGCTTCCTTTAGTTGAACACATAATCGAGCCTAGCTCTCCTTTATCCAATACAGCATATATATACTATATGCCATTATTGCTCGATGACAATGAGTCAAAATTTTTTTGGCCATAAATCCCATCAATCATTCAGTGTTTTTTTTAAAATAAGAGAGTTTGGCTCCAGTGGAAGAAGATAGAGATATATAGTTTTTTTTTTGGTCCTTAACAGTTAATCCGTAAAAATTTTCAAGGGCATCAAACTAGCATGATTCAGTTTTGTTCATCATATATAATTCCAAACCATTTTTCCAAAACTAATAATGTAAAAATTGACATATCAAATGGCTATCATAGACCCAAATACGATTTTTCTTCATACCCTTCCAATGGTTATAATCAACCCTAGAAATTTCATCATTGTTAGGGAGTTAGAGTCTAAGGCAGGACCTAGATTCTGCCTAGTTAAAAGTCACTACACACTAAGGCTTGGTCTTGCCAAAAGGGCTAAGAGACGTATAAAGCCTAACCTCTAAAATCTAGAAGAAAAATAAACCAAAAATAATGGGTCAAGCTTAAATGCTTAAACAAATTGCAAGCTAGCTAATTAATAAATTAAAAAATCCCATTAAACCCACCAAAGTTGACGAGTTAGCCGAATTGCTTTGACAGACAGTCAACTACATCACGTAGTTTTCCGTGCCTTGCTGCTCAAAGTTTTTTTCTTTTTTCAACAGAGTCTGGTAGCGAAAAGAGATAAGAAAGTTCAGACAGAATATAAAACAACAACAACAACAATAACAACAACCACGAAGAACATGCATGACTCGGAGTTTGCTCTCCGTTCAGTCATTTCAAACATGCATTGGGCCCCCACCTTTTTTTTTCCTGACCATTCACAAGTGCTCTCTCTCTCATATATTGAGGAGCTGCATGCTGTCTCTCTCTTTATCTGAGTTGAGATTTGTGATTCCACCGAGTCCAACTCGGTCCCAATTAACCGAGTCTTTATACCAGCATGGACTTTGTAACCAAATTGACCCCCCAAGTTTGTGCTATCTTCCACACACTTCCTTTAGTATAATACAACAATATGTCATATATCAATGTACTGACAAGTGACTTCAGTGGTTCCCAGTGAATTGGCTCAAACCCATAGCTGAACTCATTGAAGCAAACTTAGCTAATTCCTGTGCTAAGAATGGTCTTTGTGATTCTCTCCCTCCCATGCCAAGAAAATCCCTAGTTAGACTATTTTCAATTGCATTCGAGCCTGGATGATTATTTAATGCAACTGGGTCGCTTTGCTTTCCACTTGTTTGCATCATAAGCTGATCAAAACTGTTTGTTGAAGTTGTTAATGAGCTTAAATTTGAACTTCCCAGCATTCCATCAACACTCCCACTTGCTGTGAAATTCTCTGCTGCTTGCTGCTTTGAATTTTGAAGGGCTTGGTGCAGCTCATTTCGGTTTTGGTTGAGAGTGTTGAAGCTTGTTGTTGTGTTTGAAGAAGAAGAGCTCATGACTCCGAAGCTATTTCCAAAGATTGATGATGGGTTGCTTGTTGTAGAGCCCATCTGAGCTGCCTTTTGCAAAAGTGCAGTGGCTGACATTGGCATAGATGGCTTTGATTGCTTCTTTTGGGTATCAGAGTAAAGAGAGGATAGGGTTTCAACCAAATTTCCTTTGTTCACTTCCTCTTTCATTTCGTGAGGTAGTGCTGATAAAGACAGACTTGCATTTGTTGAGGTTGAAACACTCTTATCAAACCCTTGAAACTGCTGATTATTAAAGTTTCCAAAATTAGGCATAGAAGATGAACCAAAGAGATTACCAGACACTGCTTGCACCATTTCAGGAAAAGCTGCAGAACTTGATGATGCGTAGAGATGAGAATTCGCCATCATGTCAGTGGGATTAAGCTGAGAATTTGCCTGGTTAAGCCACAATGACAATCTGGGCTTTTGCTGATCTACACCAAGAGAGTTACCATTAATAGCCATGCCACTAAGCTCTGGTCGAAAACCTGAGCTAAATTGGGAAGCTCCAAGTGGCAAACCAGGTTGAGGATTAATCACAGTCTCATTCATCGAATCATTTCCGAAATTCAGATTATTAGAGGCTGCAAGCGAAGTGAGCCTAGCACTCTCATCAGCTAAAGCATCACAAAAGGCTCTGTGGGTAATGAAGCTATCTTTCCTGTTTAAATCAAAACAAAATAAATAACAAAACCCCATTCATTACCTAATCACATGGTCGCATTTAATTCCCACCCAAACCCACAAAACCCTCAACGTGAGTGAGCATTAATTGCTACTACAACGTATCAAAGATTCAGAGAAACAAAGAACAAGAACATGGTAGTAAAGAATAGAATATATACCTGGAAAAAAGGGTTCCACAGTCACACTTGTACTCTCGAGTTCCACAAGTCTTAGAATGAGCTTTCCAGTCAGATTGGACTGCGTATTTCTTTGAACACTTCTCGCACTTCCATTTCTTCTCGCCGTGTTTCCTGCTAAAATGTTTCTTTATCCCAGTGAGGTCTCCGAGAGCTCTGGACGGGTCATGGTGGACACAAGTCTTTTCTGGACAAATATAGACCTTTTTTCGGACCTCTTTGTTGGTCCTTTGCTTCAGCTTCCATGGAAGATTGTGACCCCTTCGATGAAGCTGCAGATTCTGATCTCTTTGGAACCCTTTATTGCATATTTCACAGACGAATCGGTTTGTCGCCATGAGAGTCTTGGGTGAAAGAGCAATAACCTCAGCATCTGGATCTGTCAAGAATAAATAAGCTAAGTATTAAAAGAAAAAGAAAAAAAAAAATTCTAAAAAAGAAAAGAGAAGAAAGGGTATAGAAGTATGTTTTGCCTGGTGTTCCTGGTAGATTTCTCTTCTTCTTGGCAGCTGGATTAGGGTTAGGGTTTGTGTTCTGTACTTCTTGACCAAACCCTCCAATTGAAGAGGCAACTGAAAAAGAGTCACCGGACATCATTTTTGGCTTTGAACTGAAAAGTGGTTGGCTTGGGTTTGGTGGTGAAATTAGTTCAACTAGCTTTCAAAAGGGTTAAGAGCTAGCATACAAACAAACAAGAAAGCAGCGGTTTTTTTCACTACAACCAGCTAGCTAAATACAAGAACAAAAGCAGATAAAAATCTTTGGTAATATTCAAATCTTTGACACTCCTCTGATTCTGCCAAAAGACAAGAAAAAACCCAACTCCAGCTTGAATCTAAGCAAACAAAAAAAGGAAAAAAAAATACTAGAGCTTCGGACTCTTTCTAACAGAGATCTGGTTTGCTTTGTTTGTTTGATTTCAGAGAGAAAACACCAAAAATCATGATGACTAGGGAGAATATTTCTTCTTATATTCTATTTTCTTTCTCTATCTTTGCAGTCTTAGTCTTACCCCTAGTCGCTCTTTTATCTTTGCTCGTATCCTAAAAGTCGGTCAGCCATAGATTTATATGGGCCACCACTCTCTCTCTCTCTCATCACACGCACACGCAGATTACTGTGTTAGAATTGTGTGTAAAGGGAGAGAGCTAGCTTGCAAGTTGCTACCAGAATGTGTAGGATTGTGTGTCTTTTTGTAGCTTTTTGAACTCATACTCCAATTATTATGATTATAAAATTACACCCCTCGAACATATAATACATTAAGTATTGAAAAGGTTACAATTATATACGTATTATATAAATATATAATAATAGTAGAAAAAGAAAGTAAACTGTGAGAAGTTGTGCGTATGAAAAAGGTTTATGGGATGGGATAGTTTTTACTAGCATGAGATTTTGAAACCAAAAAGGGTGAATGAAAAAGGTTCCAGCCTTTATGGCCCTTGATCAGGTATGAAATGATTAAGCCATAATTAAAGTTAGACCCAATTTAGCTACTAGCATGAATCAGAGGTTCCAGAGAGAGAGAGAGAGAGAGAGAGGGATAGCAGAAAACACAGCGAGTGAGAGAAAAAAGAAGAGGCTGAGTTACGTTTCACGAGGCAGTTTGATAGGACCGTCCGTGATACCTCTGTCTCACATGGGACCCAACATTGGCACTGTGGACTGGATTCTGCAGCACCATCATCCAGTACCGATAAGAATTGGCAACACGATATTTTTTTCCTCTTTTAAATTATTATTATTATCAATATCATTATTGTTGCTAATATGATGTTTTGTGTTTAATGTATGATAAGCAGAATATTAATGATGAAGTTACAGGAAAGTGATGCTGTTGTTACAGACTTACATTTCGTCAATCTCAAGAGGATTTTTGATAACACAAGGTAGTGATATATATTTCTTCACTTCAATGATGTTGATGATGAATTGATCATGATGATGAAGAAGCTACGATCCATATTTCTTACACGTTTATTACAACACCACTGAAATGGTAGGTATGCAAACATGTTTGGACCACATCTTCAGGTAGCTAGCTACTACAAACTAAACTGTCGGTTTGCTGACTCAGACACTATACATTGTGCATTGTCTATTGAATCTCTCTGCTAAGTGGTTGTTTTTATTAGTTTCATTAGCTTAATTCACTGTCTTCAAATTCAATAAGGTTACTCAGCCCAAAAAAAAAAAAAAAAAACACAGTTAGGCATTCACCAATACGAGAGTGAAAGTTCAAAAAATAAGATAAGCATATGTTAATTCTTATTGTTTCGTATGATGCTTAGTAGGAGTTAAGCGATTTGAATTGTGTTGCTTCAATGAATGTGTTATACCCACGATAAGAGTCTCATCAAAGTTTTAGTAGTATACGCGATATTATCTATTACTATCATGTAATGTGAGATCGATGAGTCTACCGAAAACTTATTTTTTTATTCAAAAAAGATAAGAAAAAAAGAAAGAAAGAAAGAGATAAGTATATATTAAGACTACTGTTATTTGCAATAAAATTGGAATTGAAATTTATTCTTTGTTGTGCGTTCATTATTCCACGCGGTAAACGGGTCTGTATCATTCATTCTACTATCAAAACTTATCACATGGTAAAGAATCTCCTTTCAATGTTTTCAAAAAATGAAAAAAAAAGTCCAACCATAAACAAGAAACATGCCCCTTTTTTTCATTTTTAATGTCACTGTGTATCTAGATGCAGCTATACTATGATCCCACGTGATTACCTAGTGCTTCTAAAAAAGTATACATTCTGATTTTTACATGTGTAGGTGCTCAATAGTTTTTGGTCTAATTTCCAAAGACCATGTGCATCTCAAATGTCATTATCCTCATCTAACCAAAAAAGAAAAGAAAAAAAGTAAAGCATAAAAAGAAAAAACACAAGGCAACCTTTCGATTAGATATTTAAGTTAATAGAAGAATATCACTCATTTTATTTGAAAATGTTAGGTTTTTAGACCCCTTAAAACAACAATTGGATTAACCTAGTGAATTAGCCAAGTGATTAATTTAGTCAAATTATACAAATCTATGTTAACACAAGCATATAATCATATCAAATATAAAACAACGGAAATATAAAGAACACAATGATATGATCACCCAGGAAAACCAAACCGGTAAAAAACCTGGGGAGAATTTAACCTAGCTATCCTCAAGGTAAACTTAAATCCACTATATGAAAGAATCGAAGTTCATACAAAAGAACTTACAAGCACCCACGCTCGACTTCTTAATGCTACCCACCAGTAGAATTTACTGACACGACCACGTGCAAGCTCTGAATCCACAGACTCCTTCTTTCTTGAATTCTCCACAAGATACAAGCACTCCTGCTTGTGTTTTTTTAAACTCCAATAGCAGCAACTGAGTTGATCATCAAGGTGTTGATAATATCTCTTTCTTGAAAATCCTAAGTTTATGTGAAGGAAAACTCCTCAAGGATCTCACAAGAGATTCATACAAACCGCAAAATATGAGCAACAATACAACTAGAGCAACTCTCAAAACGTGGCTAGGGTTTTTCCTTATATACCTAGGGCAAAAACATAAAACCCTAAACGTTTAATAAGATAGGGCTGAGTTGGAAATTCTGTAGAAAAACATTCTGGCCGACTTTCGATCGATCGAGTCTAACCTTCGATCGATCGAGTCAGGCCGAAATGCACTAATACATTTGCAGCCTCTCAATTCCAACTTTACATGAATTACACAACTTTGAGCAAGCCTAAACAAGACTAAACATATTGTTTTGATCATGGTTTGCCAACATTACACATTAGAGTTCTAAATACATCAAATCCTAAATCTTTAGAACCTAACAGAAAATTTTAGGTAATTCTACTAAGAAGACAAATCGATTGAAAAAGGAGTTGAACCTGAATCTGGAGTTGCTTGAAGATGATAACAAGATTTTGATCTGCTCAAAAATGAGTCGATGGTATTTTCTTCATATCTTTTACACTATAACTTGTTTTCGAGTAATATTTATTTTATTAAAAAATAAACATTTGGGGTTTAAAAAAACACGGTTTTGACCCAATTTGAATTTGAAATGAATGAAATATATATGACCATTTGAAATTATCACAACTATGTCGTTCTCGATAGTTGCTATACACTTGCTTGAGCAAAATTGTTGTATACAGTAATTTGACGTTAAAGGTAACCTAATGATTCTAATATGAAACCTTCTACGTCATTGTTGTCTAGAGTTCTCAATTGTGAACGGAGTTCATTTAATATTTATACATAGTTCTCAAAATCGGACCGGACCGGGAGGTCAGATCGTGAAAACCGTGAACTGTGATGAAAATCGGTTTTTTAAGCATAAAGAACCGGACATATGTGGCAATTCCGTGAACCCTTAAAACTGGGGTTGGACCGTACGAACCGGTCAAGAACCGTGCGGTCCAACCCCTTAGCAATTTTTTTTATTTTTTATTTTTATAAAAACAACTTAACACAATTTTATTCTACTTAATTAAATTATCCATCTCTTACAAGGAATAAAAAAATTTATAATTAAAATCCTTCAAAGATATTCAACTTTACTTCAAAAATTAATCATAAATTTTAATGTTTTCATGGTTATTATTTTATTTTATTAACTTTCTTATTTAATTATTAAATATATGCTTGAAAATCATTAAATTTCCCTCACATATATAGATATATTAGTCAATTTTGCTAGTTTTATAAATTTAATATCTATATTTAGGATTTAATTAATTATTAAATTAATTATGATGTCATCACGATTCGACATCGGTTCGACCTCGGTTCAACCTCAAAAATCTTGAACCTCTCCCTTTTACGGTTCAATGAACGGTCCGGGTCTGAAAACCTTACTATAAAGGAAGTTCACATAAAATGATTCCAAAGATTCTAGAACCGCTAAGGTGGGAAGGCAAATGAGGTGTTTATTAAGCGTGCGTTTGGATCCCATAGTGCTATTCACACCTTTAAAAATTATTTTGCTACAGTACTTTCAGTAATAATTTTTTAATTTTCAGCAAATAAGCTATATCCAAACACACCCTAAGATTACAATACAAAGTCAAAGTCTCTCTGATTGTTCTAACTATTTCTTCTAATGAATTTTCTACAAGATTAAATCCTCAAAGCGTTTTTTTTTTTTTTTTCTTTCAAAGAGGTTCGTTATTTTTTTTCCATTTCATTACCAAATTTGTGTATTGCCTTTTTTACTACTTTCATTATTATTGCTTTTAGGTTTGGTAATTATAACTGTGATTGAGATTATTGTTTGCGCAAATCTGTGTTGAGATAATTCATAAATTCTTCAATCAATCTGTTGTTTGGTTGTTTGTAATTTAAATAGAGATTTTTTCATTGGTATCAAAGCATTTAGAAATTATGGGATCAAAATCAGGTTTTTTCCTAAGAGCAATCGATCTAATATCATCTTAGTTATGAGCGATGTTCTGTAAATTTAAATGAAAGAAAGGCAAACAAAGAATTCAGCCATGACTGCCATTTAGTTTAGGCACTTAGCACCAAAAATTGCCTTTAATCAGCGTGTGGTTGAATTAGGTAATTGAGTGGAAGATCCACATTGAATAAAGATGAGAAGAATGAGTAGTTAATATAACATAACTGAGCACATACCCATTGGGGCTTAGGCCTTTTGGGTTAAAGTGTGTTTCTATATGTTATATTAATTACTCAAGGAAGCTCCCCAATGTATTTATCTCCCCAACAAGTGGTATCAGAGCCCATGGTGGTGTGCGGCGAAGGTGGTGATGTGTTCATGGTCCCTACCCAGCGGGGACAGAAAAAGCCTAGACGGCTCACACACAAAAATCCTAGAGAAGAAAAAAGAAAAAAGCCCAACAAATGAATATTGCTAATGGTGCTAAATAATGGTGTGATGTAAGGTTCCCATGGACATGGACGTGCGGGGTTCCCATGGATGTACGTGTGGGGTTGACACGTGGTTCCCATGGATGGCGTACGAGAGACCCATGGATGACGCGTCGATGAAGTGAAAAGCCCATTAGTCAAGGGAGAGCAAGTAGGACTTATTCATGGCTTGCAAATGGTGCTAAACAATGATGAGGTGCGAGGTTCCCATGGATGGCGTACGAGAGACCCATGGATGACGCGCTGATGAAGTGAAAAAGCCCATTAGGCAAGGGGAGCAAGTAGGACTTATTCATGGCCCACAGAGAAGTCTTGAAGCCCACAGAGTGGCAGAGACTCACACGTGAGGGGGAGATTGTTGGGTTACACGTGTGAGTGAAGTCCCACATTGAATAAAGATGAGAAGAATGAGTAGTTAATATAACATAACTGAGCACATACCCATTGGGGCTTAGGCCTTTTGGGTTAAAGTGTGTCTCTATATGTTATATTAATTACTCAAGGAAGCTCCCCAAGGTGTTTATCTCCCCAACATTTTTGGTATTATTTTGTCTGGGAAAGAAAGAGAAAAATTGACCCAGTTCACATGCATGTTTTAGGCTTTTAGCTTATCTAACTTTATTTTTCTCTCCCTTGTGTGTGTGTTTGTTTCTAAAAAAAAAAAAAAAACTTTATTTTCCTCTATAAAAGGCAATAATTAACCATACAACAAAAATATTCTCCTTCATACTTGTGTCTCTGAGGGTTGAATAAGAGATCTGGAGTTTCAATTAACTCAATTGGTAAAATCTTTGATGGTTAAATAAGAGATCTGGAGTTCAATCTCTGCCTACACCAAAAACTGATTGGTGTCTTGATTTAATGAAAATAGTTATTATCAGGAGTGAACGCTATAGGCTGAAACTCTCTAAAAAATAGTTCAACATGATATTGTTTCTCAAAAATAAAAAAATAAAAAAACATTCTCCTTCATACCAAAAATTATGCTACAAAGCATAAACCAATCCAATAAATTCCCTTGCAAACCTAAGACAAAGGCAAATTAAAGGTACATAACAAAAACTTTCAAGATAGAAAGACTTACATATATACACTTGTTAAAGATTGTATTATTATTATTATTATTATTGTAGGGGTATTAGGCCCGGGAGCTCATTATCTATGTATATATTGGGCTTAAGGCCCAAGCCGAGGAGTAGAGGACGTCCGAGAAGGAGTAAACATTATCAAGGGAGTCCATGTTAGTAGATGAAGATGTCAGTTTTAGTTATAATGGCATGAGAGGGTAGGCCGAGGACAAATGTCTCCTCGGCTAGCCAAAGTCGAGGTCCGATTGAGTGGTCCACCATCTAGGGGGACGTTCCAAAAAGTTCTATTGGTACGGATAAGTATTGTAGAAATTTAGGACATGGGGGAATCCTAAAATATCTAAGGAGAAAACTGTTACCACCGCATTAAATGCTTTGTACCTAACTCTCTGACCGCATTAATGTGGAGGTGATACCTGAACAATGGACCTGAATAGTGGCTTTCAGTCTTACAGCTGTTACATGAAGACTTTAGAAATGTGCTGGTGGGACAAGTATCAATACCAACTATCTGGCCTGCACGTGGAGGGTAGAGATGAAAGGGGAAGAGAGTATAAAAGAAGAAGGGAACAATGTGAGAGGGGGATCGAGAAATCAAGAAAGAAATACTGTAGCAATCAAGAACCAAACTTATAATTAAACTTAAGAGCAATATATAAGAACTGATCTCCTTGGACCGTGCCGAGGACAATTTTCTGTAGTTAAAACTTGTCCATCTTCTTTTTCTTGTCATTTGAATCCACATTTTTTGTTGTCCAACTCATTCTAGCCCAGTTTTTCAACTCATTCTCTACAAATTCATTGTTTTGGGTTTTTTGGGCCTAAGTCCATCCACCTTTTGGGCTAGGGACTCAAATTTGGTCAATATTACTACAAAGATTGTACAATGAGTTTGTTATTTACATCTTCTCAAAAAAATAAAAAATAAAATAAAATGAGTTTGTTATTTGCAGATGTCTTGATCTAGTAATTAATTACAATCCTCCGAAAGTGGACATCGCCAAATATCATATTTCTAACAAATTAGTTAAGAGATGCTTTCATCTCATTCAAATTTTGTTCATGAGGTTTACGCAATTTTTCACTTTACTTTATAGCCTCGTTGACTTCCATTGCAATAAGCTGCTAGGCAGGGTCACCCCTTAAAACCCTAGAATCTACAACAATGTTCTAGTACTCTAGACCCTTCCATTCTTTTTTTTAGTTATTATTGCATGACTATATGACAGCTTTAGCCAAAAAGTGAGAGTTTTACATTTGGAAGATGTATCATATATGATTTACAGCGCAACATGGATATACTTTCAAAAACAATCTAAACTGTCAATAGAATTTAATTTAGGTTTAAACTGCTCCATACCTGGATTAGATTTGAAATTTAATTAGTTTTAAACCTACTCCATTAACCCAAATTAATAGAATATTTGCAAGCCAATTATATATTGGAAATGGGTTGTGCTTGGTTAATTATCCGATTAAAGTGACTCAATATTATTATATATCATTGGCAGCTCCAGAAATTTTTTTGAGGGTGGTCATTAAAAAACTTAAATTATACAAAATCTAATATAAAGAGAACTTCATACATTGACAAAAAAAACACACACACGCAAATACATAAAATCTTACAATTTCCTTCTACAATTTTTTTTTTTTTTGAAATCGTTATATAATAGTCTCATTATCAATGTTGCAAACTACATCTCTTCAAAAGTTTAGTTAAATAAAATTTTTCTTGGACTTTTTATTTTTATTTGTAAGGACCTAATATATTGTTAAGGGGACTAAAGTTTAAGAACAAAATTTGGCTATAAACTTAGTTGTAGTCACTCTCACTAAATGAATTAATATTGTTACGTATTTTGAAAATCTAATAAATGAATTGCATGTTCTCCATGTTCTTAAAACACGTCAAAATTTCATGCCAATCGGATGTTATTTACCATTCGATTCATAAAATTATTTTTTATGTATAGTTTTAGACTGCAAAAACTTGAAATTTAAATATTTAATTGACGACATAGTTATTGATCTTTTATCTTCTTAAAATTTTGCAAGTATGGAGGATTTAAGAAGAAAATGTAATTAAATTTTGGATTTATTAAAATTCACATTCAATAAAAAAAAATTGAATAGAGTTATAATCTTAGTCTACAACCAAGTTTGTTGCCAAATTTTGCCCAAAATTTAATTATGTTGGGCCTAAAAAAAATTTAGGTTGGTCAAAAAGTTTTTTTAAGTATAAAAAAATCATAAATTTTTAAAATTTATACATAATAATAATAAAAATATATATATATATATATATATATATTTTTCAGGTCAGGGTGGTCCTATGACCACCCTAGACTCTATGTAGAACCGCCCCGATCATTGGCCAAGAGTTTTGTAGTATTTCACCGGCATATTCTAGTGTTTTTAACAAAAAGGTCAAGGATTCAAATCTCTCCAGGGGTGGACCTACACTAGGGCAGGGGAGGCCATTGCCCCCCCCCCCCCCCTCCCCCCAAAATTAGAAAAAAAAAAAAAACTAGTATAAAAAAAATTAAGATTTGCCCTTATATATATATATATATATATATATATATATGTCTTTCCTCCTCTAAAATATTTAGATATTGACCTACAAGAAAATAAATAAATAAATAAAATTTATGCCCCTTTAACTACAAAAACAAAATAAAAAAATAAATATGGACTTAACAAAAATCGCGCACAAAATAAAAAACACTTATTTTGTATGTTATACTTTGTTGATGTGTTTTATAATATGAAATGTTTAAGAAATACTTATTTTGTATGTAGTATTTTATTGAATATGAAATAGATGTTAATTTTTATTTTCATAAATTTTTTTTTGGTTTTAAGCTTTGGCCCCCCATGTATGAATCCTAGTTCCGTTCCTGAATCTCTCCACCCATTAAAACAAAAATCATTATCACAATTCTGCAATGACATCCTAGCTGACCCATGCAAGCTTTGAAATTCAAATTCCGCAATTATTTTGCTTCAAAAAAAAAAAAAATCCGCAATTATTTGAATAGAGCCACACAGACACATCAATCACCCACACAAGAGGGGTTACCTAGTCACACAATTGGCCTTGTCTACAGCGTGCTAGCATTTCTCAAACATGGAGAGGTGACATTTCAATGGCTTCATTTTTATTTACCACAACGTCTTTATCTGAGTTGACTTTGAATCTCACATAATAATTGAAGAAATTAAATGAAATGAGAAACGGAAGGACAAGTACAAATTGTGGACTTATATAATTCAATCTGCTTTGGCTTCATGCATTCGGAGCTTCCTTCCAAGTAATTGATGCTTCCTCATCCCAATCAGTATCCAATGCTCTCTTCCTTAATTACACATACACATGCACACGTATAAATATATAGTAAATATAAATACACGAAACCCCATATATGTTTTTAGTTCCATAGATCAAAACCCTAATTCCCAGGTGGGAAAGAGAATGAGTTTGTATATTATATGTCCGACCAGAAAATGACATCCTTCACATCCATCCATTGCATATTGATTCCCAAATGGCCCCCCCAACGCATGTAGAGAGCCATTTCACTTTTTTTATTCCTTCGAGTCTTGCTTGGTCTTGTTCGGCAATATTAAACAAAACAGTATTAAATTACATGATTTTTTCCAAACAGAGAAAATTATACCACAAAACACGTTTTAGTGTTAGATTTTCAAAGACCCTATATGTATATAATATATAGGAATAGGACCCTTTAAACTGAAATTACTTATGGATGGGCGCACCCTTGATATGTAATTGTATGAACCGAGAAAATGCGCAATCTTCAACCTCTAACCCAACATGTAAATGGTTAAACCATCTTAATCAAAGAGTATATAGTATATACCATTTTTTTTTATCACGTACCAATTTATTTATAGATGGACAAATATTGGAGCGGAAATGACGCTGTCCTAGAGAATATACTACTCCTTGTTTTAAAATATATAAATCGTGTACAAAGTATGAGGTGATTTGAGATATGGAGGATTTGTTGGTGCTTAGTAGGAATTGCAATGGGTTGGGTTAGATTTAAATTCCTTCTAGAGTTTAAAAAGGGATTAGATTTTTATAAATTAGATAGTCCAACCAACTCAATTATTAATTTAAATTATAAAATACATTTATAAAAGATTTTTTAGAAGCACGTATTCATTTAGGACGTTTAGAGCGTAGACATAAAAGTCTTTAATAAACAATCAAAATTTGATTAATTGCTAATTAGGCCTTGCTCTAGTCTTTTTACAAGAAAAAGTATGATTTCTAGAATAAAAGTAGGTGTCTCTCTCTTTCTCTGTTAAAATATTACTTAATTTAGTATAAAAGTGCTTAGAAATACTTAAACCATGTTAATTGTTAAAAAAAAATTTGGATATTCAGTTTTAGGTTAACTCAACTTAATCCAACTTGTTTGACTCAACTAATGACAAGATGAACTACCAAGTTTGATAGAAAATGAGTTGTAAATGGAACAGATTTGGGACGGAAAATTCTTAAAATTTAATAGGATTTAGTGAGTGCAAGCATTCAAAATAGTTAGAGGGTTTGGATTTGGAAATTCTTTTTTGTACTAAACCCGATCCATTGTCATTCCTAGAGGTGATTTATAGCTTTGTATAATATATAGTTGCATGTAATATCACACAAACATATATATGGGTGGACTCCCTCAATCTCCAAATGAGAAGGATGTTATTACATGCAATAGTTACTCATAATTCTACCTTTTTAGATGCTACATTTTTTTTGGGGGGTTTGGGCAAAAAATAAACAACGAGAGTTAATTAGAGCACACAGAAAATAAAATCTCCTTTATAAAAACTAGACCATGCAAACAAGACATGTCAAGTTGGGTTTAGGTTAGGTTATTTGGATTCAAGTAAAAAATGGGTTAATAGTTTTTTTTTTTGAGAAAAAAATATGGATTATTAGTGAGTTGGTAATCAAGTTATGAGTCGATTTGTATTTTTTACATGCAAAAAAATAAAATAAAAATAAATAACAAAAGACTCAAATAAAAATTAAATAATAGATAGATTTTTAAGTTTACACGTACAATTCAAAATTAACTAATATATAGTATCATCATAAAAATTAAGTAATTTGTCGTTAAATGCCCAAAAACGCGTATAATGATTCTCATTTATAAATGAAAGGCACCGCTTATTGAGAATGATAGGACATAAGGGCCATGGCACTTGAGCAACAACCTTTCTTAATTTGTACTCTTTGATTGGAGACAAATATTTCAATTATGTCAATCAGGAACAAAAATTTTAGATTCATTCATGCCGACTCTATCGATGGGTTTACAGTTTACTGACAGTTCACACTTCTAACACGTTTGGATATGGCAATTATATGCTAAACCTAAACCCCCTAGCCTCTTTGGGATAGGGGATAATGATATATACTTCCATTTTATTTGAATCAAAAAAGAGGAACGATGTGCTTCAATCAGTGAATGGATTATCAATAATATACACCCATAAAATCGACATTTAATTTTTAATTTGAAAATTAAGGGATTATGACATTATACTCCCATTTAATTAATTCAGCCAATAATTTTCTGTTCTTGACATTTACCAGCTTATCACTATTTTATTCTTAACATTACTAGCCCCGTAAAGATTAACAACCCGAAATCAACAAAACCACTCGTGGATCAATGAGTTCTTGTAAAAATGACTTGTCCTGCTTCAGCTGCAAAAAAGATATTGATAACCTTGATACCTTTCCTTACACCTTTATCAATTTTGATACCACTTGCTGGGATAAATTCTCGTCTATGTGTTTTTTTTTTTTTTTGGTGGTTAATTTTCTCGAAGCTTCCATATATTTCTATTTTATTTATTGCTTGAGGTTATATTTAATTTAAGAAAAATTCTAACGAGTGCCTTTAGAGCATTGGTTAATAATCCATTTTAGAAAAATCTTGATACCACTTTTATGGGAAATAAAAAATGCTGTCAAAATATTAATTACTTTTTTTTCATTTCTCATAAAAATTTTCTTTAAATGTATTATTAACGAGTATCCTAAGAGCACTCGTTAGCATTTCTCTTAATTTAATTCACAGATAAATGGTGATTTATTCCAACAGCCTCAACCTTGTCTAGTTATCTTTCCCCTTTTTGGGGCGGAAAATATTTGTATATGTAGGGTGAGAGTGGGACAGGTTAAGGTCGGGGATGAAAACAAGAACAGGTTGGAGATACTTTGACATCTCTAAGTTGGTTCAAAATCAATGAGATAGAGATGAAAAATAAAAGGAAACAAAGACAAAGACATGGATCTCTAATCTTAACCACTTGTTTGCCTAGGAGGGTAAAGCTATGATAGATATGCAATATTTTTTCTGCCAATTTTATTTTTCCCGCTTTTCTATTGTATGGTTGGGAGTAACCATGGAATTTGTCCTCATGAATAGGACCAACAATTATTCGAAGGTACAACAACAAACAGAAGTACCATTAATCAGAGGGGAACAGTACCTTCAAAGAAACCAGATTTTAGCTGTAGCTCAAGCCCATGCTAAAACCAAATAATTTCAAGTTTGGAACATTTTGATTCCAACTATTGCCAATTGCCAAACATAAAAGAGCATATACTCCCAGTTGCATCAATTGCTCCCACGTGTGGCTCCCCCCTCCTCTAAAAGAAAATTAAGCTCAACTGCTCATGTTTGTTCAGGAATTATTTATTTTCAAAAAAAAAAAAAAGGAAAAAAAAATGTTTTGTCAGTTAAGACTGTCTAGAGATTTGAGATTACTGTCTTCTCTATTTTTTTTTTATTTACTTATATTAAGTACATGTGCTTTTAAAATAAACATAGCCATGGGTCTCTTGGCTTGGTGCTGTCGGCATGTATAGAAGTCCTAATTGTGCTTGTGAATATTATCTTTATATAAAGAGGTGTGATTTAATCTAATCAAGAAGACAAGTTATTTTCTGCATATTGTGTTTTAAAATGGTAGAAGAATAACATACACTAGTCTCTCTCATCTTCCCCTCACTATATAAATATATTTAGTGTAGATGTCACAAAGACTATGTAATAGTCACTTCATATTCATCATGTTCACCAAACATCGAAATAATTGGAAGACTAGACAATTTCACATATAAAATATATAAATATGTTCAATAATGTACATCTTGTATATTTATATATCATCTTTACGTATGAGTTTTGATGATGCAGTTGATCGTGTGGGCTAACCTGTATGCAAGAAGGAACACAAAGCACCGGGAAAATCTTTGGGGATCAACAATAAGTGACTATTCGATGCCTAAATCAGAGAATGAGCAAAGAATTTCATTCAGGAGGAGCTGGTTCTGTTTCTCATACATTTTTTTTATCTTCCTTAATCCCTTTTTAAGCCCATTATGGGAGTAATCTCCTCCCTAATCATCACTAAGAATTGAAATCAAATTCGAAGAGAGAATCTGTCTTTATAAACGAAGGTTTCATGGTTTTAGTGATTAGGGGTCTTGAGATTCATGGGTCCTGGTTGAGATTTGGTTTTAGTGATTAGGTCTTGAGATTTGAATTTTCCAAGGTCTCCATGGTCAAGGTACATATTTGCCATATCATGGAAAGGTTGAGTTGTCACATTAGTAATTAAAAAATAAATAAATAAAATAGAGCACCACAAAAAAATATCATTACTATTTGGTTATTACTTAAACTTGTATTTAGAAAACATTTAATCCAACAATAAGATTGATAACATATTAATTCAATAAAATGCTATTGGATAATGTGATATTACAAAGAGTTATATTATGTGTGTATATGATTTTATATCAATTTGATAATATTTTATATTTAATTTTTTTAAGAACAAAAAAAGGCAACAAGGGAGATGGGGGTTGGGGATGGTACTAGCGGAGTGAGAGAGGGAAGGGGGCAGAACTGGCTAAGAGGAAGTAAATAGGTGAAACGGTAGGGACATGGGGTACATGGGTGGGTTCGACAAAGACACAGTCAGATGTGCTCAGCGACTTGAGCATGTGGCGGTGGTTTTATTGATGGGTTTAATGACATGATAAGGTGGCTGGGGTTTCACAGAGAGAGAGAGAGAGAGAGAGATTTCACTCAAAATTAGTTAGTTGCTAACCTTGGATTTGTGTCATCCTAATTCTTTGTGCGTGCAGTAAATCCTTATCCAAATGGATATATGAAAATCATAACTTTTTGGATAATATTCCACAAGGAAACCAAAAAAAAAAGAAAAATCATGATTTACTTATGGTCACTATCAAGGGTTTCTCTTTCCTTCTATTTCAATATTGTCGGCTCAACTTGATCAATACAAAATTGCAATTCCTACCATAAGAGGTGAAAATGTGATTACTACCACTAGGATCTTTTTGGGAAGCAAGGACCTTACATCTTCATTTAAGAAATGCAGGTAAGATGACAATGTCTCGCAATTCTTTGCATTTTGCTTGCATCCAGTATCAATGTATCATCATAACAATTTATTAATTTTTAGAATCAGTGTGATAACAAATTAACTTAAAGAAAAATGTACTTAGGACATAAGAGCATTCGGGTTAAAGGAGAATCGTCTCCCAGAAATGAACAAGAAGTCATATCCATATTCAATGATGAATCTCAAGGACAGACAAGAGCATATCTTGTTATAAAAATTGCGATCTTGAACATATATACCTAAAAGTCTATGACAGGTTGGGATGGAGCTTCATTCGGAAAACACTTGCCTTCTTCAAATTTTCTCTGCAGACAAGAAAATTTTCATAATGCTTCAAGAACTGTTTGATTGATTGTGATTTTTTTTTTTTTTTTTTTTGTCTAGACAATTTCCTAGCTAGTAGTGGTATGTTCATAGTTGCTCCCCATCAACAAGATTTAAGGCAATGGGATTAAGCCACGTATCAAGTCCTTAAGTTAAAAGTCACATGGCAACATCAATGAAAAAGGTCTACATAAAAAAATTTAATTAAATTCAAGATTAATTTTAAATTCAAATTTAAAATCAAAAGTTTTTAATTTAATTTGATTTAATGTTGGAGAAATTCCAAATCAAACTCTCCTCAATAGCCTATAAATGGTTTGTTTCATAAAAAAATAAATGGGAAAATGAAAAGGTGATGGTGATGGTACAGAAAAAAACAAGAAAAAAAAGTAATTTCCAGTTCTACTTACCTTATTATAAACCTTGCTTACGAGTAATCTAGTCATTTTTATCTTATTATATTTGTGGGTAGGCAAAGAACAAAATTCTTCCTCGGATTTGAAGTCCTTCCCTATTAAAGACGAAATGGAAGCCTTGGTTTGAACAAAGCTCATTTGTTAGAATTTTTTTTTTTTTTTTTGTCCTTTCAAATATGATTGCATTAGATTCTCAAAAAAAAAAAAAAAAAAAATGATTGCATTATGTAATATTGTCCAAGTCCTTACATATTTAAAATTTTAAATAGGATTCATTACCGCATTTTCTTTTCACAATATACAAATAAGATTATCTTAAAAATTGTCATTTTTGAAGCACCATTATATGAATTAAGTACTTAATAGCAATGTACCAGCGACTTGGGAATATTTGAAGTGTAAAAATTGATGTGGGTGTAGAGTAATGTTCAAAAGAATCAAAAATGGACAAAGACTTGTACCAAGAAAGACATTCCAATTCCATGGAGTAAAAGACATGCAATGGAATCTTGGGTATCAAGATTGCCATATTTAAGTCCCCCCAAATCTCTCTCTCTCTCTCTCTCATACTCATATGTTCTATTTCTTGGACTTTTGCAGCATTTAAATCTGTGTTATAGGAAAGAAAAATTATTAGGTACTCCCGGAGTATCATAAATGCGTACTCTCCCCTCTCACATGAATGGTGGGTCTCACCATAAATTTAATTAGTAGGACCTACCATTCATATGAGAAAAGAGAGTACGCTTTTATGGTACTCCGAGAGTACACAATAATTTCCCGAAAGGAAGAAGGATATAGCCAATTAAAAGCATTTATACCATTTTTTTTCTTCTTTTGCTTGTCTAATGCAATTATTGAGTGAATGTTTGCTATAGTACATATATAGTGAACTATGTCCAAAAAGGTGAGGTGCCATTTTGTCTTGCTATGCTATGCTAGCATTTCAAAATGATATTTGGGCACCAAGCCACCAATATCAAATGGTCTTATTTGGCATGTGAATTTGAATAGAAAAGCACTATGAGTCTATGACTATCATCTCTGCCATTCACTTAATTACAACTAAGTTCTTTAAACAAATAAAATTTTGATTCTTTACACGCTCATGCTAGAAAAGCAGGGTAGTCTTTTCGAGAAATTATAAGGTTCTTATGGTAGACAAGTGACGTAGTCCATCATTCCACTAAAAGACTCTCACCTGTTTAAAATTGCTGAGTTAGAAATTTTTTTTAAACAAAAACTAATTACTGACTCAACAATTTTAAACAAGTGGGAGCCTTTTAGTGGAATGGTAGACAAGTGACATGGTCCACCAGAGGATTGTATAATTTCTCCGTCTTTTCCTATTTGTTGTAATCATTAATTATTACATGAAATCACATAGCGGTACACACTCTCATCCGTATGTTATGCACAATATTGTGACAATTAGGAGGAATATCAGGACACCAAGAATGTAGTTTAGCCAAGAGAAGAGCCTACTTTGCTCCCGTGTTCGCTTCTCCTCTTAATGCTAGCTAGTGATCGATAGAAACAGAAGTGATAGCATTAGTGCATGCATCATAAATAATATACCTCCAAATGATATAAGGGAAACTCATTCAATTACTGTCCATATTTCTATAAAAGAAACATTTCAAAATAAGAGGAGTACTATTAGTTTTGTCAAAAATACTATTGTGGCAGCCAAATAGAAGGTGCGACAATCATAGGTGGCCAACCAAAAAAATAAAAAAAAAGGACTCCCATTACTTGGAACCATGCCACCAAATGCCTTTGCCTATTGCCACCTAAACCAAAACTATGAAACTATAGAAGAGCATTCATATGGTTTAGCCAAAATTTTCCATCTATTATAAGATAAAATTTTTATTTATTTATTTTAGTTAATTACTTTTCAAGACATCCACATATGATTATCTATTTTATACTCTATTTCATTAAAATATTATTATTTTTCATTCATTTCTTTAATTATTTTTCCACCAAATCATCTCCTTCTCTCTCGATCTCTAGAGTACTACATCCTCCACTCTCCCACACCAAAAGACGCCTTCTCCCCCCCTAAAATCCCAATCCACGCAAGCAACTAAGGCAAGAGAGACTATTATAATATTATATGGCTTCACCCTCACAAGAATATAAGTGGTCATAAACCACAACTACCTATGCCACCATTAAGTCTCCTCTTTTCTATGCAATTCAGGACTATTTCAATACAATTTAAGACCTAAGGTGATAGTTTTTTAATGGAATTTTTTATATCTAAATATCACTTAAATAATATTTAGTCAATGTTCTATATTATAATTTTTGTATTTAAAATCTATTACTCTTTCTTTAAAGTCTTACTAATTCACTTTTAATGGTGATTGGGTTGAATTTTTACTAAGCTATGCCATGGCTTAAGTGGACTAGGTCTAGGGCTAGCTTTGATGCATTGCAACAATGTAACCCCTTGATTTCTTTTTGTTTCACACCAACCCCCAAAAATGACCTCATATCACCACCATCTTCTTCTCTCTACACCACTTTCTTCTTCTTGTAGGACTCCTCCTTTTGCTTCTAAACCCAAACAGAGACTAAGAAAGTCCTTCAATTAATGTAATTTCGTAGTCAAACACATGCATTCTCAGTTAACTTGGATTCTTAATCTCATATTAAAGGAGACAAATCCTAAGTTTTAAGTCCTTTTTTGGTAGGAGATCTTTCTAATGAAGGATATTATTCACTTTTTATTAAAGTTGTGCTCAGTTGGACAATTGAGACTGAGTGGGCGATCTGCTAAGAAAGAGGATCTTTTTTTTCGCCAATATCAACCAATTGGGCTGGCTGAGGAGATTCTAATGATCAAATTAGTAAAGGGAAAGACAACTATGCATGATAACAATGATTATAATGTGCATGCTTTCCAGTGTAGGGGTTTTTTTAACAGGAAAATGGAGGTGGTATAATTAGCCCCATAAAATCAGGCAATAGAGTTGTCACTTGTCAGTATGTCAAGGTTGTAGCCCCAAAATTGTATGAGGATGGAACAAGTTCAATCACATTTGATGAGGTTGACAGTTGGTGAGACAAAATATTTTGAGAGAAAGGCAATGATGACATTCAATGAGCACTCTTTTTAAGGGGTATATTTTTCCCTCTTTAATGGGGTCGCTCATAGCAAACAACCTTGAGATCAATGCCTATATGCTTGTGGCCACGTAATCCCTAAAGTAATTGGTTGTTGTGGGCCTAAAACCCTCCAACCGAGAGAGTTATAGATGTCGGGCCTTGATCCTAAAGGCAAAGGGTACCCTTCTCACAAGTTGGGCCTCATGGACATGACGTAGCTATTCATTGACTTTGGGAGCAATTCCCCCCTCCCCCAAAATTTTTTTCCTAAAATATACTAATATATATAGTTATTAATTTTAGCAATTTTGTTCAATAAAATTATATTTGGCACTCTATTAACATTACCATTAATCCTTTTAAATGCCATAAAAAGAACTCATAGATCTAAAATTTTAAAAAAAAATTAACAAGCCCAACAATAAAAATTACCAATAGCAAAGCTAAAAATATTAAGTCCAATCAAACAATTTTACCAAAAAAAAACAACCCAACCGTTTAAAAAAAATTTAAGCAAAATAATTTTGCTCTTACCCAGTAGTAGGCGCATGCATCAAAGGCACACCGAGTTTTATTTTCATAAATGATCACATTGTAATATATTAAGAAATAATAATTTTATGTGTCTTTGTTAATGGTTTGTTAATACTAAACAGATATTTATTTGAAATTTCATAATTTTATTTATTTATTTATACTTCCACCTTTAACTTCAAGTTCCGACTCCGTTCCTACTCATGAACTTGGAGTCAATATTCTTTGTCAAACCAATAACACCAAACCTAGGGGAGTTTGCTTCATCATGTACCCTAATTATGGGCCTTGGTGTAAGCAGTCATCGTGGTTTGGGCCTAACAGGCCCCACCCCTCCACCATCCAAGTTCTAGGACCTTTAGACTGGCAATATATTTTAGTAAATATAAAGTTAAATGCACACAGATGGACAAGACACAAATTCCATATATATTCTCAAACAAAAGACATTTGTTGCTTGTTTGATTGGCTCCAAAAATAAAAAACTGGACAACTGTGTTACCTTCTGTACCCCTTTTATTTTCCAAATATATTTATTTTATGTCATTTATGCTATTGACAGATTGTCCCCTTCTGCATGAGAGAGCAGAGCAACCCATATATGTAAGGCTGTAAGCTATGTACAGTGCTCTCAAACTTACAACTATTCCGTTCGATAATACCGTAAAAGTATTCATTGATTGATTCCAATATCCTAGGTTTCTCCATCTCCAAGAACAAGGTATCCCTTCATGGAGAACCAACAACCCACCTCTGATATTCGACTCCCACCTGGATTTAGATTCCACCCATCGGATGAGGAGCTCATCCAACACTACTTGAGAAACAAAGTCACTTCAAGTCCGCTCCCAGCTTCTATCATAGCTGAAAAAGATCTGTATAAATATAACCCATGGGAGCTTCCAAGTCTGTATCTAGCACCATGCAATTATATATCAGTTTCTTTTTTTTTTTTCTTTTTTTTTTTCTTCTTTGTATTCCTGACATATTGATAGTGAATTACTAAGTGAATATCATTGTTTTTTTTCCTCACAGAAAAGGCTTTGTTTGGAGAAGATGAATGGTACTTCTTTACACCAAGGGATAGGAAGTACCCCAATGGAGTGAGGCCTAATAGAGCAGCAGGTTTAGGTTATTGGAAAGCTACAGGGACAGATAAACCCATACTCACTTCTTGTGGGACGAAGAGTATAGGGGTCAAGAAAGCCCTTGTGTTCTACAAAGGTCGACCTCCGAAAGGTGTTAAGACAGACTGGATCATGCATGAGTATAGATCATCACTCGATACCATGATTTGGACTGCCAAGGCAAAAGGGTCTATGAGAGTAAGTTGGTTCTATATATATCATGTCAATCAATTTTCGATGGACGGTTTCTTAGTTAAACGATTGGGTTTTTCGATTAAATCCAAACATATGGTTGAATTGAATTTTAATTGTTTTTGAATAGGATAATACCGTTTGTGTTATATTGATCAACACGATTATATGTATGAATTTAATTATGAAACCTAAGAAATCGTACTTAAATTTTATCTATTTTGATAACATTTTTTTCAGTTGGACGATTGGGTGCTATGTCGGGTTCGGCAAAAATGTGGTGTACTAAGGAACATGAGGGAAGATCGAAACGGCCCTAGTTATGAACCACCAGTCTACGTTCAAAAAGTGGATGAGCCATGGTCTATGAATGTGCACCATACCCTCTTTGCGGCTGTAAGAAATTATTTATACAACGATTGCCCAATGCTGCCATATTTCTTTGCCTCTCAGAATATTCCTTGCACTGATGCACCAGCAAGCCTAAGCTTCCAAACTAACAATGGTGGAAAATTATGTCCTAAAGACGATACAGATATAAATCATTCACAATATTTAGCTTCTTTCAACAGCTTGCTTAACCCACTGAAAAGAAAACCCGCAGAAGGAAATCACAATGAGATTTTCGTTTTCCCAAGCAAGAAAGTAAGCAACAGAGATAATGAAAATGAAGAAGTTGAAATATCTAAAAGTACTGCAGGGATGAAATTCTGTGGAACAGACCCTCCTCATGATAATGATTTCGATGCTGTGCAGTGGAGTTCCTTTAATCCATATCAAGAGCTTGATGATCAGTTTGTATTCACAGAAAGCAGCAACTAGCTAGAGTAATGGAGAGAAGGATATGTGTTAGAAGTATTGGTTAAATGATTAAATTTACCATATCCCAATAGCTTAAGCTTTTGGGACAATCGGTAATTTAACATGGTATCAGAGTATGAGATCCTGAGTTCGATCCTTGTCTCCTTCACTCTACCTTCCATTTAAATTCTCACGTGTTGGGTCTCACCTATTAAAAGGTAGTTTCGGCCCACACGTGAGGGGGAGTGTTAGAAGTATTGGTTAAATGATTAAATTTACCATATCCCAATAGCTTAAACTTTTGAGACAATCGGTAATTTAACAATATGTATCTAACTACGAAGGTTTTTTTGTTGTTTTTTTTTTGGGGGGGTGTGAAAGTCTATTACGTAGATAAACGCATACATAGCCACAAGAGATGGGTAAAAATATGGTAGAACTTAGAAGTTGAATAAATTGTTTGGTGATTAATTTCATTATGGATTAATCACATGTAATTTGTGTTTGCGAGGAGTGAGAATTGAGATTCATCTTTACAAGGTTCTTGTTATTTGTGATATAAATATTACAAAGATGTAGATATTCGTAGCCAATTTGTATGAATGGTTGTGCAGGGGTTTGTTGAAGATGCTAATATGTATACACTTAAACTATTATTGGAACCATTATTAATTTCAAGGTTGTTTTATGATACAAAAGCATGAGCTGTTCTTCTGTTAGTTTTTGTGATATCTGGTTGAGACATCCTGCGTTGAGCATCTGAAAATATTAGTTATTAAAAGATGTGAAAAGATAAATTATTGGTTATAACCGATTTATTCTTTAGATGAACAAGAACAACAATGATCAGCTATATAAGTTGTCGTCTCTCTTTGTATACGACGTATATGAGTTTGTTTTACTGTGCTTCATTTTCATACAACCACCTACCAAATTTCTCCCAGTGATTTGATTTCCATGTACAAGATTCCGACGATTATTGTCTCATGGCTTTGGTCAAGCATCAGATTTTAAAATTCATATAAAGCTAGGGTCTGCTCTACTCCTAGGCGGCTAGGCCATTTAGGCCATCATCTAAGGCCCCCAAATTTTGGGGCAAAAATTAATATATTTGTTTGAAGAAAAATAATTTTTTGAAGATTTAGGAAAAAAAAAATAGTTTTTCTACTTTTAAGAAGTCCCAAAGAATTGAGTAATGCTAGAAATAATACAACTTTAAATACATAGATCTTACAGAAATATGTGTCACTAATCACAAGAAATAATTCAAATAAGAAAATGCTAGAAATATTATAAGTTTTACTTCAAAGCCTTTACAAATTGATGTGAAAATTAACAACTAAATGCATTTTTTTAGTTATTTTTTGTGATTGGTGATGCATTTTTGTAAGCCTCACGTTATAAAATTTATAATATGCCTAACATCATTCATTCAAATACTTATTTATTATTTTCTGGAAGTGTCACTAATCATAATCATTGCTACATCGTTTTTTAGTGTTTTTGTAGTAAATTTTTTTATAACTGTATCATTTTTCCACCAAAAAAAAGCATATTACAAAATAAAAAGAATAAATTTTTGTTATTAAAAAAATTATAATATTAAACACTAGTTAAATATTATTTAAGTGATAACAAAAAGGTCTCATTTAAATATATCAATTTAAACCTCAGGATTTATTTAGCCATCCCTGTATAAAGCTAAACTACAACCTTCCCTATGAACATTGATCTAGCCGGGCTTACTTAAGCAAGCTACGACAACATATAAACCCGAACCTAGCCCTAGACCTAGCCCTAGCCCTAGAACAACAATCTCCTAACAGTCGAGTCATTCTCCAATTGGGATTTTAAATATATAGCTCAAACCGAGGCAGTATTTATTATACATTGTGCATGTGTATAATACACATATATTGTCTTTTAATACTAAAATCGTAACTTTAAGGCTCTGTTAAAATATTTTTTGAGCGTAAAATATTTTCAGTTGTTTGTCTGTGTTGTGGAAAATACGTCGAAAAATTATTTCCTATATTTGGTTTTCATGTAAAAACTTATTTCCATAAGCCCAGCCACCATAATCACCACCATAAACCCAGCCACCACCAGCCACTATCAACCACCACATAACCAATTGTTGATATCCATTTTCGTGACACATTTTCTACGAGCCCGATTCAACCAAGCCCAACTTTCTTGTGGGCTCAATTCATGTATTATATTATATTCTATTATTTTAAGCATGGCCCAAGCCCATGCGACTTATTTTGGAAAATTGAGGGAGTGTGGTTTGAAGGGTATGGGTCGGTTCCTTTTGGAACTTTTGCATAAGCCCAGCCCATGCGTGCTACCAAGTGGGCAAGAGACACTGGTAGCACCTCAGGCTCATAGAGGAGATCTTGTACCCAAAATTTCCACCTCAAAAGAGTTTTTATGCTCTAGGTGACTGTGCCTTTAATTTTCAGCCAACTCCATTTTTCACACAAAAACACAGCTAACCATAAACTAATTAGCTAGCCTATTGTAGCCACCAAATGCAGTTATCAAAAGCCTACAATGACAAGGAAACAATAGCTAATGGAGTCAGCCACTTTATTTCCAAAATCATGTTTAAAGCATGCTAAACTCTTACCTAAACAAAACCAACCCAAGCCAAAACACCAAATTAGTATCATGAGAGATAAAAGCCTCTTCCACTACTCAAAAACCAGTCATTAGCAATATCCCAAACTCTATACAAAACTCTCTCTTCAGCTCAAAAAAGAAACTAACCACTAACTACCCACATACCTGAAACTTCAGAGCAAAAACTCATTCAGCCAGTTAACATTCTCACAATTCTTAACCTTAAGAGTGAAAATATGGATACATGGGAACCTTCCCTCTCTTCCTCACAGCCTCTCTCAATTTCCTCTTCTCGGTGACTGTGGGTCGAAGTTTCAAACTTGTTGAACCACGTTTTCCTCATAGAGCTGAAACTTAAGAGCAAAAATCCACCGAGCCAAGAAACATTCTCACAATTCTGAACCTTATGGGTGGAAATATGGGTACAGGGGAACCTTCCCTTTCTTCCTCACAATCTCTCTCAATTTCCTCTCCTCGTTGATTGTGGGTCGAAATTTCAGACTTGTTATGCTTTTATGCTTTTTCTGCACTTTTGTTATTAGCATTTTGATTCTCTTTTGTCAATGCATCATTAGCCTTTTGTTTATTATACATTGGAATTTTGGGCTTGATTCTCCAAAATAAACACCTCTAAAGAACCCAATGAGAGATTTTGATCATTCTCGCATTTTTTTTCCTTGTCGCAAAAACGTCCCTGACACCAATTAACCTAAAAATATCATAATCAAAATCAAAATCAAAACTCATTTTCCAAAACCCACAACCCACCACCACTAAAACCCACAAACCATCCCAGCCACCGATCCACCAAAACTCAACCCCAATCAACCACTATCAACACTAGAACTGATCACCCCCATGAATCACCCAAACCACCAATCCTCCAAAACCCAAGAAAAAAAATATTATTTTTAATCAAACCAAAAAAAAAAAAAATCCAAAGCAGAAGGCCAATAAGGGCAGATCAATGAGGGAGGACAGAAGTGTAGAGAGAGAGAAGTCAGATTGGAAAGGAAAATGGAGAAAGAAGGATGGAGAGGGAGGGAGGAAGGGGGAGAATGAAATAGGAAGAGAGAGGAAGAAGGCGTAGGAGTTTACCATGATTGACGATGACAGGCTCGGCCACGAATAGCAGTGGATCAGAGCTCGGGTTCAGGTGATCGGCGGTGCTCTCTCCCGCGTCGATAGCCTTTATCTCTAGTGGCCAGTGCGCTCTCTCTCTCTCTCTGAGGTAGACCCAGGAAACGGTTTGAAGGTAAAACTGAAGTGTAAACAATTTTACACTTCAGGCCTACTTATTTTATGGTCAAAGATACCAATTTTCGAGTTGATGACTTCCCAATTTCCGTTACAGCTGAAACACAGCCTAAGTCATGTTTTCAAGTTGAAAATAAGTCATGATTTCAGTTATAAAAGACGCTATATCTACACATTGTACATAACACATGCACTGTCTTTTATTGCTAAAATAGTGATTTTAAGTCACGATTTGTCAGTTATAAGAGACATTATATCCACATATTGTGTGCAACAAGTTTTTCTCACTCAAGCCGGCCCTAACTAGGACATGGTCTATTAGGGTGGTCGGGCTATCTAGGTGTCAACTGTCAAGACTCTTGGTCTTGAAGAATAAGTGGCTGCGTGCGGTGACACTTTTTACCCATACCAATCACACAATGGACCGAGCAAGGTGCGTTGTGGCAGTAACATGCTATGCTGTCTTATTGTAGTGCATGCATACTCATGTTAGCTTGATATGGCAATGAGACACTGTGGCTTTGCAAAGGTGAGGGACCCATTGTCATGGCTTGTGAGGTTGCAAATAATGCTTGTGTTGCGGGCACACCGCACATGTGCAGCAGATAGCCTTGCGTTGCATGGCTTGACCACAAGCAGCAAGTGGATAGGTCGCGTATGTGTAATACATAGCTAGGCTGTGTCTGAGCGTGTAACACACTAATTTAATGTGGGAAATACAAAATTGGGTTATGGCTTCCTTTCGTCAAGTGTTCTTAGGTTTGCGTATGGGTGGTGATATATTATGTAGGCTAAACTTAGAAGAGAGGTGACATTGGCACGGGCCAAATCCTTCACATGGTGGTGCATGAACCAAGCTTGGGAGATAGGCAATGTGCTTGGGTTGCCAAGTTGATGGGCAAGGTCTATGATGGGTTGGAACATGTGCATAAGTTATTCACATGTGTCTAACAAGTGACAATAATAACATGGCAAAATAATTACCATGCAGTTTCTATCCAGATTGCTTTGTTAGTTTTAGCATGGAAAGGCTCTAAAGACACAAGCAATGTGTCCTAGGCAAGCAAGTTTGGTGGACAATTACTTGGTAATTACCCATTGATAGTTATTTCTTGCATGTTATATCCTAAGCTATTAATGATGTCAATAGTGTGTGTAAGACGAAAAACTCAAAGTATATTGTAGAGGGAAACAATGTAACACCATGTATTTGTAATAGTAAGCCTTAGTGGTTGATTTTGGTTAAGACAGGTTTTGTGGGAGAAATGCTTTAGTGTCATTTTGTACTTTACTGTAAAATAATAAAGGTTTGGAGTGATTTCCCGTAATAGGTATTGTTGGTTATGCATGCTTTGATGGTCATGCATACTTTGATTCACAAAAATTGATTGAGTGTTAAGAGTTGGCTAAGACTAAATAAGGTTTACTTATGGCATTTTCATCAAGCTAGTCAAACTAGAATTTGGTAAAAAAAGGAAATAATTGAATAGCCCTAAAATCATGATGCTTAAGGCCTAACCGTTTACCGTTCACAAATAACAAATAATATGTAAGAGCATTAATATTGGTGGTGCTAAAAAGTTATATTGCTATTTTTACTTTTTAGCACCACCGATACTAAAAGACATGCTACAATGGCAGTACCATAGCTAAAAATTTTTAGCTTCTTGCTACAGTGCAAATCCATCTATAATTGTGCAAATCCATCTATAATTGTGCACTATAGCAAAAAAAGCTAAAGCAAAATATTTTATTTTATTACACTTCCACACTCTTTCTCCCTTGCACGCTCATCTTCCTTTTTTTTCTTTTTCTCTTGCACGCTGTTTTCTTCTTCTTCTTCTTTGTTTTGTTTTATATATATATATATATATTTTTTTTTTTTTTTTGCCTCTTTCTCCCTTGCACGCTATTTTTCAGCTAATGACTCTCAGTTCTCTTTAGTTTTTAGATTTGATATGTTGGATTGTTTTATGGGTTTTGCAAATTGGAATTTTGTGAATTTTTTTTTTTTTTTGTGGCAAATTTGTGTGTTAGTGTGTTCAGATCAGAAGAAAAATACAAGACCAAACCTACTGCAATAATGGTTGTGATGGTTGTTTATTGTAGTAGATATATTATTTTATTGTGTTGAAAGCTAAAATAAAACCACTGATATTAGTGTTTTGTAAAGTAAGAAGGTAAAATAAATAAAATAACTTTTTGTGATACCAAATAGCTAAATTTATGACTCTACCAATGTGGATGCTCTACCTCTATTGAGTTACTATTCATCAATTTTTAATTATTCTCTCTCGCATTTCTATTCATCAACAAAGATTTTATTAAATAAAACCTTCTTTTTTTATTCCCTGCCCTCTAACCTAATCTGGGTTGATTTTGTCTTGATTTTTTGGTTGATTCTGCGTGGGTTGCTTGCGATGCAGGTTGGCTTTGGGTTGCTTCAGAGGGGAGCTATTGGCTGCCAGGGCCACTAGGAGCTCACATTTTGGAGCTAGAGATAACAAATCAGAGCTGATAATTGTAGATTTAGGTTGCTAGCGGTGGCGAAGGTCACGGGTTGTTTTGGTTACAGTTCTAGGTTGATTAGGGAAAGTGTGGAGAGAAAAAAAAAATTGGAAAAAGACAGTGATATATAAATGAAATAAAGATAGTGCGTTGAGGCTGATTATAGGCATGATTGGGAATAATTGATGAGCTAAAGTGACAAAAGTGACCAAATTTGACTAAAATTTTATAGAACCTAATGCGAATGCTCTTGTGACAAGGCAGCAAGTTATTGGTGAAAATCTGTCTTGTGACAGTAGGCAACGTTGATTCCAATGAGAACTAGACAGCCAGTGTTCATTGTGACGGAAGACTTGTTTGTTATCCCACAAGCAAAAGATTTTGAGTGAAACCCAAAGATGCAAGGAGAACAATACAACACCACAAAAAAATTACACAGCTGTCTACCTAATGCGACCCACCTTTGTTTTCAACCACATTGTTTTCTTATGGCAGATTCAGATCATAATCAATTAATCATACACTCTAGGCTTTGATGTCTATGGAGCATATATGTCCCATTACTGGTGACTGGTGCTCAAATTTGTAAGTGATAAGTATTCAGTGTGGAAATATCTTGTACAAGGAGATACGATTTCATCTTCAGCCAAAAACAAGACTACAGAATGACTACAACAAAGCCAATATTATTAATACAGACATGACCAATGTGCTCGCATTTGTGTACGAATGATGTTATATATATTAAGCAAAGGTTCTAACACATGAGAAGAAAGCAAGAACCCTAATACATAAGAGAAACAATAAAAATAATAAATCAAGCACAACCAGCCGCTCCATATGCAAGAAAATACCAGACAAACCACATCATACAAACAGGTCAAATGGCTCTTTAGTTCATCTCACTTCTTCAGTACACTGCAAATGAAACACACTCGTCAGAAGAACTTCATCATAACAGGTAAGAAACAAGAGGACACAAGGATTAGCCCACCACAAAAGTTACAATTGAGATTTCACGAAAGAAAGAAAAGAAAAGAAGAAAAGACAAATTTACAGGGGGAAAAAGCCCCTTAAGATGTGAAAACTCCAGAGCAACAGTTAGGCGAAGATTAGCGGACCTAACTCTGTGAATCATGAAGAGACCAGGCAAATCCAATAGGCTGTAAGTTACACAGATATCATCCAGCCTAGATTGTCCCTCACTTCATGCAGTTAGTTCCACAGGCCACACAGATAATATCAAAGTCCATTAACAAGTCCAGTCTAAACAGAATTCCTTATGCTGTAGAAGACTTTATTCAAGGAAATCCCAATTCAATTTTTCCTTGTAGAGAAATCTATAAAATATCCTAATGATTGAAGTAGCTTGATGGTGTTACCCATAACCATCCCTCTAGTGCATAACATAGTGGCCTAAATGCTAATGAACTGTGGTTAAAAAGATCTGGACACTCCAGCATAGATAGTAAAATAATTGAGAAATTTGTACAAACAAGTGTGGATAAAAATTATGAAATTATTTTTTTTAGGGCAAGAAATGCAATTTGGCAATCTCTTGGAAAGCTTCACATGTGATCAATCCTTTGATTAAAAGTCAAGGTTGCAGATGTGGGCTGAATAGCTTGTTCCCAACTTCAATAAGAGATTTGTACGTTGTTTTTTATGAAGACTTTAGTCTCTCTTAAGAAGGTCCTTAACAAAGGTTTGATCTTTCCTTTTGTTGAGACAAAGGTATCGCAAAGCTAGGCCTTAAGGTTTTCTCTGCAACAAACATGTTAGTGCTTTTTTTTTGGGTGAAAAAGTGTTTGTAACCCCCTTTTTTTTTTTTTTTTTTAATTCAATAGTTACAACGAGGGAGGGAGAATTTGCTCCTAGGATGTTATGAACACACTAGGAGGCGCTAATCAATTGAGCCACAAGGCTCTTGGCATGCATTTGTAACCTCTTATCCAACTACTCTATTTATAACAAGGTTGAGCAGATGGTTACTTTCTAGAGGTAGTTACCAAATGATGTGACTTGATTTATCCCTACCAATATAGGTATTTGGGGAAATATATATAATTTAAATGACTTTCTGCTTTCTGGGCCTAGAGGGTGATCCACTTAAATATGATATGGCTTATATTGGATTTTTTCAGCTTAATTAGCTTAACCCAAATTTAACTTGATTTCAGAAAACATGGTAGTGTATGTCACAGAAGTTCCGATTTAAATTTTGGAATTGACCCAATTTTAGATTTAGCTACACTTCAATAAAATTCCTTTGTCTCCAAATGATCCCTCAAGACTTATTTTCATACAAACTCAAGATAAAATTGCCTAGGGATGAAATAATCTCAATATAAAGACACATTAAGGTAAAAATTAACCTGGACATCCCATCTAAAGATAAATTCACTTTCAATTAAATGATTTGGGAGAAAGACATAATGAAACAAATTTACTCATCTTTTCTTTGAAAAATAATTTAAAACAAAATTCTTTAAATTGAAAATTTTCCAAAATTTAAAGAATAAAAAACATTGTGATTCTTCTGAAAGTAAATTTAAACAAGTTGGATGTATGGATCCATATGTCACCATCACCACCACTTCTACCAAGTATCAATGAACATATATATATATATATATATATATATATATATATAATATTGATGATTCTTGTGAAAGTAAATTGAAACAAATAGAAAGAGTTGGACGTATGGATCCGTATGTCACCATCACCTTTAGTTCAACCAAGTGTCAATGAAATGTGTGTGTGTGTGTAAATGTGTGTGTATACATATACACACACACACACAAATGCGCGCACGCACACACACACATATATAAAGCAATAAGTATGGCATAATGTTAATTTCTGTGTGTGTGTGTGTGTGTGTGAGAGAGAGAGAGAGAGAGAGAACAGCCAAAAAAGAGAAGCAAGATGAAGAATGAGTGAATGACGCGATGCCATCCATCCAAGCATCTTCCTTGTATGTTTCTTCTTAACACACACACACAGATAATAAATGACAAAAACAAATAAAAAATCAATGAACTAAAATAACAACAAGCTTACTGAGCTTTGCTTTTGACAACGGAGGAAAATCCCTCCAGAAGAAGATTGTGCAGATAAAAAATAATAATAATAAATTAAAAAAAAAAAAAAAAAAAAAACCTCAAGGAATAGTTTTGTCTTTTATGATGTGACAGAGAAGTCAAAAGAGACATAAACTCCTTATATACTCTAGCTCATTTATGATGTGGTTTGAGCCATATTATAATTCTATCATTGAAAATTTCCATTTTCTTCTTGTCATAAAATTTCAACAAATATATACTCATTTTAATGGACATATTTATGACCACCATCATTCTAAATGAATCCACTGTCCCCTTATAGCCTACTTAACCAAATTTCCACTTCAATTTCATAAGAATGCTCAACCATATGACACTTTGCATGAACCTCCACAATCTCTCATCCTCATGAATGATGAAACTTAGTCGATGTGTCCATATAGAAGATAGGGATACAATAGTCTTACAAACATTATTTTGGTAATTCCAATAAGTAGCCAAGGGCCACACAATGCATGTTGACACAGATGGAAGCAAACAAAATGGGTCAATTGTATTAAAGCAAAACAAAATATGAAAGCTTCAACAACAAGATTTACCATCCCACAAATTGTCAAAAATTGCCATGAAGAAAACACAATCCTTGTATTCAACCTAAGCTACAATTTGTAAAAAAATTTCTCAAAATATTTTATCATATGGATCTAATTAAATGATCCACAACCAATTTCCTGGATTTGTTAACAGCTAGAATCAGAAGAATTATAAAAAGATCACCCTACAGAACAGGACAATAACTCATATAACTAGAATTGACATATATGAACAAAAAGATGCACAGTGAATGTTTTAAGCCACTGATGAAAAAGGATAGGAGCTTACTTGTACAAATATGCAGCAATTCCCAGAATTATACACAACAAAATAATATCAATACAGAAATTCCGACTCGATCTCAGCTGGAAGAAAATAGGACTTGTATTAGATCCAGCCAAAATTTTAGAACATGGCACAGTGAAGCATATGCATATCTAAATTTGAAGAAGTTGTAGCTAAATTACCTGATTCACTGTGTCTTTAAGTCTAACATTAGTATTCTTAAGGTCAGATGCTGCCTTGTCCACCTGTAAAGATGGGAACGGAATGCTAAGTAATTTAAATCTTAAATTCCAACTGAGTAGCTTTGAAATTACAAGCAGACGATGATGTTTCTCACCTTGGTGTCAATCTCATCCATCAAAGGAACTTGCCTATCTAATTCCTGCACTTATTGGAACATGTAATAATCAACAAGTGTAGATACTGTAATGGAGCATAAACTAACAAACAAGACAGCTAACCTCATTCATATCAGAAGCCATGTTTTTCAGTGTATCCAAACCTTCGGATATCATATCTAAGCCTTGATCCTGTAGGAATGTGAGAGAAGCTAATATGAAGAAACCATAATCAAATAGAATAGTATGCATGAATGTGAATCACAGTTTAAAATAAAATTAAAAACTACAAATCCAAAACAAATGACTTGCCTGCTTTATTTTCCGCATTTCAAACTCCTGCCTGAATCCGCTCGACTCCTCAGTTTGTTGAAAGTATTCATCATCAAACCGACCATCTATAATCAACATGGAACACAATTAAACCACAATAGTCAATCAAAAAATCTCCCTCCATATGTTAATCAGGAATGACAAACAAAACACAAAGTGTATCCAAAAAACCATACATCTAAATAAAATAAAAAATCACCTGAATCAAATTTGATCTCGGTACGAGAAGCTGAAGCCGCCCAACCTCCACTTTGTTTGGCTGCAGGAGCACTCCCATCTGGTATAGCTTGGATCCTATCCGGCAATGCAAGCATCAAATCATTACGAGCAGCAAGCTCCTCCCCCGAAAGCCCTTTCACCTAGAAATAGGTCGGAATCAATTGTTCATTAGACAATTACAACACCAATGCATTTATCTTTCACTTTCTTATACACAAAAAGGAATCCCATTAAACCATTCACTTGAATTACAAAACCGAGCAACAACAAACAAGTACAGAAACTCAAATTACCAACACTCTCACAGTCCAAAAATAAACTCCACTATATTCAAACTCGTCGAATTTCATAAAAATGAAATACCAACCTTTTTCACAGTCAATCTCTGCAACTTAGGGACCTCCTCTAGCAATCTAGCCTTGGTTCGACGAACCTCCGCATTCATCGCAACCGCCGATGCTTTATTCTTCTCCTTCGAAGCAGACTCCGCTTTCTGCACATCAGATCACTCTCAATTTGATCCAAATTTTTGCACAATTTATAAACCCTAATTCTTAGCACCAAAAATCTCAACTCAGCTAAGAGTGAATTCAACTATACAGCTAAGTTCATGTGATTTTCCTACTGAATTACATTCTTTTCCTCAAGATTTTCTTAGTAACCAAACAGGTCAGGTCGACAGAGCAAGGAAAATCTAGAAAGAGAGAGAGAGAGAGAGATGGAAGGGACCTGAAGAGCAGATTCGAGGTCGGCCTCGACGGCGGCGTAGAGGCGAGCGAAGGCGTCGTCGCCGGCGACATTGAGATCCTTCTGCTTTTCGACGTCGTATTTGTCGTACTTCTTGCAGATCGCGTCGACTCTGGTCAAGATGTCGATCACGCTCATCTTCTGCTACTTTTTGTTTTTTACTTTCTACAGTTTAACTTGGATCGGAGTAGAGAAAGAAAGAAGGAGAAGTAAAAAAAAAAAAAAATTAGAGGGGAAGAAGAAATTGAAGAGTTCAAATTTCTTAAGAGTTCTGACTTTCTGCTTCTGTTGTTCAGGTCTGGTCACCACTCAACCAGCACAGTAGCGGTTTCTAGAGCAAATGTGGACTTTCGAACTACAGCCTGTTTTGCTTTTTTTTTTTCTTTTTTTTATTATTAAGAGATGCATTAGAGTAAAAGTCATGTTACTCCGTCTCAATTCATTGTCAATAAGGCATGTTAATAATTATGGAAATTTTATAAATAAAAAATTTTGTAAGAGGTTTTTTTTTTATTTTTTTTTTATACATAATTACTTTTCTTTTTCTTTTTAAGAGAATAAATATTTTTTAAACCCAACACAAAATATTACTAAAACAAAAAAAAACAAAAAAAATTAGAATGCCTAGATCCATCTCTTTCCAAATCCTAAGTAACTAAGAAGGGCATGGAGGAGATAGAAATTGGTTTCAAAACACTCAAAATTAGAGTATTTATTTTATATTACGAATCTATTTGGATTCGTTTATTTTGTTGAAACTGAAAACTTTTTACTAAAAGTACCGTAAATAAAGGTAAAAGTTAGTTGAACTAGTATAGTTAGACCCATAAATAGTACCAAAAAGTACAGTGAAACTTATAAATAGTAACAAAAATAAGCTAAATAGTAAAATAAGTTAGCAAAAATAATCTTTGCCAAATGGACACATTTGACATGATTAATTTTGTCAACTTCTTTTACTATTTAGCTTATTTTTGCTACTATTCATGGGTCTCATTGCACTTTTTAGTACTATTTATGAGTCCTACTTTACTATTTTAGCACCTTAGTAAAAAGTTTTCACTTTCAACAAAATAAGTGAATCCCAAACGGACCCTACATTTCATTAATATAATTTTTTTATCAAATTTTTTTTTTATTCTCGTAAATCATATCTCTCTCTCTCCAAACCCATCAACCTAAGGATTTGTTTGTTTAGGAAAATGATGAAGTGAGAGGATAAGAAATATTTTAATTTTCTTTAATAGTGTTTGGTTAGGAGAATGGAAAAGTAGATGGATAGAAAACTTATTGTTTCGTTAAGAAGAAAAATAAAATGATAGAAAATATAATTTGAATAAATTTACTTTTATGCCCCTATTATATAATATAATAAATAATTTTTTTGTAATCATGAAATAAATAAATAAATCACTTAGATATTATTATTATTATTATTATTATTATTAGAGGTGAAAGCCACCATTTATTTAAAAAAAAAAAAAATCCGCTGACTAAGAAAAGAAAAAAGAAGCTACGATTGGGTTTAAAAATAGAAGTAAAAAATTAAACCAAAACCCACTGATTTAAAAACCACGTTGATAAGGGGGAAAAAAAACTAAAACACATTTACAAGAAAATAACCCCAAAAAAAAAAAAAAAAAAAAAACATGTAACAACAACTCGTACAGTGGAAAGAGGTAGCTTTGGTGTTTCCTCAAAACCCCTCTCTTCTCCCATTTTCTCTATTAAAACGTCTCCAAATTGGAGAGATGGAATTTTGGTGGGCTCATGTAGAAAACCCTTGATACCTATCAAAATTCTCTCCCCTTTCCAACTAAACATTCCTCCCACCCATTTTTTCTCATTTCTTTTCTATCCTTTCTATTTCACCTCCAACCAAACGTAGCCTAAGATTCTTTCTCTTATGCTCCTTTGTTGTCCTAAAAAAACTCTACCACCTACCTTGCCATTAACACATTGGAAAACAAACATGTCAACAAATGGGTTTGGAGAAATTGATGGATTTATGGCTAGGTCAAGTGGTGGTTTTGAGGTTGGGTCAATCAGTGGTTTTATGGCTAGGTAAAGCAATGATTTTTTTGCTATGTTATGCTATGCTTGAAGCTAGGCCAAGCAGTGGTTTTATGGTTGAGTTGGGATGGTAGTTTTGTGGCTGGGTCAAGCAATGGTCTTTGTTATGTCTTGGCTTGATCAAGTAGAGTAAGGAGGCTCTATCGTCTTGAGTGGTAGAGAATTTGATGAGGTGAGAGAATAAAACAATGAAATGTATAACTATAATATTCGTGCATATTTACACAATTATTGTAGCGAGAATGCTATTTTGCATAAGCTGATGTGAGTGATTTCATTCATACCTTCAAGCTTACTTGGACATTTTTTTTTTGTTCTCAAGAAAAGCATTTTCCAACATATGATTCTCATACGAGGGAAGTGATTACCCATGTCGCTGACAATGATGCATAAGATATCAATCGTGTTGTGATTGTTTTTATAATGATTGTTTTAATTGAAAGCAGCAGGTCCAACATCCTCTCACAATCCTCACTAGCATCTTGCATGGCTTTTCTATTTTGATCCTTCCTCAATTTGTAGTTGCTTGTAGGGGTGTGCATGGATCGGGTTGAGGAGTTTTTTTGATCTAACCCACCATAGTGGGTTAAAAGAAAAAAAAAATTCCAACCCAATCCAACCCATCACAAGAATCTAACTCTACCCAACCCAATCCACGTGGATTGGGTTAGACCCATGGGTTGGATAGTTTTTTTTTTTTAAATTACTATTATTATTATTAAATTGAACATTAGAACAATACCATTACAAATAAGAGCAAATTTATAATCAAATAATCATGAGTATAACACCAAACAAACACAAACTATATGATGAAAATTTAGGGTTTGGGTTTTATTTAGGAAGGGGGGCCAAAAAGTAAATTAAAAAGTTGTATAATATATTTTTTTTAAATTAAATATAGGTGGGTTGGGTCGGGTTAGACAGATTTGTGAATTTTATGATCCAAACCCAACTCGATCCACTGTTAAAAAAAAACTTCATAACCCAATCCAACTCACCAATCCTTAAAAATTGACCTAACCTGGCGAGTTGAGTTAGATCGGATTAGTTTTGGTGTGTTGGCAAGTTCGTTGTACTCCCCCAGTTACTTGTGTGTGTGTATATATATATATATATATACACAAATACTATTGGTTGAATAAAATTTTAATGGGATTGTGAACATGAGTATTAGTTTTTATTCTTTAATTTGTTAAAAAAATTATGATGTAACATTATTTTACTGAAGGGGTATTTGCATTCCATTGATCCCTACTAAATTTAATATTTTTTCAAATAGGTTGGTGGTGTTGTAATCTTATAATATGTGATATCTCTGATCATGTTCTGTAAACTTTTTTTTTCCTACTTTAATACAAGTTTTTAGTTAAAAAAGAAAACATAAATACATTTTGAGGGGTAAAAAAAAATAGATTTGGCTATGGATTTGGCACTGGGTGTAATTACCCTTTTTTTTCTCTCACAAAAATTTTCTACCACTCTCAATTTTTAACTTTAACTTTTAAAATTTTTTTATTTGATGGTTGAAATTAAAAGTTGTATTTTTCAACTCTCAATTTCAACCATCCAAAACTACCTTATCTCAATCTAAGGAAAACAAAGAAAAAAAATATTAAAAAATACTTATTCTCCTCCTAACCCACTAAACAAAAATGAATTGATTTACGTCTCTTCTGTCCTCCATTATCTAAGGTCAGCCACTGGACCACTGATATACATACAGAAACCATCTTAAATAAATAAATTTATAGAATCGAAGGATAATGGGTTGAGACTTGAGATCCACATTTCAAACTCATGTTCCATGTGAGAGACTTTTAAGGCCTGCATTGTAAATGTGCAATTAGATACATATACTTGACTTTACCTTTTTTTTTTGGTACCAAATTGATTCACAGTGATTTCACCAGCCCGCACATGGTCCTGTTGGTTGGGTCAATAGACTCAACAGTAAATGACAATATAATCAATCATGGCCACTTATTTGAGTTCTCTGCTTTTGAGCATTGATGCCGGGACAATCCTCCAAAAACATAATCACATCCTGAAAGACCACACAAACTTAGTCAGTAGTCATCAAAATAAATTTCTAGATTCTCTGCATCTAATTGACGGCTTAATTTTTGTAAAGGACAAAAGGTAGAGAAAGATGAAAAGAAGGCAATTTAATATGTTTTCATTTGGTTTAGCCAAATATCATCCATTGTTACATATAGTTGGCTCCAAATATACCCAACTTGTCCAACTATATACAATGAACTTTGCCCTCATTATTCTTTTACAATTCTTAGTTGAGTGACAATTATTTGTTATAAAGTAAGTGCTATCAACTTTGTATCAATCTATTTTATTAGCGGTTAGGCCCCTTCCCAATACCAAGCACAAAACAATGTCCCCATGTTTTCATTTTTCTCAAAATCAAGTGAGGCCCGGAAATTTTTGAAAGAATTGTGGCCTTAAAACACTTCACCAGTAAAAAAATGTGTGCATGAGCCATTTTGTGGAATGGTGTAAATTTTACATGGGTAAAATGAGTGCACAAATCCTATCTCACATAGGAGAAACTTGTATCTACTTCGATTATGCCTTGTGTGGATTTTCCATGCCTCGACATAAACCTTGTCTTGTATTGTTCTACCTTGCCTAAAATTTGTGTGTATATAATTGAATTTTTTTTTTTCAAAAAAAATAAGATTCAATTATAAATTTTTTTTATAAAAGATTCAATTGTATACACGCAAATTTAAGGCAAGGTAGAACAATACAAAACAAGGTGAGCAAAATTCACCTCTAATCTTTTGTAATACATATCTATTTATAATTTTTTTTATACCCTAGTATTAGACCTGTGGAATGCATGAGTGGATTAAAAATTATATGTTAATAAATTGAAACTATATTAATAATTATTGAATCGGATGGCAAAAAACACATTAAGTTTACGAGGTATAATATTACATTTATTGAGCAACTTCTCTCAAACACAATGTGTTGTGTAAATTCTAATATATCAAAACCTAAAGTTATGATATATAATAAAAATAAAAATTAAATTTATTTTAAATTACTCATAATTTTGTTAAAATAGAATTTTTAGTTGAAGTAGAATTTTAAATTTCTTTGAAATTTCATAATAGAGTTTTATGTAGGGTAAATTATTGGTAATAGAATTTAATTTATAATAAATTATCTTAAAAATTAATGAGGATATATTACTTGAAAATTTTAGTTGAAGTATAATTTTAAATTTCTTGAAATATAGGTAATAGAGGTTTATGTAGAGTAAACTATTGTTAAGAATTTCATTTATGACAAACAATCTTATTAGTTAATGAGTATAGACACTTGTTGCAAAGCAAAGATAAACACAACTTCTAACACCGAACTTTTATTATATAGTATATAATGTTCTATTATTACAAAATACTCATCTCTCTCTCATTGTCTCCCTTCTCATTTCTCTTTGATCTCTATCTTATCAGTGCTGAGACATCTCATCAAAAAAAAAAAAAAAAAAAATTCTTATCAGTGTTGAGACATCTCATCATGGATGACAAAATGTCTCCATTCCATCCTGACTCACTTCCATCCCACACATATTTTTTTCCTGTCATAAGGAAAGGACGGAGTACCCATGACCCAACTTTTCAGCCTTAGGCAACCATCTCCATATTCCATCAACAATCTATTACACACCTGCAACCCATCACACAACCATCAACGTAAAGCTAAACCCTAAATCCTTTGTTAGGTTGTTCTTGGCCTTGGTGTACGGATCATTAGAGAGATAGAGAGAGGGAGAGAATAAAAATATAGGAGGAAAAGATTTATAGGAGCTACAAAGGACTGGTATATTTAGAAATCCACGTAGTTTTTGTAAAATTTATTGCAAAATACATTACTTGATGTGGGGATGTTTCTATGCAATTTGTAAATAACATTCTCCATTTTGGTTTTTAATAGGTTTTACACTATCAAATGGGAGATACTCTATGTTTGGTTGAGTTAATGAAAAATATAAAAATAGAGGATGAAAATGTAAAAGGATAAAAATGTGACGTAAATAAATTTATTATATACTCTTATTAGATAAGGAGAAAATACAAAAGATTGGACAAAATAGAATTTTTTTTTTGAGTATCATTATTTCTATGTGAAATCCTTCGAGGCTACCTGTCCAATTATGAAGGAAAGAACAAGTCAAAAGAAGGTGACGATGACATACTAAGGAGGTTTGGTTGTAGGGTTACATGATTGAGGTTGGGAATAGTGAGATAGATCTTTATTTCATTTATTAGATGATAGAAAAATTAATGATATGAAATAAAAGTTTAAAATTAATGACGTGATACTCCCCATTTAGTATGCTACCTTAGTTTGTGAAATTACTATAGTAAAATTGATAATACCTTTACCATTTTCTTTCCCTCTAAAGTTGAAAAGATGAATTTTGGTGGCTCGAGATGGAAAATTTCATCCACCCATTTTCGATTATCCCCCTTTTCAACAATACCAAATAAAAAACAACTTAAATTTTTCTATCTTCTATTTTCTATTGTTCCAACTTTCCACGCAACCAAACGGGCAAAGTTAACACCTGGACAATTTGCCATAAATATTGCTAGTCAAACATTGTTGTCATTGTGTTTACATTATATTCCGTATATGATAGATTGCATGACCAATAAAATAACTGCTGTACAATTTTGACTGGCTCAATCTTTTTCCTGTGCATTGTAAAAAATATCTTGAAAATAAAAATACTTTGTTTAAGATGAGATTAGAGTCATGCCTAAAGTACTTCATTAACAAAATTATCTCTCTGAAAAAATGCTCTTTGCACCAAAAATAAAAACACACATTTCTTTTATTGTTAATTAGGCTCAATAAGAATTCATCTCCTTAGTAATATGTTTTATTTATTTTTACACAAAGATACCATTACCATCCAAATTGGCCTGGGTAGCGAACATGTAAAGTTTCATTATACGAATTTTCAGACATCAATTCACATGTCATTTACGTGTTGACCGGAAAAGGTTTTCTAAACAAAAAGAAATGCCTTTATTAACTACACGTGGCGATCTTCCGTTACTTTTCTCTCTTTTTTATTTTATTTTCACAATAAACTTACCAGAACATATTCGCCCGCCATAAAATTTGCTTAGGACTTAAAGCACAGTTTTTATTAATTATATGCCAATTAATTATGAGTTTAAGTGGAATAATTTTTAAGTACTCTTAGAGCACAATAAATAATATTTTATCTTCTCATATTTATGATTATTAATTATGTTAATTAATTATGGGTTTGAGTGGAGTAATTCTTAGATACTTTTAAAGCATAGTGAATGATGCTCAATCTTCTCACATTTATGGCATTATGAATGTGAGAAGAGAGAGTATCATTTCACTATACTCTAAGAATATCTAAATATTTTACTTCATCCTCTCACATTTATAGCATCATTAATATGAAATGAGGGAGTATCATTCCACTATACTCTAAGAATATTTAAATATTTTCTCCGGAGTGTCTTTAGTCATTTGTTGACTAACTATTTTGAAAAACTTTTAATACAATTTTATAGAAAATATAAAAAGTTGTAAAAAATAGTTGGTTTTTTTTTTTCCTTTTCCATAAAAATTTTATAAAAGTATTTCCTAAATTAATGTTCTTAAGACATTCGTTAACTTTTCTCATTAATTATTTTTTCTAACATTTTTTTCGTTGGAAAAATTTATCAAACGCCTTAAGGGTATTAATTTATAAACTATTTTTAGAAATTGAAAAAACAAATGTAACTAAAATTTTTTTTATAATTTTTTATATTTTCCATAAAAATGGGATTGAAACTTTCTTAAAATAATCCATTAACAAATACTCTAAGAACATCACCCGGATCAAATCTGGTTTACCAAAACACCCACACATGCACATGTTTCAACCCCAATACTTATCCTCCTCAATTATTGGCAACAAAAGATTATTTTTCAACAATATCTTCTATCTTATTAAAAAAATAACACTAAATAAATACAAAGAATCTCATAGTTAGCGTTAAAATAGACGAATACTACTATAATAGAAAGAACGAAAGAATAGAGTAAATAAATATATTAATAATAAAAAAAAACGGTGTGAATCGGTAGCCGGTAACGTTGGGTAGTCCAGCCAATTTCTCCTCCTCTTATTTCTACAAACTCCGCACGCACCCAACCGCTTTATTTCTGTCTCCTTCCAAGAACAAGTCCCAATTTCTCTCTCTTCTTCTTCTTCTTCTCTCTCTCTCTCTCTCTCTCTCAGAGAGTTTCATATTCAGTTTTTCTTCTTCAATCTGTACCAACCTTTCATCCATATTCATCAAGGTATGCTCGTCTCAAAAAACCTTAAAATCTTTAGCAAATTTTCTATCTCTTTGTGCTTTTTTTTTTAAAGGTTGATCATTGTTTCAGTTTTTTTTGTTTGGTTTAATGTTAATATATTGTGAGTTTGATGTGTTTAAGGATGTTTGTTTGAGTCCGATCATGCCAAATATTTGTTTAGATGATCGGTTTTGTGTGTTTTGTTTTTATTGATCTTCCGTTGGACGGTTTCTGATGCTCTATTTCCCAGCTTTTGATCGTTGAGTTTCGGTTGTTTGGTGCTTCAGATTGTTTCTGTTTTTTGAAAAGTTTGCTTTTTGGTTGGTTAAGAATTGTGGGTCTTTTTCATTCTGTGATACTCTGTATTTGATGGACCAAAATTTTGGTGTTCTTTCAATTTTTGGGTCTCTTTGTTAATATATTATTGCTGCTCTTATCTCCAAACGAAACTTTATAACTAAAATTTCCAATAAATTTAAAAGTGTAAACTTTTTGTGGTTGGGTGTTTGTTGAATTCATTAGAGGCTGCACATATCCTTTTGGTAATGTTTGCTTTGGATTGCATACTCTAACAGATCCATCGAATTTGGTCTTAATAATCTATTTTGCTGAAATTTCAAACCGCGTGCACGTGGTCATTGCTGGCTGTGTAATGCAAAAGAAACTGGTAAAAATTCTTTAAATTCAAAGTATTTTGTCTTACAAATTTATTCTAAAACTGGACCGGTTTATCTCCGTCTCGCGTCTTTTCTAACTTCTTGAACTTTTGCAGTTATTTGAATCTAACTTTCCTATCAAGCTAATCGTTTCTGGTGGGTTCACTAGTGATTACTTGCATTTCTTAGTTCTCATGGTTTTTTATGCAGTAAACGCATGAGAACTTATATAGACTGATTGCATTGACCAAGATTTAATTGATGAAAATAAGCTAAATAATTATCAATAAATCCACGGGGCGTCAATAAGAAGGTGATTATTAATTTTCATCTGAAGCTGAACCGTTTGTATTGGTTCCTGTTATCTCCATGAGCTGTTTGTTGGACAAGATTTGGTAGATAGACTTGGTTCTAGTTTTACCCTGGATTGCCTTAGCATCAACTAGGTTTAGACTGTTTTTTATTATGCAGGTTTGGGGCGTGAAGGTGTATTATTCTTGCTCACATGTTTTAAGTGTGAAATCAGCGAAAGAATCTTAGTTAGTATGGAAATATTGGAATGATGGCATGTCAAAATTGGCAGGTGAGAAGTTTTGATACTACAAGATCTCCCTCTCTCTTTTTCTCTCTGATCTATTTCCTTCTTCCAACCATGCTCTCAGAAACTTTTTAATTATATACTCCTGGGACCTTAGGTTGATTCTCTTTACAACATTGTTGACCTTAATTTTTCTTGTCATGTCTTATTGTAGCATTAGTTGTATATCAAATGTTCATTACTTGGATTTTAGAAAAAATTCTGTTTGCTTAGATCTACATTGCCTTTTGATTTAGTTAACCCTAAGATTTTCTGTATATCAGATGCAGAAGTTAGGGGATAGCTTAGTTTTTTGTGGTTTCAGTTTTCATTCTGAAGTGCGAATGGTTTGCAGGCACTTTGGTCAGGGGCAACCGAAGAACAGATTTGAACTGAGATCCTGTTTTCTCTTAAGGGTTTATTAGCATGATCTGCTGCCGTATTGGAGAGTATAAGCCGGCATTGATATAGGGAGAGCGAAGTATATGGTACTAAAGATTTCATCTTTAGCTTTCAGAATTGTCTAGACCTTGTTCAATTCACATTCATCTTTAGAACAAGGTGATTCCACTCCAGGGTCAAGGGCTGTATTGAAATCAATGACCTAGTGATTATTTGGAGGGTTTCCTGATATTTATATCTATTATGTTTGAGATCATAGAAAAGTGATGCAAGATGTTCAATATTGAGAGATTGTTATTTGCTCTCTAGGCAGGATTATAAATTTGAAGGAACCAGGAATAATTTGCTTTCTAGTTTTTATTTGTGTTGTGCTGAATTGAAATAAGGGGATGGATTTTGGTTAACCCAATGGATATTTGTTGGCCTAATAGGCCTGGAGGCATCTGAAGTGCTTTTTAAAGTTCTGGCAGTTGATTCATTTTTTCATCTTGTCCCCGCATCTGGAGCTCTATCTACAATTGCTGTTGTGCAGCAGTACAATGAGTGGGTGTAATGATGTCACCGTGGGGGAGTGTGCTGACTGGCATTTGGTCCATTATCACATGCCATTTCTCGTGACTCTTATCTGTTGGTGCTGAGTGGATAATACACGACTTCTTTTGTCGATCGAACTTAGGTTTGCTGATCCTGGCAGTTGGCCTATAGTTGAGATCACATACACACAAGTCACTGGGTTTAGCTACACAGCTGTTTGCAAAGCATTAGGCAGTTATAATCTTACTCATTGTACTAAATGCCATGAATACACTTGTTAACAAAAGCTTGGAAGTGCTGATCCTGTATTGTCCTAAGACAAGGCTTTGTGCCTTTAGATTGATATAGTTTTGTCAGGGTGGAGACTTGGTGCTTTATAGTTGTCATTGCCTAGAGGGAGGGAAGTGGTTTCTCTGGACAGGAAGGCTAATTGCACAATTGGTGAAACCCGTTTCTACATTGCTGACAAGTTCCCAACTTCCCAACTTGCCATAGCAGCAGCTTGCTTTCAAAGACAGCTGCCTAACTTGGGATTATGGAGACTATCCAATTTTCCTGTTAGGATTTCCCCCCCTAAATTTACAAGCCTCTTTGTGTCTCTGAGAGAGAGTTTTATGTACATGTGTGTGAAGCTCTGTCTTATTTGGAGTTGTCCATTTGTATTTTTAGGTTACTCGTATTCCCCTTGATTAGAATCCAGCATTTTCTGAAACTTGATGAAGTCTGAAAAGGACTCTTCCTGGAAGGAATACATAAAATATTTGGTTATGTTTACCTAATCCTCTAATTTGATATTTTTCAGAAAGTAGTTTGTAGAGTATGATTTGTATCTAAGAGGTACTATATATAAGCATTCTGATATGATAAAAAGTGTTGTTGGTATCATTATTGAGATTTTGTAACGAATAAATCATGGACTGGATGTTACAGCAGTATCATGTATGGTGGTAATTGTGTTCTCAAGTTGTTAGGCTACAATTGTGACTAATGGTAATTCCTAACATTTATGCAATTCTTAATTTTCTTCAAATATGAAGCAATAAATGGTGACAAGTTGAAAAGATGCACAAATAAATTTTTTAATTGTATTCACCCAAAGACATAAAGGACACAAAGTTGAGAATTATTAATAGTAAAATATTATGATGGTGTGTCTCTTGTATACTTCCTGTGTACATTATTTGCACCCCTTTTGAGCCATTCAATGAATTTTTTTTTTTTTAGAGGCAAATGATTGGAAGATTTTTTATTTTTTATTTTTTTAAAATTATATATTTTAAACTTAGTTTCATAATTTGCTTGACGTTCTTTTGCCCCAACTAGAAAGTTGTGGGGAAAATAAAAAACTTAAACCAGATTTGTAGCTAAAAATTAAGGCAATTGCAGTGTCAAATTCTCTTTGGAGCACAACTTGTTTGGAAATTTGAGTTGCTTGCCTGCAGTAGGTTTCATCTGATCTCAGCCTCATCCTCCCCCTTGTTGTAAGGAGAGGTGTTAGGTGTTATGGTTTTTACTAAGTGGGGAAATGAACCTGAATGTAAAGATTTGGTTAATATGATATGTCATATGAGGGTGATGATGCCAGATAAGCCCTGTTTGCTGGCCCGAGTAGAAGAAAGTTTTACATATGATGCTAGTTTTCTGACAGAAGTACACAGTGGCAAACTTCTTGAAAAATGGCATATAAATGAGTGCCTCTTCTCTAGTCAGGTTCTTCACCTTTTTCATTTTTGCTCTCTCTCTCTATTAACTCTTTTTTCTTTTGATAATGGGTTCTTCATCTGCTACTCTCTCTCTCTCTCTCGATTAAATTTTTTCCCCTTTTTGAAAAAGAACTTGAAGGATGAAGGCAATATATATATATATATATATATATGTATACACACGCACACACAATATTAAAGCTTAGTCCCAATTTTTTTGTGGCGGCTATGGATCCTCGATAGATTAGTTAAGGGTTGGCCACACACATGTACACATTGACATGAAACAAGTTATTTTATATACTGGGTTTCCCTTCCTCCACTCATCTTTCTCCTTGTCTATGTTCATTCTTCTGTGTTCATATAGATGTCAAGTTCCATTATACTGACTTTGTCGACATTGGCCTTTTTATAATATTTATTGTTTACCCAATTGTGTCCTAGACTTGTTTGACATGTCTTAGGCATATTCTAATAGTGAGAAATACATGTTTTCAATTTTACATGACAGATTCTGCTCAATGCCACTATCTGTTTGTGTGGAAGCAATGTCCGTCTAGATGGGTCTGCATCGTACACCATGTGAAAATTATATCTGTGCTTTTCTTCAGTGGTTGTTAGCACACCCTTGTTGTCACCGTATCTTATAACTCTGATTTTACTAGTCTCGTATAGAGGCTGAAAACTTCAGAAGTTTTCTTAAGTCAATTGAAGTAATTCAACTGCTACAGATAATGCCACAGCTTCCCCATTTGGCTTCCTTCATTATTGAAATTTGGATCTCCTTTTTGCATGATTGGTATGCCATACACCTTGTTGACGACTTGAGAAGCTTTATGAGTTAATTGAAATAATTGATAGCTACATGTAATGCCTCAGATTCCTCATTCACCTGTATTGAAGTTGGGATCTTCTAATTGCATGACCGGTATGCATTCCCTCAGTTGGGATCTTTTCATTTTGGGTAAATATGAATTTGAAGTTTCTGGTGGTTAAAGAAATATTTTGGGAAGAGTATCACCTAATTTTCACATGCATACTCACTTCTTGTTCTGGCCTTCCATACTAATTTATCTTATTTTTAAGTTTCCCAAAAAATTTTAACATAAAAAAATATGAAGCACTTATCTGCAGATTTGGGTTGCTAGGAGTACTATGGATAGTGGTTTATTTTCTAGATTACAGCTAACTTTTGGGTTTCAGGGTAATTTTCTTGGTCTTTATAGCACCTGTTGTTGAGCTATTGAGCAGTTCATGAGATTCTTCTTAGTTACTAATTCAGTCGACTTGAACTTCTGTTTACAGTTGCTACTAATACACCTCTGTTCACTCTCCCTGTTAAGGTATATGTCCATTGTCTTATTGATATTCGTTGCTATGACCAATGTTGGATCTTGTTGTTTTGATGTTGACTATCTTCCTAACCTATTTCCATATATAGTTTTTTTTGCTATTTAAATTCAAGGAGAAGAGTAGATGAGGCCATTTTAGGTGTAAACTCCAACTCCACATAGGTTGGTTACAGGTTGTATTCATCTATCCAGAGAAAGGTTGATCTCATGGATATTACATTTTTTGTTTTTGTTTTTTTGTTTACTACTTTCAGGAGTATAGCAGTATAGAGCCATGTTATTCTTCCGCTGATGTACCTTTACCAACTTCTATACCCTTCATGGTTGATTACTCTTTTCAGGTTCAGGAAAAAGAAAAGGTTGTGCCAATTAATTATTGGATAAAGATAGTTCATTCAAGATGACTGTTACCTCTCACAACTGCTAGGTGAATTTTCTGATCCAGACCCAGGTGATGTCCTTATGAGTGGTTGTGCTTCTAAATCCTAATCCTTCCTTTGTTTCCTACCGATAATTATTCTAAGATCCTATTGGTATTCGTGGAGGGATGGAGTGAGTACTAAGCATTGATTTTCATGTCCATATTTGATTAATTGATCTTGCGTTCTTGTCACGCCTTTACTTTTCTTGCCTCCTTTTTGTTTTCTTTGCCTCAGAATGGGAAGCATGCCTTGTCAATTTTAGTGGAGAGTGGTAGTCTTTTAGAAGGAGTGAATGATTTAACTTATGGTTGGTAGACTTGGTGAGTTGAAACTTGAGGTGCAAGTAAATGTTCATTGTTGTCTATACCAGTTTTTTTAAATGGTTGAATGTCCAAAGCACCCTAGTTTTCTGACACATTGCTTTAGCATATTTTCCCTCCTCTGCCCCCCCCCCCCTCCTCTTTTTTTTTTTTCCTAGGCTTGAATTTACAATGAAAATATTGTGACTGATCATTTGAAACTTATTTCAGCCTGGTCTGCATACTTGTTTTGCCTTGGTCAAGTTCCAATCAGTACTAATTTTATTGTGCATCAAGTACATGATTTACTTCGTAGCTGAGCTTAGTAACGTTAGCTTGTGACCAAGGGGATGAAATTGGTTGAAGATATTGGGAATCTGCTACAGGTGGGATGTGGTGGCTGTTGGTTTGTCCACTTTTGTGTGGAATCAATCTCAGCGTGCTGCTTGCCCTTGGGTTAAAGGGCACCCCCATCCACCATGGGTGGTAGCTCAACATATAAACTTTGTCAGGTCATGGATTTTCAGTTTCTATATGAAACATATAACATAATTTGGGTGGAAATCTCTGTTTCCATCAACAATAGTTTAACATTTTCATTGTTTCTTTGACGTAGTGTTTGAATTTTGTTGCTTGCTTTCATTTTATGGACTTGTACTGGTGAAGATTTGTATTGAGCCTTGTCTTTTTTGACAGGGCTTTCTACTTGACTAATTTCTCTCTCCCCTATTCTTGGTGACTATACTCTAATGGCCTCTGTTGTTTGCTTCTAGAAACCTTGATTCCTATTGGTAATGGGAAAATGCTCTATTCATTAGTTTCTTAATTTCTTTTGGCCTGAAATTTTCCTATGAGAGCTATCTCCTAAGTGTCCAAAATCTACAAGTGGGTGGAAAGGATGAAAGCTAATTAATCAGTGCATGCAAAACTTGGGAGTATCCTAAGTGACTGATGATTTTATTGAGAAAATTAGTATGGGTTACATCCACTTGAATGCGGAGTAAAAGGTTGGAATGGGCACCATTTTTAGCAATCTACTACTTATTTTTTAAGGATATGTTGTAGGTGAAAAATGTTGAGCAGGATCTATTATGCCCAAAGGAAATTATTGTGATAAGTTTCTGTGGATAATGTTATGATAAATAATAGATTTTTTTTTGAAAATCTCAGTTCATAAGTTCCATGCCAATTGTCAAATAGGCACCATTCTTCGGTACCCAGACTAGGTTCATCTAACTAACCTCGTCTTATGGGGTATTTGTAGGTATCTTAATCCTATCCTGTTATGCATATTTTTAATTCCATTCCCTATCAATGAAGCTGTTTAAATTTACATGCCTCTTTCTTGAAAAGTGAAAATGTGGTGGGTCTCAATTTTATGTTTAGAAGGCTCTAAAGGGCATATTTTTAGGATCTGCAAACATGTGAAGCTTAATTTTTTATGTACCTTAATTAGTAACATCAAATGGTATTATTAAAGTTGAATCACATGGCTACATATGCATGATCTAGCAGCCATTTGGGGCTCATCGACAGGAAAAAAATATGAAATAAGAATTTGTTTGAAATGCTACCTTTTAAGTCAAAGGTCTCAAAACTAAACTAACAATTAAAAAAGAAAATAACTTTTCTAATTTATGATATTTGAGGAAAGAATATATTCACTCTTTCGGTATCCCTTTATATGGTTGATGTAGGTGCAGGCTTCAAGTTTACGTTTCAGCTTTATCAGCTGCATACACACTTTTGAGGGTGTAGCACTGGGGTTCTTACTTGAAGTTTCTTGCTGAACTTAAATTTTTAAGCAAGCCTTTAGAATAACCCCAATTGGCTTTTTAGGAACTGTTGTCAGATTGAAGAGCAGTTAAATATCTGCAGCTGTGGAATATGGAATCCAGAATTAAAAACAATGCAGTAATACATAGGTCTGACAGTGCAGGCTTACATAAAAAGAAGTGCTTAGAAATTGAAAAAGATTCAAACTTCTTAGACATAGGTAAATTATTGTTTATTCTGCCTTCTAACAATTATGCACACTGATGGAATAGGGGAGATAAATCACTAGTTTATTGTTAATCGATTTAATTTTTCTTTTCGGTATTATGTCTGACCTCCACAACCACCACCCAACCCCCCCACCTCCCTCGCGCCTTTTCACTCCTTCTGATACCCAGCTGCCCTTTACCCTAGTAAGATTCATATCTGAAATATGAGATGATTAGAAGGAAATAGTGATTTGTTTTTGAGAGTTGTGAATTCAAAGATACTACTTATCCTTGGCTTTGCCAAAACTTCATATGATTGCGGCAAATCATGAGGTCAAATTCAATTCCGTTGTATTGTACGAGTTGTATATTTACCTATTGAAAAAAGAGAGTTTGTATATGTGAAAAAAGTAGAAGTGTTGCACTCCCTTGTGATGATTGGGGCATGAACACATACATGTTTTTTACTCTTTATTCAATTTCTTTAGTAATTTTGCAGTTTGCAACCGAATGTTTGAGATACTTTCTTTGTATGCAGGTTCTAGCAGATTCCGGCGCCAGGGCATAATTTGTTGTGACATTTAATGGGGCATAGACATTTGTTCAACGCATCCCAAATGTTCGAGAATGAGCATGATCAGAACTGGAATCATATGCATACAGACCAACATCTCGTGCATCTTGGTATTGTGACTCTAAAGACTTTGCTTGCATAACTATTATTTGTTCAGTTTCTGGTTTAACCAGGGTGAGTGTCTTTAAGTTTGTCTGGATTTGAATTACAGTTGCCTCATCATGGCAGTTGAAACACAAAAGACTTTTCTTAAACATAGTAGTTAAAAAGAATAATAAAAATAAAAAACAAACAAACAAAAACCTAATTCTGGAAAATTGAAGCTAGTCTTATAATTTTATGTGGTGCTGATTGACCAACACGACAAACTCTTGATGGCCCATGCAAAGGCAGAGCTAGATATTTTTTTAATATGTGTGTGACCAATCATTTCTGGTCTATGGGCCAACTTTTGTTGTGCCTATACTAATTGTGAACTTCCATTGCAGCCCGGGCTGGCACTTCGGACAATGGTTCCTTCTTTTATCCTGCGGAAAATATGCCAGTAGATGCAGTGCATTTTGCATCTCACTGGGGTCCTGCACCAAGGTCAACTGGGTATCCTTCTTCAAGTCACAACGTGGATGTACCACCTTATCAACCGGATGCTTCTGGCCCATCTCATGATCCTTTTATGCATGTTTCAACTGCTGGAACGTTCTCTACAGCTCCAGATACTTACGCACAACATGCGTCTTCCTCTAATTATGAGAGGCAAACTTTCCATAGCGTTGAGGGCAGTTTTATTGATCTTACAATGGGCAGTGGAAGGGGGCCTCACAAGCGAAAAAGTCCTGGAATCCCTCCAGTCTGTGAGAGAGGCAGTTCAAGCAGATACTTCAATGCTGGAAGTTCCTCTGATCTTCCAATATCTTCAGAACTACGGATGGATAAACCAAGTATAGATTCTCAGCACATGCCTTGGGATCACATTAACATGGCTCCCATTTATAGAGGCAGTGGCCTTTCAATTAGGGGTGAGGGTTCTTTGAGGAATGTGAGAAGCCGGTCTGCACTTGATTTGGAATCAAACCTAGCTAGGACCCATTTGTCAAACAACCCTTCACACCCTTCATATTCTGCAAGCCACCCAATTGACCATTCTAGCAATGTGGATCTTTCAGTTCAGGGCTCCAGTGCTTTGACACGGGATTGGGGTCATATTAGTGCGTCTCCTGTTCCTGGAAGGGTTCTAGTTTCAGGTAAGTTTTATGTAGGTTTATGTAGGTTTATGTCTCCCTATGTGTCAAATTTCCAATTTGCCATTGTTTCTAAGAGACTTCTGGTTGTAAATTGCAGACACAGGCAGCTTCAATCATGACACAAATCAATTCCTTGTAGGAAGCAGTGCTGGCAACTCTTCTGCTGACATTGGGGGATACCATCATGATTTCGTTACAAGCAGGAATCCGGTTCCTCAAAGTTTTCATGCTAACTCAACCCAATCTGTGAGGGGAGTTCGTAGTAGCTTTACTCAAAGGTCTAACCCGGCTTTCAGGGCTTCTACAAGCAGCTTACGTGTGGGACATGTGGCGCCTTCAGATGAAGGAATGCAGATGGCAGCCGAGAATTACTCCTCTAGACATCCAAGGCCATTGTCCACCATAGGGTGGCGTAATGGTGACAGGAACGGGAGGTCAAGGATATCTGCCGAAAGATATCGATCTTTGCCTGATGAGGCAGGTCTCCATGATCGATTTACATCTGAGGTATCTTCACTTATCTGATAGGAACTTATGCTACATTTGGGAGAGGGGTACAGCTTCTCTGCAAATATTGGAAGAACAATGTTTACAGTGTCACTCGTACATAAGCTGTTGTGTCATTTCAGGAGATATCTGCAAAATAGCCATTTTTCGTTTTGAACTGTCATTACTTGCTGAATGCTGGATTCCATTATCACTTTGCAGGGTTTTATGATTGTGGATCGCTCAGCCTTGTATGGATCCAGAAATATGTTAGATCAGCATAGAGACATGAGGCTAGATATAGACAACATGAGCTATGAGGTTATTTACTGAGTTCTTGTTTCTTCTACTACTTTATTCCTGTTGTTGCTGTGTTTTTCCCCCCCACTGAAATTCTGTGCTGTACAGGAACTTCTTGCACTTGGGGAAAGGATTGGGAGTGTGAGCACGGGTCTCTCTGAAGATTTAATATCCAAGTGTGTGACAGAAACAATTTATTGTTCATCAGATCTAATTCAAGAGGAAGGAACCTGTGTGATCTGCCTGGTAAGATTTTATTTTTATTTTTTGGGCTTCATAAAGGTAGGACTTTGCCTCCAGCAGTTTTCGAATCTGAGCGTACTCCATGGGGAGAGGCACTTACCAAATGAGCTAGAGGTGGAGGGCAAGTAGGGTATTTAAAAAAAAAAATCTGAAATAGGAAAAATATCAACTTCGGCGTAGAGAATTCCAAATGCCCTTGGTTTTGTGGTTGGGATTATAGGGATTAGGCTATAATGGAACCCAAATTCAAACCCTTATATGGGTTTAAGTAATTTTCAAGAGATTGGCATGTAGTATATGTTCCTGATTAATTCTCTGGACATGCTTGGCTCTTGTTAATTCCCATGACTCTGCAAGCATTCTGTTTGAGCTTTAAAAAAAAAAATTGAAAGTGTATGACTGAATGCTCATTTACCTGTTATGAATCTGTTTGCAATCAACAGGAAGAATACAAGGATATGGATGATGTTGGGGCACTGAAAACTTGCGGCCATGACTACCATGTTAGCTGCATCAAGAAATGGTTGTCTATGAAAAATATATGTCCCGTCTGCAAGGGATCTGCTGTCGCGGATAATATGAGCGACAAATAATTTATGATGCCTCTTGTTCACTACATTCTCTCATTCTTGTATATGTATATATTATATCTATGGAGATTATCCTCAAAACGGAGGAAACAATTGCAAAGTTGTAAAGGGAATGCTAGTTGATGCCAATCCATTGTTTCTGGCTTCCATTTTAATTATGTGAAGCCTTTAAATGTCGTTGTTTTGTACGGTGTTCATTCAATGAAAAGTTATAATCCTCCTCTTGATGTTCTTAGACTAGGTCGTTAAAGCCTAAAGGTATTTTATTTAACACTAAAATATTGTTTTCGTCCTAAAATTTGCATGAATATTTTTTTTTCATCTCTAAACTTTAAAAAATTTACGTTCTGTCACTAAACTTTTTACAGACAAATTTTCAAAATTTTAGGGACAAAACTAGGGACGAAAGTAGAACATTTTACAATAGTTTAGGGATGAAAAATGGATTTTTGAAATTGAAAATTATGCTTTCAAAAAAAAAAAAAAAATTGAAAATTATAAAGTGTAAGACATTTTTAATAGTTAAGGGATGAAAAACGAAATTCATACAAACTTTACACTTTTTTTTTATCTCTAAATTTTAAAAAGTTTTCCTTTTGTCACTAAATTTTGTAAAGAAAACTTTTCAACAGTTTATGGATAGAACTATGGATGCAAATAAATTTTTTTACTATAGTTTAGGAATGAAAAATGGGCTTTGGAAATTGAAAATTAATAAGTGTAACATTTTCAATGGTTTAGGGATAAAAAATGAAATTCATGCAAAGTTAAAGAACAAAAATATTATTTTAGCTTTTATTTTGACCAAGTGAGTGTTATTATAAAGTTTAAGGACGAAAATATTAATTAAGCTTTTATTTTGACCAAGTGAGTGTTATTATAAACTATTAAATTGTAATGAATTTACATCTGATTCGATAAAATCAAGAATTTGCCAATAATTTTGGAGAATATTACCCAAGAAAAAGCAAAACGGAAAGTAGTCTCTTTAATCTTTTGCTTGTATTTATGTCTTTAATGCTCTATTTTTTTTTTTTTGAATGAATAAAGGTGGAAAGGAATAGAGTTCATATTCTGTCTTCTGAACTATCAAAACACATAATCAATCACTCAAATTAAAAACTTTGTCTGCTGTCTATTTTGTTATTAAGTTTAATGAAATTTAGTATTAAAAGACCAATTTACCTCTTTATCATTTGTTTTGGAGGGGTAAATTGATCGTTCAATATTTAATTTATTTATACTTAACATAAACTCAGATGGCATGTGGACATTAAACAATCACAAATGGCATGTGGACATTGAACATAATTATAACTTTGAGGAGGTCAATCGTGCATTTTGATAGTTTAGAAAACAAACTGTAAAATGAGATATAGTTTAGAATGAAAATTTGAAATTTTCCCTTATATTTTCTTTTTAAAGTTAAGCCTCAATGTGGTTTGGTTTGCAAGATTTTTGAGACGGTAGATTTCAAGGAATTTTAATATATTCACATATAATTTGATTTGATTAGAATTAGATAAGATTTACGAGAATTTGAGATTTATATATTCCAATCAATTGTCGAATAATTTTTTATTCGTTTCAAATTATCTTTAAGTTATGAATATAATGTCAAACACATTATTCGTCAACCATAAAAGATCTGATACTCCAAGAGAAAATCTCAACTATAGAACAATGCACCATACTGTAGACTATTATTCCTCACATTTATATAGCTTTCTTATAGATAATTAGAGAGAAAAATAATATGAGATATGAATCATGTTAAATCATCTAAAATAATTTTTAAATAATATTATAATTTTATAATTAAGACCAAAATAGTAATTATTTTCAAATTCTTATTTTTCAAGGCTTAAAAGGATATCATACCTTGAAAATTAAAACAATTTATTTCCTTCAAACATTAAAGTGATTCTTAATAGGAGATATAATTATATAAATAACAAGCTTTCATCTATACTATCTATAAGATGATTCCTCTTTTTGGACTGGATTTTTATGTGGTTTAGAAATACCTTTAGACCCTACGTTTAATAGGGACAAAACTTGAGAACAACCTGGTAAAAATATATCTCCAACTCCACGTAAAATACCTACAAAATTATTAATTCATGTCTTCAAAACAAACTTATCCAAAAATTAAAATTTAAAAAAAAAAAACTTATCAATCCACTTTGATATTTCCCTCAAGACCACGTACACTACACAGTAATAAAAAAAAAAAAAAACTTCATCGCACGTGCAAAATGTGTGTAACGAGGCTAGTTATACTTGTAACTTATTCCAAATGTGTAAAATTTAAATTGACATCAATGAAGTTGCCCAAAAATTCAACCCACCTAGGTGACTTGGTGAGAATCGACCCATTTCAATTAGTTTCACCCATGATTTGGTTAGAAGCAAGTGTCATCCATTGACTTGGTAATTTTAGGTTAGATGTCAGTTCCTACCCCTTCTCCCTCCAAACTGCCTCACTTGACTGACTGAACCATTCCCTTATCAAACCATAGCTTCTACAGCTCTTGCCATCATAAATTACCTACATTGTTGGTCATAAAATCATCTCTAATTTGGTCAAATCTTATTTGTGGAATTTTTACACCTGTTCAAATCGAGTTAATTGTGAATTCAATTAGTGGACACCTCTTGAGTAAATTAAAAAAAAAAAAAAAAACTTATTGCGGTTTTACCTAAAAATTAGAAAATATTACTTAAAAATAAAAAAAAAAAAAAAGGGTTGGTGAGCAATGGTGCACAACCAAGAAAATTCTGGAACAACTTGGAGAGAACGTATAGTATAATTTCCCATTCAGCCTAGAATAACAACCCTCCCAAAAGTCCCAACAACTATTCTTCATCCCCACCGCTCCTTTCTCGTAATTTCCGGACATCACACGCAACCCATTACGTCATTGGGTCGGTTTCGTCTCCTATATAAATCACCTCTACAACCATTACTCTCTCATCCAAATATCTCTCGAAATCTCAAAATCTCGCAAATTTCTCTCTCGCAAATTTCTCTCTCTCTCTGAAAAAGATGCAGATCTTCGTGAAAACTCTGACCGGCAAGACCATCACCTTGGAGGTGGAGAGCTCCGACACCATCGACAACGTGAAGGCCAAGATCCAGGACAAGGAAGGCATCCCTCCCGATCAACAGCGATTGATCTTCGCCGGAAAGCAGTTGGAAGACGGCCGTACTCTCGCCGACTACAATATTCAGAAAGAGTCCACTCTTCACCTCGTTCTGCGACTCCGCGGAGGCATGCAGATCTTCGTCAAAACCCTAACCGGAAAGACGATCACGTTGGAGGTGGAGAGCTCCGACACCATCGACAACGTGAAGGCCAAGATTCAGGACAAGGAAGGGATTCCGCCGGACCAGCAGAGGCTCATCTTCGCCGGGAAGCAATTGGAGGAAGGCCGTACCCTCGCCGATTACAATATCCAGAAAGAGTCTACGCTCCACCTTGTGCTCAGGCTCCGTGGTGGCATGCAGATCTTTGTGAAAACCCTAACCGGGAAGACGATCACCTTGGAGGTGGAAAGCTCCGACACGATTGACAACGTGAAGGCCAAGATTCAGGATAAGGAAGGCATTCCACCGGACCAGCAGAGGCTCATCTTCGCCGGGAAACAATTGGAGGACGGTCGTACCCTCGCCGATTACAACATTCAGAAAGAGTCAACGCTCCATCTCGTGCTCAGGCTCCGTGGAGGTATGCAGATATTCGTGAAGACTCTGACGGGGAAGACGATTACTCTGGAGGTGGAGAGCTCGGATACGATCGATAATGTGAAGGCCAAGATTCAAGATAAGGAGGGAATTCCTCCGGATCAGCAGAGGCTGATCTTTGCTGGGAAGCAATTGGAGGATGGGCGTACTCTAGCTGATTACAACATTCAAAAGGAGTCCACTCTTCACCTTGTTCTTCGTCTTCGCGGTGGCCAGTAAATTTCTCTGAAGGTTTAATGTGTTCAAAATGTGGTTTTTTTGAATAAGTGTAATAGTAGTTGTTTTAGCTAACAGTTTTCTTCAAATCAAAACTATGTTGTGGTTAAGTTTAAGTTCTTTTTCGTTAATGTACTTTATATTTCTAAATAAATAATAGTGCCTTTAGTTTGTTCTAATTTCTGTGTTTTTCTTGTTGATCTTGTGATATTTGCAGTAGTATTGGATATGATAAATCAATGATATGATAGCAACTTACATAGCTTCATATGGTGTGTGAGATGACTTTTATTACTTTCAATAGTTAGAGAAAACGTTCTTATATATCTAGTTGTTTGGTTGAATATGAATTGGCTACATGGTATGACCAAGTTGTCATTAGTGTGAGAAATTGTTGTTGAGGGAAATTATGAGTGCTACAATCAAGTTTCAGACCAAATGTTAATCTTTTTCGTCCCTAATCTCATGTTTTAGGGTTAAAACTGAGAATTTATTGTGATTACGATTACTTAACTTTGTTCAAAGTCAATTGTTTCTTTGTTAGAATGGATACAATTTGCAGTTCTGGTTAGGTTATTTGGGTCCTATAGGAAGTGTCTATTAAATTACCTCCCAAAACTTAAGCTTAAGTTTTTGGGATATCGTAAATTTAATTATTTACCCACATACTTCTAACACTTTCCCTTACATGTGCCAAAATTACCTTTTGATAGGTGAGGCCCAACACGTGGAAATTTAAAATTACCTTTGGATAGGTGAGGCCCAACATGTGGGAATTTAAATGGAAGGTAGAGTGGAGGAGATAATGATTGAACTGTTAAATTACATTTTCTCCCAAAAGCTTAAGCCTTTGGGATATGGTAAATTTTATCATTTAACTAAATACTTTTCTGAATGGAAGCGTGTTTAAATGTCTCTGTGTTTGGTTCAAGATATTTTATTTGATGGAATTTGTACTTGGCGCCTTTAATGTCAAGAATACAATCATATGATATATATTTTTTTTCTATCTACCACTTTGTTTTCCTTCCCTATTCCCTGTTGCAATTTCTCTGAGCTATTGCTATCTTGACAGTAACATTTTGTGAGACTGTTGGTGAGTTTGATTGGTTGGTTTGGAGTTGTTGATTTAGTATGTACCTATGTATTTGGATTTTGGACTCTTTACTATTGGGGATGATTCTCTAATGAAACAAGATGGTAATATAGAACAGAATAAAATATGAATAATTTTGTGGATGAAAAGCAAGCACCCATAATTAAGTGTTGAAATTGAAAATGTTTTCCAATCTTCCAAATCCATTAGCTTTAGATATTATATTGTTCTAGAGAATTGTTGAATTAATTTGGTCAATGTACATGTTTGGTGGGTGGCTGGAAATTTAAGAGCATGGTTGGAAACTTAGGACTGGTCAGGGAAAGAATAATTGCTTTGGTGGTAGTAGAGCTGTGCTTTGTGTTTACATTGTTAAACACAAGTGACTTCCTAGTGCTAGAGGAGAATGTATGATCTTTTTGAATTATGATTTTCATTGACTGTATTGTTATTGCTATAATGACATATAATTTCCTCATATTTTTCCCCACTGAATGATTCCAAAAGGTCCCGTGTTATCTTCATTTAGTACCTTGGATTTTTGGCACTTATTAATATGTGGGAGGGAAGATGTTGGTCATTCCCCTTCCCCCCATATCGTCTAAACTCTTAATACCATTGTGAACTTTGATGATGCTGATATCTTCAACTAGAACTTGGATGGGTGGGTAATCTTTCCAGAAAACATAAAGCTGAGTTTGTCATTTTCAGTTGGTGTTACATAAATGAACAAAGATACAGAGTGTTGCCATACCTACAGAATGGCTGCTAGGCAGGCTGGTGACTCTCTCCTGGTTCCAAAGTCTTTTAAGACCTCTAAATCTCTATCTCTGCAATACCTTTTTCCTCTCTGCAGTAGCTTGTGATATTATATTGTTGTAGAGAATTGTTGAATTAATTTGGTCAATCTACATGTTTGGGTGGCTGGAAACTCACAACTGGTTGGCAACTTAGGAGCATGATTGGAAACTTACTACTGATAAGGGAAGAATAATTGCTTTGGTAGTAAAGTTGTGCTTGTTGCTTACATTGTTAAATTAGTGGCTTCCTAGTGCTAGAGGAACTTTCTGATCTGTATGATTCTCAATTACTGTTTAATTATTATTCCTATTTCCTACAATGACTTATATACTGTCCTCGTTTTTATTTTTTTTTTTTTTTTTTTTTTTTTGGTAATGAATTTGGCTTGTCCTGATTCCCAAATTTCCTCTGTTTTGGCATTTATTGTTGTTATTATTATTATTATTTTTTTCCCCTGTATGTAATGAATTTGGCTTGTCCTGATTCCCAAATTTCCTCTGTTTTGGCATTTATTGTTGTTATTATTATTATTATTTTTCCTCTAGCTAGAACTTAGAAGTCTGCATTCGGTAGTTACTCCATTTGACATTTGCTCTATAAGATGGAAGGGAATATGTTTGTTGGTCATCCCGGTTTTTGCTTTTGTTTGTTTCCCCCTGAAAATATCCTCTAAACACCATTGTGAACTTTGATGATGCTGATATCTTCAACTAGAACTTCGATGGGTAGGTTATTTTTCCAGAAAACTAAAGCTAAGTTTTTGTCATTTTTCAGTTTATGTCTCTGACTAGTGTTACATAAATGAACAAAAGATATAGAGAATATTGCAACACTCAGAGAAAATCTTAACTATAGAACAATGCGCCATACCCTAGACTATTTGGAAGAACAGAAACAAAATTACATTTGAGGTGATTTTTCTCCCGGTACGTTTAGAGAAAGGACAATGCCTCTCTAATGATAGAGATCCATTTTGACAACAAAGCTTCAGGTAGGACACTCAGGCTTATTGCATTTTGTTTCGCTTTTGGTATTTACCTATCAGTGATAGGAATTTGTTTCTTGTACCTTAGAATTCTTAGGATCTCAAGAAGTTTTATGTATGCTAATTAGAGAGCCCTGAGTAGTCACATTCATTACCTTTGAATTCCTTAGCATCTCAAGAAGCTAGAAAACTCTTTGTTTGTTGCTATGAACTGGAATAAACCAGATTTTTCCATTGGTGTATGTTAACCGATTTTAGGTTTTAGGAATAAGCTACCAAGGTAGCACTGTCTATCACATTGCCTAAGAGGTAACAATGGGGGTGCTTACTGGTAATGTTTGGTGTAGATCTATATGGTGTTTGTTGTTTTGGTTTGAAGTAGTTTAATTGATTTTAAATATATAGGGCTTCATAATTCTGGTTCGCCTAGTTTATATACATAGAAATACATGTCCATTTTCTCAGACATGTTATCTTCTGAGGATTACTATATCAATACATGAGCTTGCCTGGCTGGTTGTAGAAATATAGAAAACAAAAATGATCCCTATCATCGGTTAGTAAAAACCATAAGCGAAACAAAATTCTGTTAAGTGTTGTCAAACTGGATCTAACAAGCTACACAATTGAGATTACAAACTGGATTGCTTTTCCAACCACTTGAAAAGGTCCAAGTGACCAACCAATGGTCTCATAAAATATTGTGGTTTTCATCAATTTGCCCCTCAATTTATACACCCAAATGCTTAATTTTGTCAGATTCATTCCCCATCTAAATCACTCAATCCCTAGGTGTTAATCTCCGTCTAAATCACTCACTCAATGTCTGTTTGAGACCGCTTATTTTGCTGAAACTGAAAACTTTTTGTTGAAAATACTGTTGATAAAAGTAAATGTTAACTGAAGTAGTACAGTGAGATCCATGAATAGTACCAAAAAGTGTAGTGAGGCTCATAAATAGTAGCAAAAATAAGCTGAATAATAAAATAAGTTGAATAGTAAAATAAGTCGGCAAAAATAATTTTTGCCAAACATACACTCAATCTGCTAAAAAAAGTTCCTTGCTTTTTAATTTGAAATATATGAAAAGCTGAAATTTGAATGTTCAAACATAATTTGTATTTTTGAGACAAAAATGCAGAGCATCTTTTAACAAACACTTGAGCTTTTGCTGTGACTAATATTTTTGCATTCAAAAAACAAAGAAAGAAATAAACTAACACCCAAATTTTCCATGATGAAAATTGGACAAATTAGTTAAACTCAAATTAATCGGAGTGAAAACGATGTTTTTACAATGGATAAGAAAAAAGAAATTGATAGTTTTATTAAGAGTTAAACTTTAAAACACTCTAAAGCCCTTGGAGGGAGCCACATGCCCAATTCTAACTTGGACCAATCTCGACCTAAGTTCCTTTGCACCCAATTGATAGATCTTTGCATGGATTCTATGGTCCCAATTGTTCCTCTTCTTGGCTTTTCTAAATTGATTTTGGTTTTATTTTCTTGGAAAGAGGTTGATCTCTTCTAGTACATACTCGTGTTTTCTCACTTTATGTCACACTATAAATAAATATGTTCCAAGATCATGGTCGTTGCCATTGAGGCTCTCTTGCTCACCATAACCAGCAATCCCACTTGTGCTCAATTGTAAGGCTGTTTTCCATCCATGTCTTCTTGTCTGTAAACTGAATCAAGATAATGATAAACCAATGTCATTTCACAAAGGCCTTGATATTATAGCTAGATTCTAAAAGGTGAAGAAAACCAATCCAGATATAGATTTAAGAAATTCACAACACTCAAGCTAATCTACTTTACTCAAATTACACTTTTTCCTCCCACAAGATGAGTTGAGGACCCACTATGTGCATATATAACTTACTAAGAAAAAAAAAATTACACCATTTAAATATAATAAAGGAAATGTTTGAATGTCATATGGATTCCTATCCATAAAGTGTTTTACAATGCACACACAAAGCAAGAACCAAATCACTTATGAATGAAAAGAGAAAAAACTCATCAATTTTAGAAATATAAATTGGTGCTATTGCTTTAAAAAATTGGAAGAGAGATGCACACAAGACCCTCCAAGTTCATTGAAATTCCAGTTTGGCGATTTTCGAAAATTATACCAACCCACACTTCAGTTTCCATATATTTAAAAAATCAATCAATTGATCCATATTTTCTAGTGACATGTATATGAAAACCCGAAAACTGACTGACCTCATACTACAAGTGTTCCAAACATCTTTTGCTCCAAATACCCATTAAATCACTAGGTACCACCAATCATCACTTTAGGTGCTGCAAGATAAATCCCCATAATGCAGCTCTAGATTAAAGACTTTCAGGATTACCTCCTGGCAGTTAATTGGGTTATACATAAATTTATGTGCAAAGGATCAAGAAGAGATAAATGACCCATATTAATAGCATTTGAAAAGACAAGCTAGTCAAGATAATATGGAAGATGATGAAAATATGGGTAATTTATAAGGTTCAGTTACACCGTTCACATCATCTAAAGAAACATTACAAAAATTTTCAGAGCTATCTAGATGCAATGAATTACACAATGACCCGAAATCCCAATTATAAATCATATGTTGCTTACAACTTCTATTGCACAATCAAATGCAAATTCCTTGGATGTACTTTTAGTTTGCTTTTAAAGCGTTCACAAATGCATATGTACTAGGTAGCCTTAAGCGCCATATTGATTTAAATAATGCCTAGGAATTTACCTGGCAACCTCTCATCTGGGGATTCATTGAGCATTCTATACAGTTAAAAGAATATTTGAGTGTACAAAGCTTTTAATAGCAGCCCCACCCCCCATCCCCCCGAAATAGTAATTAGAGCAGGATTATTCAAGAAAATCTTTTTTTTTTTTTTTTCCAAAACCAGACAAATAGTTTTAAACATATCTTCAAATGAATCGGTTTAGAAGCATACTTATTAAAATAATTTTTAAAGAAGATACATAAGGATCAATTAAGCAAGATATGTAATAGATGTTTCACTCATCCAATAATATCACTCAATAGATGAAAGACTTTGGATATATTTTATCACATATAATTCTACAAAAGACTAGGCATACCTTTGTTAATCTTTGGACTAATTTTCACATCCATCTCAAAACTATCATTGTTCCTTGGCAGCTGGACTTGTTTGAGCTTCCAGAACCTCGCAATGAATAATCTAAATACCAAAGTTGCATTAAAAAGAGAAATGTAGAGAGTTGATATGATGCTCATAATAAAAAGAAGATACTATTAACGTGTGTCAAATATATAAACTTTGACATAGCATGGGGTTTTACTAATTGTACTTCCATTTTTTATTTTCAATTTTCTCTTAGATCTTTCTATCTTTTAGATTACTTTGACATAATATAAACTTTTTTTAATAAAAAATAATATATAAACAACTACACGGTTCATGACATCACATTGAATGATGGGGGCAAATACAGACCCATTCAACCAATGCACTTAGATAATCTCAAGAAACTGCCCTCTTTTCCCCTAAATACTGACGCAAGAAATTGCCCCCATCATATGAGTTTCCAATTATGAAATATCTAATGGAGCTAAACCATTATCTTTTCATCTTCATACATGCCTCATATAATACATAGAACCGTATGAAGCATCCAACAATAATTTTATTAACCAAATTCTCTATAGGTTTTACACCATCATATAGACATATCATGAAAAGAGAGAGAGATCCACACCTCTAATATATGATCATGTGCTATACTTCCAAGAAAACAACTGAAAAGTACATCAGGTGGTTTAAATGCAGTGTCCACTTCCCATGTGTTTGCTGCATCCCTACAAATAGAAGAAAGGTAAGCACTATGACTTGGGACTTTCGAAGCTAGCATTAACAGTTATTCCTTCATGCACTACTTTGTTTCTATGTATTAAAATAGCCCAAAGAGTGTTGGCAAAGATGATAGTGAAGTGATTGCACTGGTCTTGTGACTGATACACTCTTTCCAGCCAAGATGAAACTTAATTTGACTTGACTTTGGCTCTAGGACCTAAGTTCTAATGGTGAGTGGTGATGTGAACCACATTGCACAAGCTAAGTCATAGGCAATATCATATTTCACAGGGGAGCCCACATCTGAGAAATATATCTCTGAATTATTCTCTTTCCATCTAAGTATTCATTAAGGAGAAGTCAATAAGCTCTTTTGATCGTAAAGAGACATGACTGATCATGGGGCCAAATCAGTTTCCCTGTACTTCCGAATCAGTTATAATATTGTATTCCAATGGCAACATGACTTGGAACTACTTTGAGAATTTTGTTTGAGCTTTAGAGAATGGTCTATCAGAAGCGAACAGAGGAACCTAAAAGATAGAAATATCATTTTTAAGCAGGAAAATGAACTTAAGGGATGAAGAAATTTTATCAACAAGTACAGTTGCGATCCCAACAATGATGAAGTTGTGGCCCTGTCCATCCTCATTAATTCAAACATTCCTAATTAACAAAAAAAGTAACAAGTATATAAAAACACATGATTTTATATTATGTTTCTAAAAATAACTCCTTAACCAATCATATATAAATAATATTCTTCCACAGATCCAAACCAAAGGTTTTTGATAGCACATATTAAATGATCAATCATGAATCTGGGGGGTGAAGGGATACTCTAGTAGTTCCAACACCTCTTACAATGTCTAGTATTGGGGTTCCAACCCCCTCCCCAATTTACCTAGGAAAAAAAACCCTTAAATATTGTGATCAGGAAACATGTTCTAATACAAATTAAAGCAAATCAAATAAACTAAATAAATGAATAAGCCAATCTAAGACTTCTTATCCTAATTAAACACTCCTTATTGGTTTTGCTGCCTGAGTAGTCTTATGTATAGACTCCCTAATCCCAATTCTTCTCAACTGTAAATACCTTCCTTTGGCAGCCCATTCCAAATTTGCAGCGTTTAGAACCTCAAAAATATTGTTTAGCTATTTGAATAGTCTTATGACAACTTTATGCCAAACTCTTTTCAAGTGCAAATCACTTAGTATTAAACAAAACCAAAATCTCAACACACACCTGTTTGTTTTTTATCAACAAAACTAACCAAAAATCGTCATTTTGATTAACAATCAACTAATTATCTTAATATGTGATCCAAAAATTTTGTTTAATTTTTAGAACATTAAGAGCAAGGTGCACTTTCAAAAATGCCTTTCCAAAAGTATTTAAATGAATTACCTACCTTTTTAACTGTAGAGAGTACCTCTTGATTACCTTGACATAGGATCTAGTCCTTTAATGACTGCTCCACATTCCTAGACAAAAAGACCCAAATAAAGATTTGAAACAGTTAATTTGTATAAAAACTATTTAAATCACTAAATCATAAGTGATAGCAAATTAAAAAAAAATTAGAACATGCCATAGCAGAGGAGTCTACTCTTTACCTCCCATCTTAGCTCTTGAAGCTGAATCTTGGCATCAAAGAGAAAAAGAAAAAAAGATTATGTATTTTTTAAGCAATTGAATGAAAGGGGAAATTGGTTTAAGATATTTTCAAAGAAAAAAAGAAAGTTCAATACCACTGAACTATTATGAAAAGGTTGGAATTTAACTCATTGACCTTGTACCATCCTCCCATCCAAGAATATTCACCAAAATATGGATCACTAAAATAGGAGATCCACAAAATAAAATTTCCATGGTCTTACCTCAGAGGTTTTGAATTCCTGCAAACACTTCAAACCTAAAAAGTAAAAAGAAACAACAAAGATAAACCTTTAGACTAATAGGACCTTTCAACATTTTACCACACTAACCATTACATGATTTAGCTTGGCTGGATAGATCTAAAGCATTTTCATATCTGAGAGTTGAACTTGAAAAACCTGAATTTGTTTTACAGTAAATTTAATATCTTAACAATAAGCAGAAAGAAAATATACAAATTGACCCCCAATTAGGGGAAAAAAAAAAGGATAGGATTGCATAGCACATTGCATATTTCTTATGTTTTCCATCCAAATCTAGATGTTCTCAATAGTTAAACCACATTAAAGAAAAAAAAAGCTAGTAAATGGAGAAACGCAGTAACCATATGAGCAATGCAATCAAGAAAAAAAAAAATTTAGTTAGAACATTAACGTTTGGCTGCAATGGAATTCAGGTTTGAATTCACACTTTCTTTGTAGTTTGTTCTTATTTGGCAATGTAGAAAATAAGTAAGCGAAAATGGTCAAGGTCCTCAAGTAATTATTATTATTATTTTTTATGAACAACTGAATTTATTAAAGAAACAAACCATACAAATAGGAAACACCAGTATCTAAAAGCTGTAACACCTAACAACAAAAACAGAGCAAGCAGGAAACTAAATAAAAGCTGCAACTAAACTTTAAAAAAGAAAAAAGAAGAAAAGAAGAAGAATCAAACTAAAACCCTCAATTATGGTAAACTCAATCAAGGCCTTGATGGCTTAATACCTCCTCAGTCTTGACATTGCTGCAGAATACATAAACATTTCTTTCAAGCCAAACATAATAAACCACTGCAGACCTAGCAATTTTTCTTATGGTGTTTTTAGAACTTTTGGCCTTCAACTTATTTTTACCCCCAAAGAACTACTTGGTACCAACTATATGCCTAGGATTATATTAGACACTATGACTTAAATCGCAGCCATAGCCTCTTTGAGAAAGGAAGGATACTCAAGGATCCTGAGTCCATAGTTTAGTGCAAAGTTGATTTTTATTTCTCTTGGTAATATGTATGCATTCTTGTTCAGTTGTCACTTACCTCTGAATAAAATAATGAAAAATCTAAGTAATATTATTTAGTGAATCAATAAAAGTAAAGAAACATCTATGACAATTAACAATATCAAAATTTAAAACCCACAAGAAAAGCAAAAGTAATCAAACAAAATTATTTTTTAGAAATTAACAATTGGCTTGATGAATTGCATAGGTCAGAAACATCTAAGCAAACAGGTTCAATATCCTGAAAAGGCATTTCATCGAACAACTTGTGTGCTTGGCTTAAATTTCAATTTCAAACAATCAGCAAGCATACTCGTTATTTAATAAAATTGAAGTTTAGAAAATCTCGTAAGAAGAAATTATGCACTAGAAGCAGACAAATCAAATGAATAAAAGAAAAATATTATAATAAATGAAAATTAAATTGCAAGGTGGAAATGAATCTTGGACCTACCAATTACTTTAACAGCAACAACAACTGCAGTGGCATTGCTTATTGCCTCCTCATACTTGACATTGCTGTAGAATACATAAGCATTTCTTTCAAGCCAAACATAATAAACCATTGCAAACCTAGCCATATTTCTTATGGTGCTTTTCAAACTTTTGGCCTTCAACTTATTTTTACCCCCAAAGGACTACTTGGTATTAACTATATGCCTAGGATTATATTAGACACTATGACTTAACTTTCTGCCATAGCCTCTTTGAGAAAGGAAGGATACTTAAGGATTTTGAGTCCATAGTTTAGTGCAAAGTTGATTTTTATTTCTCTTGATAATATGTTTAATGCATTCTTGTTCAGTTGTCACTTACCTCTAAATAAAATAATGAAAAATCTAAGTAATAGTATTCGGTGAATGAATAAAAGTAAAGAAGCATCTATGACAATTAATAATAACAAAATTTAAAACCCACAAGAAAAGCAAAAGTAATCAAACAAAATTAGTTTTTAGAAATTAACAATAAAACATAAACAATTGGTTCGATGAATTGCATAGGTCAGAAACATCTAAGCAGACAGGTTCAATATCGAGAAAAAGCATTTCCTCGAACAGTTTGTGTGCTTGACTTAAATTTCAATTTCAAACAAACAAAAAGCAAACTCCTTATTTAATAAAATTGAAGTTTAGAAAATCTTGTAAGAGGAAATTATGCACTAGAAGCAGAAAAATAAAATGAATAAAATACAAATATTACAATAAATGAAAATCAAATTGCAAGGTGGAAATGGATCTTGGACCTACCAATTACTTCAACAGCAACAACAATAGCAACAGCAACAGCAACTGCATTAAAATAAAATAAATTAAATACTTATTTTATAACTAATAAATACAAAGCCTAGCAGCTTGATTTCCTATAAATACTTGAGCAGAAATCCAACAATGTGAATCCAATAATGCAACTAAAGCAGGCATACCTTGGCATCGAGGTTGCTTTCAGGTGGAAGCATAATTCTTTGAAGTTTGATCAAGATGTTCTTGCCTTCTTTGATGGTGGAAACAGATTGAAGTCAGAATTATTGTTGTCAAAGGCATGGGCCACTGAAGAGGAACCCAGATCAAACCCATCACTAAATCCCAAATCTTGCCGACCCATCGGACCCACTTATGGTATTCACTGGAAGCACTGGCAAAGAATGGTGAATGGTGTCTTCAGGAACCGGAGGCCAATGTTCTCCTAAATCTGAGTCATTATATCCAATGCTTGCAAATGAATCCAAATCTTGCCGACCCAAGCCTAATTCGGACCCATTTGTGGTATCCACTGGAAGCACATCAGATGGCAAAGAATGGTGCTCAATGTCATCAAGGACTAGGGGAGAGCAACCATCTATACTAGCATTTGAGTCGAGATATCCAATCCTTGCAAAGGGATAGGCAATTGATGATGAATCCAAATCGTGCACTTCACCAGGAAATGTTGATTCATATCCTTCAAATCCCAAATATGACCCAGCTAAACCTGAGTTTGGTCCGATCAAAGGCCCTGAAACCCCTCCACTATTTAAAACCCCATGATCTAAATCTGTAGGCAAAGGTTGTAGCTCAGTGTTATCACAAATCCAGTCCGTTGAAGATGAACCTAGATCATCCAACCCATAAGTAAATCCCAAACCTCGATGACCCAAGTGAAAGTCGAACCCATTTGTGGTGCCCATTTGAAGCCCCACATCAGATGCAAAAGAATGGTCATCAGGGACTAAGGAAGACCCACAACCACTCAGATGATGCGCAGAGTGAGAATTATTCTGAGGACAACAGATGCAATCTACATGGACTCCCAACCATGTAATTTTGGGGTCATCAGAAGAAGATTCTTTGCGAACATACTCGATTTCAACTGTAATCGTAACGTCATTCTGTTCAGATGGATTTGATACACTCCATCCCGCAAGAAGTAGAGGACTAAAGAAGAGATGCTCATTCTTAAAACCTCCTGGTACCCATTGAAGTATTCTTTCTTCTCTTGAAAAACCATTGGTGGAAACAACAAAACAAGTTATATTCCTATCATACTCCTCCAACGATCTAAAAGCAAAACAGAGACCTACTTTTTTAAATTCACGACCAACCCGGAATGATACAGAATTTCCAACACTCTGATGGTTCAACCCCTTTGGAATCTCAATTCTTGGTAGTACACAACCAAAATCACCCAAATAAGGACCCGAGAAATCCATGAATATTTCTTGAAACTGCTTGCATTTAGCAAATAAAAAAAAAATTGAAATTTAGGGATTCCTGTAATATATATCACTTAAACTTACATATATAGAGAAATGGGGAGAGAGCTCACCTGATTCAATAATCTGCATGATGATGGTAGATCCAACGACATGCAGTTCGATGCATCCACTAATATTATAGACTGTGGAAGTCTTGGAATTTCTCGTAGGTTCTCACAATCACTCATCCAAAGTCTGTGTAATGTGGTAAATCTAATAATGCTTCTCGGGATTGTAACAATATTAGAGCCGTGTATATATAATTCTGTCAATGAGGGGAAGGAATCGGGCTTCGTCAAAATATGTGATTCAATTATATTTCCGTTCCGTAGTCAATGTAACAGACATTTAGCTCTTCCAAGTTCGTAAACTTACCAAGCCCACTAATGAGATGCCCCGGTGATAAAGGCCATTCTCTAAAATTAGTATTGGCAAGAGATAAATCTTCCAATTTCGTTGCTAGATGAATATTGGGAAACTCTTCAAGGCTTACACAGCCATGTAGATAAAGGGTTTTAAGAGATTTCAACCTACGGGTGCTGGGCAGAATTTGTAGTTTTTTGCAATCCGTGAGACTAAGCCACGTAAGCTTATCAAGAGATCCAATGGCCTCATGAACCTCAATTAAATTTTCACAATAATTAAGTTCCAATGAATCTAAGTTTGGGGCGCACAAATCAGGTAATTTTTCCAGACTTACGCAGCTATGTAGAGAAATAGATTCAAGAGATTTCAATCTAAAGCTGCTACAAAGAGTTTGAAGTTTTTTGCATCCCATGAGATTCAAACTTTTAAGCTTATCAAGAGATCCAATGGCCTCATGAATCTCAATTAAATTTTTACAATTACGAATGTCCAATATCTCTAATTTTGGGGCGCACAAGTCAGGTAATATTCTAATGGATAAACACTTGCTCAAATTGATACTTTTCAAATTTTTGGAAGGGAACCCCTACAAGGGAAAAAAAATCAAAATTGTTCTTCAACAAAATTTTAGAAATAACATTTAAGGAAATCAAAATTCATCAATACTAATACTCATACCTGCTTGAATAGCTTCTCCAATCTAATGCAACTGCCCGACATTTCAAGTGCAACAAGTTGTTGAGGACAAAAATTGGATGGCAAGGAAAAAGGATATTGGTCCCATTCAAGTAACTTTAAGCCACTGGGGAGATATTTAAGTTTTTTAGAAATGAGTACATTACGTACTATAAGATATTTGAGATTTTCCATCCCTCTGAAAGCTTTAGCATGTAGTTGCACTGTTATTGGATTAGGTGAATGCAACATTATACCTCGAATTTTGTTTGATCCCTGATTGGATAAAGAATTTAGTGAAACATATAACACAATAGAATTTGCCAAAACTATAATAATCTTGAAATTTTAATTAAAAATTATACTGTTAGATTTATAATTTCTATAATGTTAAAGAGGAATAATATCAGAGGAAAAAAACTTATTACTTCTACCTGATGGAAAAAGATGTTAAAATCAAAAGAAAAATAAGTTATACCTTACTTCCAGTAAGTACTTCAAGAGCATCCTTATAATGCCATAACCTGCAACGTTTTTTGAGATTTTCTGGTGATTTTTGGCGAACAATTTCCCTACCCATTTGTTGTACCAAGTCATGCATCCCCAATATGTCATAGGAATCAATAGTTATAAGACATTTATTAACGAGGTTTGGAATACCAAATGTTGGATATAAATTGCAAGCATCTAATACATATACAACATTATCCTTTTTCCTTCCCTTGAAGAAACATGCAATATCGAGGAAAATATCCTTTTCCGTTGGTCTCAATCCATCATAACTTACTTTAAGTATTTCATGAATATCTCCTTCAAGAATTTCTCTATATTGATGAATTGCACTTTCCCATTCAGATTTTGGCCTTCCACACAAATCAGAACCTATTATTTTTAAAGCTAAGGATAGGCCACTAGCATATTGTATGACCTAGTTTGCAAGTTCAAAATAATCTTCCTCAGGTTTATTTCCTCGGAAGGCATGTTGATTAAAGAGTTCAAGAGCTTCATGTTCGTCCAATTCCTTCACCTCGTAAGTTGTACAAACTTTTCCAAGAGTAGCTAGCAAGTGGGCGTCTCTTGTTGTTATAAGGACTCTACTTCTTGAAACAAAACAATCAAAATTTCCAAACATATTTTCAATTTGATTTGATTTATCCACGTCATCAAGAATTAAAAGAACCCTTTTACTTTGAAGCCTTTCCCTTATCATATTAGTTCCATGGGCTACACTCTCCACCTTCAACTGTTTGCCCCTTAAGATATTAGAAAGGAGATTCTCTTGTAGTTGCATTATGCCATTATTTGTTCCAAAATTTTCTCTAACATCCTCTAGAAAGCAACTTCCGTCAAAATGCCTAGCAATTCTATTATAAACATCTTTTGCAATAGTTGTCTTACCTATTCCCCCAAGACCAAGAATCCCTACCATCCGAACATCATTTACCTTAATATCTAAAAGCGATTCTATGGCCATGGCACGGGAATTTACTCCAACAGGGTATTTAGCAACAAATAACTGTCTGCCACTTAATTTGGTATACATATGTTCAATAATTTGTTCGATGAATTTATATTCAGGGTTGCTGCCAATCACAAAACATATGAGACATTAAATGAGTTGGACTAGTTGAAATTATGAATATGAAAATATAAGAATCAAGATGTCTAGTTTTATGCATAAAAACCTACACTTGACACATTATCAATTAAATTAAAGGGTATAATTCAAGGATTTGAAAAGCATCATTAATATTAGTTTTTTGGAGGAAAAAGATTGTGGATTACCATACTTGACCAAAATAATCAAAAAAATTTGGAATTGTAAAAAAATTAGCGGGATAAACTATAATATTAACAAGTCTTTGAAACGTACATATATTGTGGAAACTTCACCTAAAGTGAGGTAACAAGCCTATTGAAAACACATTTATAATATTTTAAACGAAATGATTAGGAAAATTGGAGAAATGTTTTTGAAAGGATTATGTCGATGAGCCTTGATTCAAACAACACTTCCTCTTCTCACAAGTGTGGGTAAAAGATGAGGTCACAAGATTAAAGCTCATCAAATGCATTTGCAACTTACCAAGAGAGGGAGAAAAACTCACAAATATGTTAGCCTAACTGCCTTAGTAATTGAAGAGATAATCATAATAGATTTTTTTTTTTTTTTTTTCATATTTGGCATTTGTGGTTGTTTAAGAAAACCATTAGAAGTAAAGTCATAAAAGCACATAACATTAGTTATTAGATACATACCCATCCTCATAATGCCATCCAGATAAACTAGCCGCTTCATTTAGAGCTGCCCTCCACCTCTGCACCTTCTCTATGTTATTCTTGAACTTGATTTCTTGTTTAGCCAGTGCTACTTTAAAATTACCTTCTTGCTTACGTACTTCAGATGGATCCACTTTGTAAAAAACAGGTAGAACCAATTGTCCATTTTGCTTGCAGTTTAGAATCTCGACAAGTTCATCCAAGCACCAAGCCGAAGATGCGTAGTTTTGAGAGAATATAATAATTGAAATCCTTGACGATTTAATAGTTTTGAGAAGTCCCTCTGAAATTTGTTCTCCTCTTTGGAGGTCATCATCAATGAAGGTCTTGAAACCGTTGTCACACAAAGCACGATATAAATAGCCAGTAAAACCATTGCGAGTATCTTCACCTCTAAAGCTCAAGAAGACATCGTAGTCCCATCGGTGAGTGGAAGAAGAAAAGGAGCCGCCTTGATGGATTGAGAGAGCCATTAGAGTCGACAAGTAGAAGATTGCGAAGATGAAAGATGTGATGAAATGAGAATTACAAGAGATGAGGAGTATAAAGCTCCAAGTTTTTTGGACAGAGCGATATTTGATTGGAAATGAAGATAAAAGAAACAAACAACAAACCCAGTAAACCAGATCAAAGAAACAAATAACAAACCCGAAATATAAACCCAAACAGACTAAATCCAAGCCAAGAGATTGGTAGCACTGGAGAGTGAACTAGGTAAGGGATGAGTGAAGAGAGAAAGGGGACAGAGTGGCTGAGAAGAGAAGAGAGTATCTGCAAAGAGGAGAGAGGAAAAACGTTTGTGAGGATAGCGGCTGAACGAGAAAGAGACGCTATGGTTTATAGACGTTTAGATTTAAACAAAAAACGACGTAGTTTTGATAAAGGAGCTTTAAAAACAAATGATAAAAAGATCTGAATTTTTTTTTTTTTTTTTTTGAGAATCAAAAAAATATCTGAACCTGGGACAGGAATTTGGAAAACACGCGCATTACTCACTGAGGCAACATACATATTTTACCTACAATAATATATATCCGTCGGTTTCAGTTGGTTCAGTATTATTCATTTATTCTCACTAAAACTGAGACCAAATTGATCAATTTTGGTTTTTTAAAAATTTAAACCAAACCAAACCCAAAAAAAAAAAAAAAAAATCTGAAAATTTGAACTCGGTTTGGGCAGTTTTGGTCAGTCCATTCAGTTTGTTGGTTTTCTTTACAGCCCTAGTTGGGAAGTCCCACTTCCCCGAAAATTCCATGGTACAAACAAGCTCTTTCACTTTTAAAAAAGTGAATACAAAAAAATAAAGTGTGTTTTTGGAAAATTTTATTTTTACTAATTTATTTTATTATTTAGTTTATTTTTATTATTATTTATGACTTTATAATATTTTTTTATTATTTATGAACTTTATTATATTATTTTAATTAATTTTTATCTTTATTTATAGTAATTTTAACAAAATAAATTGATCACTATCTCAAAAAAAAAATAAATAAATAAATTGATCACTTTTTTTACAACGCGCATTTGACTAGTCTTCACTCGTAAACTCATTTGTCTTTACTAACACATGCATTCGCTCCAACCAACAAATTAGAAAGGAAAAGTAAAAAACAGTAGAAATGAAACTTGTTGGAAGGTGCTTTACTTACAAATACCATCCCATGCATATTTATTTACAAAAGTGCCATTTAATTTTTCCTTGTATCACCAATCGATGTAAGTGGACCGTAAAGTACAATATGTAAGGACAAATGCATGATGTGTGCAATTAACCTTAACCAATTCTTCTTTTAAAAAAAAATTAACCCCAACCACCAATCAATTCACTTCATCAGATTTTTTGTTTATTCTATTATCAATTTAAATTTTAGCTCAATAGTAATAAGTAATACTTTTTTTATTATATATATATTGTGTTTCTTTGCCAAACTTTTTTTTTTTTTTTTTTTGAGAATTTGTTTCTTTGCTAAACTGAAAAACACCTTCTATATTTTATTCACAACTTCAATTTTGATTCATTCTCCTTTTTTTTTTTTTTTCCTAGTAAGAAATTGTTTTAGGCTTTTGGCAAGTAGTTACATGGAAACTTCACCTTAGGTGGGGTAACAAGCCTATTGAAAACCCATTTATAATACTTTGAATGAAATATTTAAAAATAAATAAATAAATAATAGAACTGTTTTTGAAAGGATTATGTCGATGAGCCTTAATTCAAACAACACTTCCTCTTCTCACCATGGTGGGTGAAAGGTGAGATCATGAGATTAAAGCTCATCGGATGTGTTTGCAACTTACTAATAGAGAGAGAAAAACTAAAAAATATATTAGACAAACTCTTAGTTGGTGTGATTAAATTCTTCTATTTCTACTAACCTATCTGCCTTAGTAATTGAAGAGATGATCATAATATATTTTTTATTTTTTCATATTTGGCATGTTGTGATCATAATAACAAAACTAGTAGAAGTCTAAAAGTAATAAAAGCACATAACATTAGTTATTAGATACATACTCGTCTTTATAATGCCATCTAGACAAAAGAGTCACTATTAGTATAATCAGTGGCAAAGCCAAGATTTCAGTTTAGGGGGGCCAAGATTAAAAAAAAAAAGCTATCGATATTAATAATAAAATTATAAACAACAATAATTGTCATACAAAATTTTTAAAATTTAAATAATTGTAAAATAAATAAACATTTGTAAAATATTCTTGACGGTCAATCATCAAAGTAAGAGATTAATCTATAGACATCAAGTTTAGGCATTTTATTTGGTTCCTCAAAGTATATGAGAAAATAAATTTCAACTTTTCTTTCTGTATTCTTCTAATTATTTAAAATTTGGATTTTTGATAAAACTCTATGGAAATGCAAGAAATGAGGGATAAATAAATAATGGATGCTTTACTGCTTTAGTACCATACAAGATATTATTATTATTATTATTTAGTGTAAAGTTTGAGTTCCATGTGATTAAACTGAAATGAAAGAAAAGAAATTTGGACAAGTAAAAAGAAAAAAAGAAAAAGGAAGAGTTTGGTGGCATTTATATTGTGTCGGTTTGGATAGCACTTCATCGCACTGGATGTGGCGTTGCGTTTTCATTTTTTTTTTTTTTTTTTAGCCGGAGTTATTGACTTTTGAGGGAAAAAAAAATACTGTGCATGAACAGTGCGTATACTGTTCATGATGCACTGTTCATGCATTAAAAATTGGTCTCACGATACTATTCATACATTTAAAAATTATTTTGCTACAGTGTTTTTAGTAACAATAAGTTATATCTAAACGGACCCATTGTGTCAGGCTCATTGTTTGATGGCATTTGTACTGCGTAAACAAGTTTGGTGGCATTTATATTGTGTGGAGCTCATTGTTTGGTAGCATTTATGTTGTGCAAACAAGTTTAGTGGCATTTATATTCTGTCAAGGCTTAAATTATTGAATACTTTGAGAATATCATAAATTTGTACTCTCTCTCACATGAATTGTGGGTCCTATCATAATTAAATTTATGGTAGGACTCACAATTCATGTGAGAGGAAGAGTACGCATTTATGGTACTCTAAGAGTACTCAATAATTACCCCATTGTTTAAAGTGGGAAGACTTGTTTGAGTAATATCACAAAATCTCACAATATTTTTATAATAAATTAAAGTATCAGTACATCATTGGTCAAAATAAAAATAAAATATATCTATTCTGAGATCCATCCCAACTAAAAATACAAGTGTTGTGAAAATTTGTTGTATTTTTAAACTTTCTCAAATAGAATTGTTTATTTTATTTATTTCATGTCACTTAGGGGTATGGTTTGCTTAATAGAAAAATATGAAGGACTTTTTTTAAAGGAGTCAGGGGCAGGTGCCCCCCTCTCCCTACGACCTTGTGAATCAAATGTGAACCATTGAATTGATTTCAATGTGGTCAATGAAAAATTGAGTGTTATTGGTGATCCAACACTTTGAATGGAACAAACCTAACAAACACAACTTAATAGAACAAACCCAACAACCACATATCATTCTACGTATTGACATGAGAGTTCCGTGAGATTGGCCTTGGTCTGTCATGGAATCATATTGCCCAGATTATAGTACAATATTACTTAAAATACTTTTTAACCTTTTAAATTATTGTGTTCATCATCATTAGAATTATTGGACGCTAAATCAAATATGCAACTGTAGTTTAGTTCTGGTGTACTCATATTTTGCTTCAAGATTCATTTCAACCAGCGGGGACCTAGAATTTCAAGTTAGGGGGCCAAAGTATAAGAAAAAAAAGACCAAATAGGTACCATATAATATTAACAAACTATCAATCAAAATAAATACACAAAATTATTATTTCTTAATATATTAAGATGCAATTATCTACCAACAATGACAAAAAAATACAAAATAATATTGTTCATTAGCTATTGCAAAAAATATATATATATATATATATATATATATATTTTCACAAACCAAAAATTATATTTGCTACTTTAATGTAACATTTGAAGTGTCTTATTCAATAGTATTTTTGGTACTTTGTATTATAAATACTAAATATTTAACATTTAAAACACTAATGCGATGCTAATACTTTAATACTGGGAGCCCCCTGATCTCAACAGAAAAATACACCCGGATATATGTTACTTGTGTCTCACAACTAGTGAATCTCATTCTTTAGGAAAACCCACCAATAGTGGGACAAAGGTAACATATACCCGTTGCAGGATTTAACTTCTCGATCTCAACATGGGAAAAGAAGGCCTTGAAAGTAGGAAAGTCCCACATCCACTAAGATTTCATGGTGCAAACTTTCGAACAGACGAGCACGAATAGACAGGCTCTCTCATTTTTCAAAAAGTGAATGACAAAGCAATGAATAATCTGACTTTTCTGACAACGCGCAATTGACTAAATCTTTAGTAACTCATTGTCTTTTCTCACATACATTCGCACCCATCAACAAAAATTAACCTATAAAAAAAAAAAAAAATGTTACGTCTACAACAATTTTACAATATTTTTACAACAAATTACAGGTAGTTAGTTGTTATTGATTCAAATTTGAAACTAACACTAAGATTACTTTTTTGCCCCAACAATAACAACCAATAACAACCTGTCACTTAGAAAATGTTGTAAAAATGTTATAGACATAGCATTTCTCAAAAAAAAACCATACATTCTGGGTAAGGAAAAGTAAAAAGTAGAAATGAAACTTGTTGGAAGGAGCTTTACTTTTAAGGATTTTACTAATATGTGTCATAAGGGCATATATTAACTAGATCTTACTTTTAAATACCATCACATGCGTATTCATTTACAAAAGTACCATTTAATTTTTCCTTGTATCATCAATGATCAATCGGTGTAGGCTGCAAGAAATTATAGTCTTTTTGTAGACTATATTATTTGTCTATCATTCCACTAAAAAATTTTATTTATTTAAAATTACTGAGTCAGTAGTTAATTTCTGTTTAGAAAAATTTTCTAACTAACAATTTTAAATAAGTGACAATTTTTTAATAGAATGGTGGACCACATTATTTGTTCACAATGTGAATCTTATAATTTCTCGTAGACTACAGCTGTGGATTGTGGCGTGAAATATGTAAGGACAAATGCATGATGTGTGCAATTAACCTTAACTAATTCTTCTTAAACAAAAATAAAATAAAAATAAAAATAAAATAACCATAACCACCAATCAATTCACTTCATTAGATTCTCATTAAAAAAAAAAAAAAAATTCACTTCATTAGATTTTTTGTTTATTCTATTATCAATTTAAATTTTAGCTCAACAGTAATAAGCAATACTATTTTTATTATATATATTTATATGAATGTATATTGTGATAATCCTGAAATGATAAACCGGTATCTACTAGTATAGAAATATTCTCTTTCTGTGACCAAAACCAATAGCAACAAGCAGCAAACACACTTTTTGTCACAATATCATGGTACAAATAGATTTTTTTTTAAAATTAATTAAATGAGAATTTCCTACATTGTAATTTAATTTGGATTTGAATGAGTCTGCTCGATCACAAGTTCTGTCACACAAAACAAAACTTATGTAACTAACATTTTGAATGAATCATCACAATTTCTAGTTGTGTCACACATGTATAATTTCAAAAATGTAAGTTCTAGAAGAAAAAAAAAGTAATCCAACCCAAAAATAACTAATCTACAAAGCAAGCATCATAGATTCTACGTTTATCATCATCATGATAAGAAATCATCGCAATCCAAAAGATTATAAAAGAAATCATTTGCATATTGAGAGCTATTTCACAAAGTTTGTTTGGAAGAAGCTGTTCAAAAAAATATGTTGGCTTAATAGAGATGTTTGAAGCTATGATGATAAGCTTAATTGGAAAATTAACAAACAACAGGTAGGGATTTTAAAACTACACTGTTGAGATTGTTTGGGTAGCTACCAGCCCATCACATTTTGTTACATAAAATTCCAAAACTTCACAATGGAAATTTAATAGTGAAATTGATTTTCCATAGGCAGTGATGATACACACACACACACACACACTTTCATAGTTGGGGGAGAGAGAATTGAATATCATGAAGTGTTAATTGAACTAAAACACATGTGGGTGCTACAAGTATTGATCTCACATATTGTGACTTGTGAAAGGGAAGTCTCATGAGATTGTATCAAAAGATACCCTCCTCTGGGTAAATATGTCTATATATTAATTGTTGTATATGTGTTTAATGTATTTAGTCATCAATGATACATCTATATGACCTAATTATTTTGTATTCTTACAAATTCATTAAGGTTTTTTTTTATAAGTCAAGTTAAAATAAGGAATATCTTTGTATAAGCTTATATTCATGTGGCAGTTGGTTAGGAAAATATTTGTAGTTTTTGACAATCCTCACATATATTTCAATATTGTCATATTTGATTATTGAAAATATGATTGCTTCCTACCTTATGTCTATGCTTGATGTCCATTTGCAAATGTGTCAGTTATAAACTAATTACTTTGGTATCTGTTGGTGTGTATAAATACCATTAGTTATACTTTCTGTTTAATTTTCACCTTACTGATTGTATTAATATTATCAAAATATGTACAAGACATGTGCTAAATGTTTCCATGTTTCCAAGATGCTAGTAATTTGTGATAGTAAAGCATTAGCATTGGAAAATGCTAATGCTATTCTATTTTAGAATTCTAAAAACCCACAATTCTATTATACCATCTAATTTTACAATACCTCCACATCCCAAAACTCTATTTTTATTAAAATATTATTTTTTAATATTTTTTTATTATTTCTTTATAACTGTCATTTTTGTTCAGACACTTATTTCCTGGGCTTTCCAACAGTTTTTTTTTTTCCTCTGCTTCTCCCTCAACCTCTAGCAACACACAAGCCATCAACAACCACAGCCACGGCACCAAAAATCCACGCCGCCGATCAACCCATCAACCACCACAGTCACGACACCAAAAACCCATCAGCACCGATCAACCCATCAACAACCACAGCCACCAGCGCCGATTTGAAACCCACCGACGCCGATTTGAACCACAACCCATCAACAACCACAACCACAACCACAACCCCATCAACCCATCAACACCAGCGCCGATTTGAACCACAACCACAACCCATCAACAACCACAACCACAACCCATCAACCCATCAACACCAGCGTCGATTTGAAACCCACCGGTGCCGATTTGAACCACAACCACAACCCATCAACAACCACAACCCATCAACCCATCAACACCAGAACCGATTTGAAACCCACCGGCGCCGATTTGAACCACAACCACAACCCAACAACCCATCAACACCAGAGCCGATTTGAAACCCACCGGCGCCGATTTGAACCACAACCACAACCCAACAACCACAGTGACCTACGCCGTCACCCATGCCAAAAAAAAAAAAAAAAAAGCAACCACAGAACCATAAGGAAGAGAGAGAGAAATTTCGGTCTGAAGAGAGAGAGAGCAAATGAGAAACAGAGAAGGAAGAGAGAGAAAAGAACTGAAATAATGAGAGACAGGAGAGAGAAATTTCGGTTTTAAAAGGGAATAAATTTTTTTTTTTTTTTTTTTGAATACTGCTACAGTACAATTCTAACTTTAGAATTGTACTGTAGCACTATTGCAAAAAAATTTGCAATAGTTGTGTTTAGCATTGTCTGATGCAATGGATTTTAAGGCATAAAATGCCAAATTGACCTTAAATATGGCATTAGCATTCTCCAATGCTAATGCTAAGAGCATCCACATTTGGGGTTCTATATGCCAAATGTTATGAGTATTTAACATTTGAGCCCCAAAACCCATCAGCAACCGGGAGTCCATATCTCATATGCAAAAAAAAATTTGAGATTTAGCTACAGTACCATCTCAAATGTAAGATGGTACTGTAGCTGGGTTGTAAAAAAAAAAATAATTTTTTAATACTTTTTTATACCCGAAAATTTTCTCTCACCTCCCATTTTTCCTCTTTCTTTTCTCTCTCTGCCTCTCTCTGTTTCTCATCGTCTCTCTCTTTCTTTTCTCTCTCAGCTCTCAAGCTTCTCTCTCAGAGCTCACGCCGAATCACCAAGCCAGCTCGGAGCTCACGCCGGATCGGATTTCTAGATCGGCGTGGTGGCGAGGCTGGTGGCGTGGCTGCGATCGGCGCGGTGGCTGGACGTCAACGCGGTGGAGATCGGCTTGGAGACCGATGTGGCTGGACGTCAAGCTCGGCGATGTGGCGTGGCTGCGATCGGCGATGTGGCTGGACGTCAAGCGCGGTGGAGATCGGCTTGGAGACCGATGTGGCTTGGAGATCGGCTGCGATCGGCGCGGTGGCTGGACGTCAAGCTCGGAGCTTCTCTGGTTTTTTTTTTTTTTTTTTTTTTTCGGTGGCTGTGTTTGCTGGGTTTGTGTGTAACTGGTTTCGGTGTTTGCTGGGTTTGTGTGTTTGCTGGGTCCGGTGGTTGTGATTTTCTCTGGTTTTTTTTTTTTTGGTGTTGACGGTAGTTTCTGGGTTGCCGGCGGTGGTGGTGGCAGCGGTGGTGGTGTGCAGCGATGGTGGTGATTGTGGTTCTGCCCAGAAGGAAAGAGAGAGAAAGAATAAATAATGTATAAATAATGTGTTGTATTGGATAATGGTAGTGGTGAGATATATTATTTTATTATGTAAAAATATTATTTTAATAAGTAGGATTGAGATATAAAAGTTGGGATGTTGGAAAATTGTAAAATTGTATTGTATAATTGATAAAGTGATTTTTTGAGGTGGTAAAATAAGATAGGATTTAGAATCCGGATGCGGATGCTCTAAGGAATGTAATTGAACTTGAATTTGACTTATCAGGTCTATCCTGTGGTCAAATCTTTGCATTCTCGTATGTCCAGTCATCTATTGAAGTCACTTGTAGTGACATTAGTTACTAAGCATTAGAATCCAAAGATGGATGCCTTTGTAAGATTTTATACTATATAGCCTGGAGACGAAGGCTACAGAGAAGCTGTGTATTGGTAGAATCTGAGCATCTAGCAGCCACACTAAATTCAATCAAGCACAGCACAAAGGATCATGCAACTACCCGGGAAGACATAAGGATCCAGATGGCCATGGTCCACCACGTATACTTTAGAGTGGCTCCTCGACCAACAATCAAGGAAGTCCAAAGCTGGCGAGAGAGGAGACTCAAATCTAAACTCGCATCATATGGCCCTAATTCTATCTCTACCAAAAAGGGGAAAAAAAAAATATATATATATATATATATATATATCTCGCATTATTCCTCACATTTATGTCTTTCTTACATATAATTAAAGATAAATAATTTGATACATAAATTAAGTTAAATTTTCTAAAATAACTGTTAAATATTTTTGAATGATGTTCGAGAATTCACATCCAGTGAACTAAAAAATTTAACATTTAACACTCCAAAATGTTACTTTATCTACTTTAATACACCACTTAATTAACAATACACCTTACATCTCATCCTCTATCTTAGCATACCACACCACCATCCAGACCATAGAAATAATCTAATGGGCTTTTCTTACATCTGTGTGTCATTCATGGGCCTCTTGTATGCCATCCATGAGAATCACATGTCAATCGTGCACGCACATCTATGTCCATGGATACCTTGTGCCACACCATTTTGATACCACTTGTTGGGGAGATAAACACTTTATCGAGCTTCCTTGAATAATTAATATAATATATATAGACAAATTTTGACCCCAAAAGGTCTAAGTTCAATGGGTATGTGCTCAATTATGTTATATTAATCATTTATTTTTCTCTTTATTATTTAATATGAGACTTCATTCATACGTTATACGCGCGTACAGCCAACACACTTTATTCACAACTTTGGTTTTGATTAATTCGCTTTTTTTTTTTTTTTTCTCTCCAATAAGAAATTGTTTTAGGCTTTTGGCAAGTACTTGCATGGAAACTTCCCCTTAGATGAGGTAACAAGCTTATTGAAAACCCATTTATAATACTTTGAACGAAATAATTAAGAAAATTAGAGAAATGTTTTTGAAAGGTGAAATGTGAAGTCATGGGATTAAAGCTCACAGGATGTGTTATTGTGTTTGCAACTTAAAAGGAGGGAAGTGAAGTCCCACTTCCACGAAGATTCCATGGACAAACCTTCGAACAGACCGGCTCTTTTTCTTTTTTCTTTTTTAAATGAAGTGGGAATGACAAAACAATGAATATTCGGACTTTTTTGACAACGCGCAATTGACTACTTCAGTCTTCGCTCCAAATTTCCAATCAACATGAAGATAAAGATGAAGTTTCAAAAGAATTCGGAAAGGAAAGGTTAGTGGAAACAAAGACAAGGAGTCAAGTCGGAGGGTAGGCTTTTCAATTTTTATGCTGAAATGAAACTTCTTGGAAGGTGTCTTACTTAAAAATACCATTGCATGCATATTTATTTACAGAAGTGCCATTTTTTTATTATTGAATACAATATATGAGGACAAATGCATGATGTGTGTAATTAATCATAACCAATTCTTCTAAAAAAATTAATTTCATTAGAATTTTTGTTTATTCCATTATCAATTTAAATTTTAACTCAATAATAATATGTAATAATATATTTTTATTATATATATTTATATAAATGTATATTGTAGTAATCCTAAAATGGTATACCGGTATCGAAATATTCCGTTGTAGCAACCAAAACTATCATCTACAAGCAATAAGCAAAGTTTTTGCCACACTATCATGGTACGAATATAATTTTTTTTCTTTATATAATAATTTGGATTTGAATGAGTCTGCACAATCACAAGTTTTGTCACACACGACCAAACTTATGTTATTAATGGTTTGAATGAGTCAACACAATCACTAGTTTTGTCATACACGTACGATTTCAAAAATTCATGTTTTAGAAAAAAAAAACAATTATGAAATCCAACCCAAAAATGACGCATGACGAAGGATATTGGATTTCGATTGCCGAAAGCCTTAAAATTTCAGTTAGGGCATGTAGTATACAAAATAAACTGATGACTTTTTTTACAACGCGCGTTTGACTAGTCTTCACTCATAAACTTATTTGTCTTTACTCACACATGCATTCGCCCCAACCAACAAATTAACCTTAAAAGACATACATTTTGGGAAAGGAAAAGTAAAAAAGTAGAAATGAAACTTGTTGGAAGGTGCTTTACTTACAAATACCATCCCATGCATATTTATTTACATAAGTGCCATTTAAATTTCCCTTGTATTACCAATCGGTGTAGAGTGTGGAGTGTGGACTGTCCTGTGGGTACAATATCTAAGGACAAATGCATGATGTGTGCAATTAACCTTAACCAATTCTTCTTTAAGAAAAATTAACCATAACCACCAATCAATTCAATTCATTAGATTTTTTGTTTTTTCTATTATCAATTTAAATTTTAGCTCAATAGTAATAAGTAATTCTATTTTTATTTTATATATATATATATATATATTTTTTTTTTTTTTTGTTTCTTTGCCAAACTGAAATGCATTTTATATCTTATTCACAACTTCAATTTTGAGTCATTCTCTTTTTCTTGTCCCTAGTAAGAAACTGTTTTAGGCTTTTGGCAAGTAGTTCATGGAAACTTCACCTTAGGTGGGGTAACAAGCCTATTGAAAATCCATTTATAATACTTTAACAAGCATGTTGAAAACCCATTTATAATACTTTGAACAAAATGATTATAAAAAAAAATAAATAAATAAATAAAAAAAAACTATTTTTGAAAGGATCATGTCGATGAGCCTTGATTTAAACAGCACTTCCTCTTCTCACAAGTGTGGGTGAAAGGTGAGATCATGGGATTAAAGCTCATCGGATGTGTTTGCAACTTACTAATAGAGAGAGAAAAACTAAAAAAATATATTAGACAAACTCTTAGTTGGTGTGATTAAATTCTTCTATTTCTACTAACCTATTTGCCTTAGTAATTGAAGAGATGATCATAATAATTTTTTTATATTTTCATATTTGGCATATTATGATCATAATAACAAAACCATTAGAAGTCTAAAAGTAATAAAAACGCATAACATTAGTTATTAGATACATACTTGTCTTTGCAATGCCATCTAGACAAAAGAGTCACTATCAGTATAATTAGTGGCAGAGCCAGGATTTCAGTTTAGTGGGGCCAAGATTAAAATAAAAAAAAAGCCTAAAATAATTAATCGATGTTAATAATAAAATTATAAACAACAATAATTGTCATACAAAATCTTTTAAAATTTAAATAATTGTAAAATAAATAAACAATTGTAAAATATTCTTGACGATCAATCATCAAAGTAAGAGATTAATCTATAGACATCAAGTTTAGACATTTAATTTGATTCCTCAAAATAAATTGAGAAAATAAATTTCAACTTTTCTTTCTGTATTCTTCTAATTATTTAAAATTTGGATTCTTGATAAAACTCTATGAAAATGCAAGAAATGAAGGATAAATAAATAATGGATGTTTTACTGCTTTAGTACCGTACAAGATATTATTATTATTATTATTATTATTATTATTATTATTTTGTGTAAAGTTTGAGTTCCATGTGATTAAACTGAAATGAAAGAAAAGAAATTTGGATAAGTAAAAGAAAAAAAGAAAAAGGAGGAGTTTGGTGGCATTTATATTATGCCGGTTTGGATAGCACTTCATCTCACTGAATGTGGCGTTGCGTTTTCAATTTTTTTTTTTTTTAAGCCAGAGTTATTAACTTTTGAGGGACAAAAAGTATTGTGCGTATACTATTCACGCATTAAAAATATTAAAAATGGGTCTCACGATACTATTCATACATTTAAAAATTATTTTGCTACAGTGTTTTTAGTAACAATAAGTTATATCTAAACGGACCCATTGTGTCAGGCTCATTGTTTGATGGCATTTGTACTGCGTAAACAAGTTTGGTGGCATTTATATTGTGTCGAGCTCATTGTTTGGTGGCATTTATGTTGTACAAACAAGTTTAGTGGCATTTACATTGTGTCAAAGCTCAAATTATTGAATACTTTGAGAATACCATAAATCAGCACTCTCTCTCACATGAATTGTGGGTCCTATTATAATTAAATTTATGATGGGACTCACAATTCGTGTGAGAGAAAAAGTACGCATTTATGGTACTTTAAGAGTACTCAATAATTACCCCATTGTTTAAAGTGGAAAGAGTTGTTTGAGTAATACCACAAAATCTCATAATATTTTTACAATAAATTAAAGTATCAGTACATCATTGGTCAAAATAAAAATAAAATATATCTATTCTGAGATCTATCCCAACTAAAAATACAAGTGCTGTAAAAATATTGTAAAAATTTGTTGTGTTTTTAAACTTTTTCAAATAGAATTGTTTATTTTATTTATTTCATGTTAGGGGTTTGGTTTGCTTAGTAGAAAAATATGAATGACTTTTTTTGAGAGGAGTCGGGCAGATGCCCCCCTCGCCCTACCACCTTGTGAATCAAATGTGAACCATTGAATTGATTTCAATGGGGTGAATGAAAAATTGCGTGTTATTGGTGATCCAACACTTTGAATAGAACAAACCTAACATACACAACTTAATAGAACAAACCCAACAACCACATATCATTCTACATATTGACATGAGAGTTCCGTGAGATTGGCCTTGATCTGTCATGGAACAATCATATTGCCCAGATTATATTGCAATATTACTTAAAATACTTTTTAACCTTTTAAATTATTGTGTTGATCATCATTAGAATTATTGGACGCTAAATCAAATATGCAACTGTAGTTTAGTTCTAGTGTACTCATATTTTGCTTCAGGATTCATTTCAACCCGCAGAGACCTAGAATTTCAAGTTAAGGGGCCAAAGTATAAGAAAAAAAATTAAGACCACATAGGTCCCATATAATATTAACAAACTATCCACCAAAATAAATACACAAAATTATTGTTTCTTAATATATTAAGATGTAATTATCTACTAACAATAACAAAATAATACAAAATAATATTGTTCATTAGCTATTGCAAAAAAAAAAAAATATTTTTTCACAAACCAAAAATTATATTTGCTACTTTAATGTAACATTTGAAGTGTCTCATTCAGTAGTATTTTTGGTACTTTAGATTATAAATACTAAATATTTAACATTTAAAACGCTAATGGAATGCTAATACTTTAATACTGGGAGCCCCTGATCTCAACGGAAAAATACACCTGGATAATAGTGAATGACAAAGCAATGAATAATCTGACTTTTCTGACAACGCGCAATTGACTAAATCTTTAGTCTTCACTTGTAAACTCATTGTCTTTTCTCACATATGCATTCGCACCAATCAACGAATTAACCTAAAAAAAAAAACCATACATTCTGGGAAAGGAAAAGTAAAAACGTAGAAATGAAACTTGTTGGAAGAAGCTTTACTTTCAAATACCATCCCATGCATATTTATTTACAAAAGTGCCATTTAATTTTTCTTTGTATCATCAATGATCAATCGGTGTAGACCGGAGAAATTATAGGGTACTCTTGAAAACCATGTTACTTGTCCACAATTCCACTAAAAAATTTTTATTATTTATCCACCATGTGGATCTTATAATTTCTCGTAGACTGTAGCGGTGAATTGTGGCATGAAATATGTAAGGACAAATGCATGATGTGTGCAATTAACCTTAACTAATTCTTCTTAAACAAAAAAAAAAAAAAAAACCATAACCACCAATCAATTCACTTCATTAGATTCTCTTCAAAAAAAAAAAATTCACTTCATTAGAATTTTTGTTTATTCTATTATCAATTTAAATTTTAGCTCAACAGTAATAAGTAATACTATTTTTATTATATATATTTATATAAATGTATATTGCAGTAATCCTGAAATGGTAAATCAATATTTACTGGTATAGAAATATTCTGTTCCTGTAATCAAAACCAATAGCAACAAGCAGTGAACACACTTTTTGTCACAATATCATGGTACAAATAGATTTTTATTTTAAAAATTAATTAAATGAGAATTTTCTACCTTGTAATTTATTTTGGATTTGAATTAGTTTGCTCAATTACAAATTTTGTCACACACGACAAAACTTATGTAACTAACATTTTGAATGAATCATCACAATTTCTAGTTTTGTCACACATGTACGATTTCAAAAGTATAAGTTCTAGAAGAAAGAAAGAAAAATGTAATCCAACCCAAAAATAACTAATTTACAAAGCAAGCATCATAGATTGAGATTTTATGTTTATCATCATCATGATAAGAAATCATAGCAATCCAAAAGATTATACAAGAAATCATTTGCATATTGAGAGCTATTTCACAAAGATTGTTTGGAAGAAGGTGTTCAAAAAAGTATGTTGGCTTTAGTAGAGATGTTTGAAGCTATGATGATAAGCGTAATTGGAAAATTAACAAACTACAAGTAGGGATTTTAAAACTACATTGTTGAGATTGTTTGGGTAGCTACCAACCCACCACATTTAGTTACATAAAATTCCAAAACTTCACAATGGGAAATTTAATAGTGAAATTGATTTTTCATAGGCAGTGATGATATACACACACACTTTCATAGCTGGGAGAGAGAGAATTGAATATCAAGAAGTGTTAATTAAACTAAAACATATGTGGGTGCTACAAGTATTGATCTCACATACTGTGAATTGTGAAAGGAAGGTCTCATGAGATCGTATCAACAGATACCCTCCCCTAAGTAAATGAGTCTATATATTAATTGTCGTATATGCGTTTAATGTATTTAGTCATCAATGATACATCTATATAACCTAATTTTTTTGTATTCTTATAAATTCATTAAGGTTTTTTTTTATAAATCAAGCTAAAATAAGGAATATCTTTGTATAAGCTTATATTCATGCGGCAGTTGGTTTGGAAAATATTTGTAGTTTTTGACAATCCTCACATATATTTCAATATTGTCATATTTGGTTATTGAATATATGATTGCTTCCTACCTTATGTCTATGCTTGATGTCCATTTGCAAATGTGTCACTTATAAAATAATTACTTTGAAATCTATTGGTGGTATAAATACCATTAGTTATACTTTCTGTTTAATTTTCACTTTACTGATTGTATTAATATTATCAAAATATGTACAAGACATGCGCTGAATGTTGCCATGTTTCCAAGATGCTAGTAATTTGCAATAGTAAGGAATGTAATTGAACTTGAATTTGACTTATCAGGTCTATTCTGTGGTCAAATCTTTGCCTTCTAATATGTCCACCAGGCATCTATTGAAGTCACTTGTAGTGACATTAGTTACTAAGCATTACTGCATTAGAATCCAAAGATGGATGCCTTTGTAAGATTCTACATATATAATGCAAAGATGGATGCCTTTGTAAGATTTTATGTATATAATGCAAAGATTTTATATTATATATAGCTTGGATACCAAGGCTACAGAGAAGCCGTGTATTGGTAGAATCTGAGCATCTAGCAGCCACACTAAACTCAATCAAGCAGTGCACAAGGGATAATGCAACTACCCTGGAAGACATAAGGATCCAAATGGCCATGGTCCACCACGTACACTTCAGAGTGGCTCCTCGACCAACAATCAAGGTAGTCCAAAGCTGGCGAGAGAGGGGACTCAAATCTACACTCAGCATCATATGGCCCTAATTCTATCTCTTTGCTAAGTACCAAAAAGGATATATATATATATATATATATATGTATATATTTCATTATTCCTTACATTTATGTATTTCTTAAAGATAATTAAAGATAAATAATTTGATACATAAATCAAGTTAAATTTTCTAAAATAACTATTAAATATTTTTGAATTATGTTCTAGAATTCACATCCAGCGAACTAAAAAATATAACATTTAACACTCCAAAAAGTTACTTTATCTACGTTAATACACCACTCAACATTTAACAATACACTTTACATCTCATTCTTTATTTTAGCATACCACACCACCATCAAGACCATAGAAATAATTTAATGGGCTTTTTTCTATATCAGCGTGTCATCCATGGGCCTCTCGTACGCCATCCATCAGAACCACATGTCAACCTTGCACGCACATCCATGGGAACCCTACACATCCATGTCCATGGGTACCTTGCGCCACACCATTTTGATACCACTTGTTGGTGAGATAAACACTTTATCAAGTTTCTTTGAATAATTAATATAATATATAGAGACATACTTTGACCCAAAATGGTCTAAGTGTAATGTGTATGTGCTTAATTATGTTATATTAATAACTTATTTTTCTCATTATTATTTAATGTGAGACTTCACTCATACGTGCACGCCCAACATACTTTATTCACAACTTTGATTTTGATTCATTCTCTGTTTTATTTTATTTTTTTTTGAGAAACATTTTTTTCCGGTAAGAAATTGTTTTAGGCTTTTGGCAAGTGGTTGCATGGAAACTTCACCTTAGGTGAGGTAACAAGCCTATTGAAAAGCCTTTTTTTTTTTTTTTTGACAAAGAAAAGCCATTTATAAATTATAATACGTTGAACGAAATGATTAATATTGTTGAGCCATGATTCAAACAACACTTCCTCCTCTCATGCTCCTCTCACAAGCGCAAGCGTGGGTGAAATGTGAGGTCATGGGATTAAAGCTCATCGGATGTGACATTGCGTTTGCAACTTGTAAAAGTAGGGAAGTGAAGTCCCACTTCCGCGAAGATTCCATGGTACAAACCTTAGAGACAAAACAATAAATATTCTGACTTTTTTGACAACACGCAATTGACTACTTCGGTCTTCGCCCCAATCAACAGATTAAACACTAAAAAAAATGAAAACATACAAATAAAAGAAGATAAAGATGAAGTTTCAAAAAGTTCGGAAAGGACAGGTAAAAAGTGGAAATAGAGACAAGGAGTCAAGTGGGGAGGGAGGGTAGCTTTTCAATTTTTAAGCTGAAATGAAACTTCTTGGAAGGTGTCTTACTTAAAAATACCATTGCATGCATATTTATTTACAGAAGTGCCATTTTTTTTTATTGAATACAATATGGGAGGACAAATGCATGATGTGTGCAATTAACCATAAGCAATTCTTCTAAAAAAATTAACTTCATTAGAATTTTTGTTTATGCCATTATCAATTTAAATTTTAACTCAATAATAATATGTAATAATATATTTTTATTATATATATTTATATAAATGTATATTGTAGTAATTCTAAAATGGTAAACCAATATCAAAATAGTCTGTTGTAGCAAAACTAATATCAACAAGTAGTAAACAAACTTTTTGTCACATTATCATGGTACTAATATAATTTTTTTTTTTTGAAAAAAATAATAATTTGGCTTTGAATGAGTCTGCATGATCACAAGTTTTGTCACACACGACAAAACTTATGTTATTAATGGTTTGAATGAGTCAAACACAATCACTAGTTTTGTCATACACGTACAATTTCAAAAATTCAAGTCTTAGTAAAAAACAATTATGTAATCCAACCCAAAAATGACTTAGAGTATGATGAAGGATATTGGATTTAGATTGCCAAAAGCGTTAAAACTCAGTTAGAGACGTAGTATATAAACTAACAAAGATAGACGAAGTGACATGAAGTAAAATTGTTTACAAAAGTTAAGGGGAAAAAAAATAAACATTTTAAAGTTTACTAAAATTGAACTTCTTAAAATTGAACTTTTAGTAAACTTTAGAGATCAAAACAATTTTGTAGTCTATTTTTTATTCTGGATATCTAACAGAAACAAATCATTTATGTAACTAATCTACTAAGCAAGCATTAGATTCTAAGTTTATCATCATCATCATGATAAGAAATCAAAGCAATCCAAAATATTATACAAGAAATCATTTGTATATTGAGTGCTATTTCACAAAGAGAGTTTGGAAGAAGATGTTCAAAAAAAATATGTTGGCTTCGTAGAGATGTTTGAAGCTGCGATGATAAACCTAATTGGGCAATTAACAAACTACATATAGGGATTTTAAAACTACACTGTTGAGATTGTTTGGGTAGCTACCAACCCACCACATTTAGTTACATAAAATAAAATAAAATTCTTGTCACAAACTAATCGCACCCACATTTAAAAAAAAAAAAAAAAATCATTTCATAACTATACCTCTTTTTATAATTTTTTTTTTTTTAAAAAAAAAAAATTATAAGACCTCTTTTTATCTATACTTTTAGATTGGAGGGACTCTCCTTTTTAGTGTCGCCTTTGAGCTAAAGATAAAGGTAATTGAGGCACTTCTGAAGAATAAAAATAAAATAAAGGAAATTGAGGCAATCATCTTAAGATGGCATTAAACCCCCATATTTTTATACTTTTCCTCACTCATCTTGACCACAATGTTCTAATTTAATTGGCCATCTAAATGGAAGTAATTAAAGTGCAATCAGGTACGCAGTGAGTGGTTGTCTACTCAGTCATATTTTAGATAAATTCTCTAGCCATACACACCCTTGGAACCCCAAAACTTGACCAAGCCTAGTCTCTGCCAACTTAATAGAATTCTTGTCGCCTTGAATTTCTCCCTTTAAGTTTAACATTCTTTATGCAAGAAAATCAAATGCTGCAACTCATTTATCATTAGAACTTCTTAGGCTAAAATGGGTATTTGCCCATTTCGCCAAAATTTTTCAGCAAAATGCCCACGTTTTGAAACTATCTAGCAAAATGCCCACGTTTTAAACTCAATTTTCTAAAAATTGAGTTTCAATGAAAAACTCGATTTTAAAAAAAATTGAGTTATGTGAAATCAAACTTTTAAAAAAAAAATTATGTAAAATTTCTCACATTACTTGATTTTCATCAAATCGAGTTTTTTTTTTTTATTGAAACTCGATTTTCTAAAATTTGAGTTTCAAAACAGGGGCATTTTGCTAGATAGTTTCAGAACATGGGCATTTTGTTACATTTTTTGGGCGAAAGGGGCAAATGCCCATTTTGACCGAACTTCTTATGTTATTGAATGTATGATTGCTTCCTACCTTTTGTCTGATGCTTGATGTCCATTTGCAATGTGTCAGTTGTAAATTAATTACTTTGATATCTTTTGGTGTGTATAAATACCATTAGTTATACTTTCTGTTTAATTTTTACTTTACTGATTGATTGTATTAACATTATCAAAATATGTACAAGATATTTGCTTCTCATATGTCCAGGCATCTATTGAAGTCACTTGTTGAAACATAAGTTACTAAGCATTAGAATCCAAAGATGGATGCCTTTGCAAGATTATATATACTATTACGTCGTGGGAACTAATTACTTTTGGAACTTCCATAGAATTCTTATTAAAATTTCCTGATTGTTATATTTAATTAGTCGCAGACCCATACGATACGTGGGAATAAATAATTATTTTATAATTTTAATATAATGTATAATTTTTTCTCTCTAAAAATTAAACAATTTATATTCGGTTCAATTAGGTCTACTTTGGTCCCATTTGATCCAATTTGGTCCACTTGTTCAATTTCGGTCCTCTTCGGTCCATTTTGGACTAATTGGGCCTTGATTGATTCTTTTCATATGTTGCATTTTCAAGTTTAGCTCAAAAATTCATTTTATTTTCTTCTTAATTTTTGGGTAGAAAAGTATGAATATTTTATTATACTTGGGCTAAACTCTTTAATTTTGAGTAAAACAATACAAATAAAATAGACATGAGAAATTAGAAATATGAGCCCTAAAAATGTAATAAAAATAATAAATATTTAAAAGTCCTATTTGGTCCATTTTGTCCTCTTCGGTCCACATTGGTCCTATTCTTTCCACTTTAATCCTATTCAGTCCATTCTATCCACTTTGGTACTATTCAATAGACATTGGTCCCATTCGGTCTACTTTGGTCCTATTCAGCCCAACTTGGTCCTATTCCGTCCTATTTGATCCTATTCAGTTCATTATGTCCACTTTGGTCCTAACTTGTCTATTCGTTCTTATTCGGTCTACTTTGGTCCCCTTAAATCCTTTTCGGTCCACATTGGTACACTCTGTCCCATTCAGTCTACTTTGTTCTTGTCCGGTCCATTTTGGTCGTCCTTGTTCTCATTCGATCTGATTCTATTCCATTTGGTCCATTTCTATCCGCTTCAGTCCAATGGGACCACTTCGGTCCATTTTGGTCTACTTTGGTCCATTTTTGTGCACTTAAATATAAGGAAAATATATGTTTAGGTTGAGATCACCTATTATAAATCCAAATTTATTAAAAATATATATATAAATCTCAAACTCGTAATATCTAAAATCTTAAGCATATCATTTATTGTTACTACACTTTTGTTGAGTTACATTAACATAGCATTTCAGTTCACTTTGATTCAGTTAAATTTAATTGAAAGTCTTTCTAAGCATGAAAGCTATGAATATACAAATTTAATTTTTAGGGAAATTACTCATTTGTTTTAAAGTCATTTCTTTTAAATGAATTGCATGAGATTGATTATACCTTCGAGCAAAATATATATAAATATATATATATATATATATATATATAAATATATATATATATATATATAATTTTTATTTAAATAAATTATTCAAAATTTTCATTCTCTTAATTGAGTTTATTATGATAATCAAAATTTTATTCTCTAATTATATGATGTTTTGGTTATCATATTGAATATTTATAGTTTATTCTTTAAATTTTATTTTAGATAATTTTTTCTCCCTAAAAATAAACAATTTCAACAAATAATTTCTGTAAGGTAAGAATTTGTGGATTCTACCCCACATCTAATTGTGTACTGATCGCGGTGCCTGGCGCGATGCGTTTTTGCCTTCGCACCGAGTGCAGGACCCAAGAGGCCACGGGCTTGCTGCTTGCGCAAGGCACCGAGCTTTAACTCGAATCCCACATCGGATAGAAAGAGTAATATGAGAAGAAAAAAGTAAAAATAAAAATATAGTTATAAACACCAAATTATCCAAGTCATGTTATATTATGTAATAAAATAACAATATATTATTATATACTATCTTTATAATGCAATAGTATAACATCTATGAAATCAAAGAGAAGAAAAAAAATATAACAACTTAAAAACATAACTTAATTATATCAACCCAAAGTAGAGTTTCAAATAATGCAAAAAATCATCAACCAAAGTAGAGATGCAAGAAAAATAAAATATTCCACCAAAAAATGAAAAACAAAATTTTGAGAGAGAGAAAGAGAAAGAAAACAACCTTTTGTGTGTGGGAAAATATGTATAAAATGAGAGAGAGAATTGTAAATTTATAGTAAGAGGAGGAAATAAGAAAAGCCAAAAATAAAGGAAGATAAAAAGATAGAGGAAAAGTGATATTAAGGTATATAGTAGTGGGAAGATGAAAAGGTAAAAGTGAGGGGAAAAGTTGGAGAAAGTATAATAATAAGTTGAAAAATTAATAAGAAAAAAAAAGTTAAAAATAAGAGAGAGAATGTTGGACATGGGTGGATGATGTGGCTCAATAGGAGCGTAGCAACAATAAATGTTACGCTTCAGCTTTTAGATATGTATATAGATATAAATTACTTAGTAGGTTATTCGGGATCCAAATAGCTGGGAAAAACAAAAGTTGGAACTCCTAGAGACTGCTCGCATTTTATTTGGTGAGTCATGTATCTTTTTATGTTGATTGTATACTAAGCATGCTGCAACGGTAGCTCTGGGAATATTTTCTAGGGGGTCATGAAATTCATGTTGAAGAGGTTGATAATGACCTCTAATAATATTTCTCATTTCATCTTGATCATTAAGATTATAAAATGAGATATTTTCTCGTAGCTCATGATCTGTAGGAAGATTTTTCAAGTCAACACAAGTTCTCTTAAAAGATGAATTTTAGATAGGAGATGAATCTTGTGCTCTATAGGGGTGGAAAAATTGGACACGACTTGCGAACCTGACATGACACAAAATTAACAGATTATGGGTTGAGGCTTAATAAGTTCGTAACATATTCGGGTTGACACAATAGTCCCGTTTGATAAACGGGTGGGTTAGTGTTCAACCTAGGAAACCCATTTGACCCATTTAATTAAATGAAGTTTTACCAATATACCCTTCAAACCCTAGGCACATAAACTTATTAGTTGTTGTGGTTTATTTTCTTTTACATATTGTGATTGATTATTTGTGATATTGAGATATGCTTTAGTTTTGAATGATTATTTGAGACGCAATTACTCATTAGTTTTGAATTTTATATTTAAAATATTTATTTGTTTGTTTTTCATGATTTTTTTTCTTCATTCTGATAAAATCTGATAAACAAGTTGACACGACGGACCTGTTTACTAAATAGGTCGTGTTAGGGTTGAGAAATCTTGATCTGTTTAATAAACATATCGGGTTAGTGTTGACTCATATAGTGGGATACACATGAGTTGACACGACACGAACCCGATACATGAACATGAATTACCACCCCTAATGCTCTATATAGTTGGCTAGGCACCATGAATTCAGTGGAGGGAAGATGTTGTTCATCCCCATTTTGGTTTTTTTTTTTTTCCTATGAAATTATCCTCTAAACACCATTGTGAACTTTGATAAAGCTGATATCTTCAACTAGAACTTGGATGGCTAGGCTATATCTTTCCAGAAAACATAAAGCTGAGTTTGTCATTTTTTAGTCTTTGTATGTGTTTGGTGTTAACTATAGAGCAATGTGCCATACCCTAGACTATTTGGAAGAACACACAAAATTACATTTGAGGAAAAACTTCCATACCTCCATCAAGCCCTTCGGACGGTTTTAGTCCAAACGAGCTCCAAGGACAAAAACTCTTTAAGGAACTAGGACCCAACCCCAACAAGAGTACACTATACTACAACATTACTTTCATTTAGGGAATACATATTACATGGTAAATCCTCATACTTGTTGGAAGTAGTCATCTAAGACTTATTAACTATTAAATAAAGATGTAGTAGTCTAAGATGAACAATCTGGGATGGCTGCCTTCATAATGAAAAATTGCAGGCCAATTGATCACAAAGGGATGCTTCGATCTCCTAGTACGTTCAGAGGAAGGACACTTCACACCTCCTCTCTACTGACAAGAAGAGAAATACTATACATAGCCTGGAGACAGGGCTACAGAGAAGCCTTGTATTGGTAGAATCTGAGCATTTAGCAGCCACACTAAACTCAATCAAACAGAGCACAAGGGATCATGAAACTACCCTGGAAGACATAAGGATCCAGATGGCCATGCTCCACCACGTATACTTTAGAGTGGCTCCTTGACCAACAAACAAGGAATTCCAAAGCTGGCGAGAGAGGGGACCAAAATCTACACTCACATCATATGGCCCTAAATCTATCTCTTTGCTAAGTACCAAAAAGAAAAAGAAAAATTATATACATATATATATCTTGCATTATTCCTCACATTTATGTCTTACTTACATATAATTAAAGATAAATAATTTGATACATAAATCAAATTAAATTTTCTAAAATAATTGTTAAATATTTTTGAATTATGTTCAAGAATTCACATCCGGTGAAGTAAAAATTTAACATTTAACACTCTAAAAAGTTACTTTATCTACTTTAATACATCAAGTAAAAATACACTACATCTCATCCTCTATTTTAACATATAAAACATTAAAATAATATAAATAAACAAAATTTTAAAACCAACCACACCACCACCATTAGGACCATAGCAACAACCACAACAACCACTGCCACCGCCACCACCACCACCACCCACACCCGCATCCCCCAACTACCATAATCCATACAAAGTCACAACCTACCACACCCAAAACATAATGGCCATCCAAAACCACCGTCGCCACCACCACCACCATGACCGCCACCCAAAATCAAATCACAAACCCACCAAACCCACATTATAACCACTAACCCAACCTAGCTACAACTACCAACCACCAAGCAACCCAGCAAAACATAGAGGTCTCACTCACACAAACTTATATTGGTGGCGACAACAAAACCCAAGTGAGCCACCAACAAGTGACGATCACCACCACACCCAAAATCACAATAACCAACCTCAACCCAAATCGAATCAAATTTGAGGCAGGAGAGGAATTTAATGTGGTGGAGAGATGGGTTTGCTGATCTAAAGCAGAAATCTAAGATGACCTTGGTGGTTCGTAGTGGAGAGGAGGTGGTGAGAGGAGGAATAAAGAGAAAGGGGTGAGATAGAGAGATGGAGTATACAGGAGAGAGAAGAGACTGGGAGAGAGAAAGAGAGAAGCACAACAGAGAGAAAGAAAGGAATTAAATAATAGTAACAAAGATCATTGTAGCATGTTGCTTGTTTTTTTAAGCTTTGGCACCTTTGATGTAGCATAATTTTTGACGTTTGGGGTACCAAAATAATTATTTCAAATTTTTATTTTTAATAGCTTATTAGGACATCATACCTTGACTTTAAACATTTAAGTAACTCCTAACATGAGATTTAAATAGAAAACTCTCATTATTGTTGTTCCAAAAGTGTGAAATTTAAATTGGCATCATTAAAATTAATTAAGGAGTTTAATTTGTCACTGTTAGAGCTGCCCAAAAGTTTTACTAGGGCTATAGCCGAACTTTGTCGAGTGGTGAATGTTCAAGCTCAGCTTGACAAAAAAACTAAAATGTTCAAGCTTGGCTTAAGCTTGAATCAAGCCTACAAATAAAGTTCAAAAAATTATTGAACATTAAAAATCAAGCCTACAAATAATTTTCACAAGATTTGCATTTGGGTTTAATAAACAAACCTAAAACGTGGGTTCTAATTAGTTTAACTAGTAAAATCTCTGATAATTGAATAAGAGATCTGGGGTTCAATTCCCACCTATACCAAAAATCGATAAAGAATTACCATCAGGAGCAAACACTATAACTTAAAACTCTCTAAAAAAAATTAAACAAACCTAAAACCAAAACTTAAGCTTAATTTATTTATAAATAAGCAAACATGAATAAACTTTTTATCAAACTAAGCTTGAACTGTTTATAAATAGTTTAGTTCATTTACTGTCTTAAATTCAACCCATCGGTGAAAATTTCAATTTGTTTCACCCATTGATTTGGTCAAAAGCAAGTTGTCATTTATAGATGCATTAACCTATGTACTCCGTTAGATGTCCTGTTAAGAGTCAACCTAACTATTTGGTCGACATTATTCGTGGTCGTGGGTTTTCAGGCGGCAAGTCAATTTAAACACCGCTCCTTACCTAAATTAAGGTTTTTTTTTTTATTTTTTTTTTTATAATCTTTTTCAAATTGCATTTGGCAATGGTACACAACCAAGAAATTTCTAGAACTTTATCAAAAAAAATTTGGTAAAAATGTAAAACTGACCCTTTAACTTTCACTCTTTTTCATTTCAGTCCTCTAACTTTCAGTTTTGTCAATTCAGTCCTTTAACTTTCAATTTTTGTCAATGCAGGATTCCGTTAAACCCCAGTTAAGGCTGCCGTTAACTTTCAGTTTTTTTTTTTTTTTTTTTTTTTTTTTTTTTTTAAAATTTTAAAATTAAAAGAAAAAGAATCTGTAAAAAAAAAAAAAAAAAAAAAAATTTAAGGGGAACGTCGACGTCGTTCCCCATACCTTAAATGTTTTTTTTTTTTTTTTTTTTACAGATTTTTTTTTTATTCCGAAATTAAAAAAAAAAAAAAAAAAAAAAAAAAAAAAAACTGAAAGTTAACGGCAGCCCAGTTATGGAGTTTAACGGAATCCTACATTGACAAAAATTGAAAGTTAGAGGACTGAATTGACAAAACTGAAAGTTAGAGGACTGAAATGAAAATGAGTGAAAGTTAAAGGGTCAATTTTGCATTTTTGCCAAAAAATTTCTAGAACCACTTGGAGAGAACGTACAGTATAATTTCCTAGAAAGGCGAGAATACAACTCTTCATCGTCTCCACCGCTGCTCTCTCGTAAGTTCCGGATCACACGCATCCCATTACGTCATTGAGTCGGCATACTACGTCTTCCCCTTCTCCCTCATTCAAATTTCTCTCCAATTTCATCGTCTCCCTAATTCTCTCTCATAGTCTCTCTCTTTTTCTTTTACTCACATCCATCCAAAGATGCAGATCTTCGTGAAAACCCTAACAGGAAAAACCATCACCCTGGAGGTGGAGAGCTCCGACACCATAGACAACGTCAAGGCCAAGATCCAGGACAAGGAAGGCATTCCCCCGGACCAGCAGAGGCTCATCTTCGCCGGTAAACAATTGGAGGATGGCCGCACCCTCGCCGATTACAACATCCAGAAAGAGTCAACGCTCCACCTCGTGTTGAGGCTCCGTGGAGGCATGCAGATCTTCGTCAAAACCCTAACGGGAAAGACGATCACCTTGGAGGTAGAGAGCTCCGATACCATCGATAATGTCAAGGCCAAGATCCAAGACAAGGAAGGGATACCTCCGGACCAGCAGAGGCTCATCTTCGCCGGAAAACAGTTAGAGGACGGCCGCACCCTCACCGATTATAATATTCAGAAGGAATCGACTCTGCATCTGGTGTTGAGGCTCCGTGGAGGTATGCAGATATTCGTGAAGACTCTGACTGGGAAGACGATTACTCTAGAGGTGGAGAGCTCCGATACGATTGATAATGTGAAGGCGAAGATTCAAGATAAGGAGGGAATCCCCCCGGATCAGCAGAGGCTGATCTTTGCTGGTAAGCAATTGGAGGATGGGAGGACTCTTGCAGATTATAACATTCAGAAGGAGTCCACTCTTCATCTTGTTCTTCGTCTTCGCGGTGGCCAGCCAGTAATTCTCCGAAGGTTTAATGTGTTTGAATTGGGGTTTACTTAATGAGTGTAGTTGTTGAAAGTTATTTTAAGAACTCTGTGTTGTGGTTTCATCAATGTATTTTATAATATATAATTTAAATAATAGTACCTTTGTGTCCAAATTTCTGTGTTTTCTATGGTCTTGTGATGTACTACTCGATGCCTTAATTCAATATGATTAATAGAAATGTTCGATGAATAGAATGGACCTTCAAATTGGTCCTCAAATAGCTAGGTGAAATGCCTCCCTAGGCATATTGGAATTATGGTTTGGATGATTAGAGCTTTTAACTGCCAAGAGTGTTGTTGAAAAGATTAGCAGCCTCTCATCACAGATTCACAATAACCACTGTGTTATCTGTTGCTAATGTCGAGATTGTTCCTGTAATGCATTTATAAGTGAAGTGAAAGCATTTTAGTTAGATCTTCTAGTTCTGTGCTTATGTGATATTGGGTATTGTTATAGTGTTTTATTTGCTTCATTCTTGGGGGAGGGGGGTTTTTAACCTGGACATCTTCCTGGGAAACATCAATTGGCTACAAGCTTATTTGTGATATCATGTATGTCGTAAGGTTCCTGTTCTACTTCTGTGCTGATAAATCAAATGATATGATAGCAAACTTATATTTAGAAAAACCATTTTTATATAGTTATATCTAGTTTTCTAGATTCTGGCAGTACATATAATAGTATGCTACATGGATAAAACTAGTAGTTCGGGTTATGGACTATTTGGTTCCTATAAGAAGTGGTTTTTAAGTATGCTTTCCTTAGTTCTTTCGTGAATCTGTTCTGCTTTAACTAGTTATTTCGATTCTGAATAGAAGCATGTTTAATTATCTGTGTTTGGTTCAAGATTTTTTATTTGATGAAATTTATACTTGGTGCTTTTAATGTCAAGAATACAATTGTATGATATTTTTTATCTATATAGCATTTGTCTCCCTTCCCTATTCAAAGTGTTAAGCCACTTAAATTGCAATTTCTTTGAGCTATTGCTCTGCTGACAGCCACATGCTACTTGTGAGACTGTTGGTGAGTGTGATTGATTGGTTTGGAGTGCGTTGATTTAGTATGTACATGTGTATTTGGATTCTTATTCTCATTAGGGGATGATTGTGTCTTATGAAACAAGACGGTCGTATAAAACAGAACAAAACATGAAAATTTTGTAGATGAATATCAAGTACCCATAATTAAGTGTTGAAATTGAAAATGTTTTCCTATCTTCCAAATCCGGTAGCTTTCGATATTATATTGTTCTAGAGAATTGTTGAATTCATTTGGTTTGGGAAGAATAATTGCTTTGGTAGTAGAGTGGTGCTTGATGCTTACATTGTTAAATAAGTGACTTCCTAGTGCTAGAGGAGAATGTCCTGATCTTTATGATTTTCTATTGTTATTCTTTTTTTGATAAGTGATTCTCTATTGTTATTCCTACAATGACTTATAAAATGTCCTCCTTTTTTCTTTTCTTTTCTTTTTTTTGTATGTAATGAATTTGGCTTGTCATGATTCCAAAATTTCCTCTGTTATATTCATTCGGTACCTTGGATTTTTGGCAGTTCTTATTAGTATATTTTTTTTCCTCTGTAGGAAGTCTGCATTCGGCAGTTACTTTTATGTATGTACACTCTTATGTTTCCCCTCCCTCAGGTAAAGTTTAGCTCCAAACTGGGATGGAGCTATCTCCTCCCCACCTACATGGTGATTTATAAGATTATTTATGTGTATATTTAAACAAGTCTCATAACTTATTAAAAAAGTTATGTGATCAAAACTACACGAGTGGTTTCTTCAATCACCACATTGAGTTGGAGCAAGATAGCTCCAAACTAGTTTGGAGCTAATTCTTTCCTTTGCTCTAAGGGGTGGCTGAGCGCCATGATGGTCTTCCTTTTTATTATTCCTCTCCTGAAACAATCCTCTAAACACCATTGTGAACTTTGATGGTGCTGATATCTTCAAATATAAATCTTTCCAGAAAGTTTTATCGTTTTTTAGTCTATGATTGGTGTTACATAAATGAACAAAGATACAGTGTGTTGCCACACCTACAGAATGGCTGCTAGGCAGGCTGGTGACTGTCTTCTGGTTCCAAAGTCTGTTCAGACCTCTAGATCTCTATCTCTACATTACCTTTTTTCCTCTTTATTTTTATATAAGTTTTTTTTCACTTATCTGTAATTTTTTAATCTAGCTATTGTCAAATGAGAAATCTATTGAGTGAACGTCACTTTCATGCTGAACATGAAATGAATGACGAGATGAAGGCGAACTCGGCTCATGAGAACTGCTCTCTTCTTGTCCATGGTTTCTTTGGTTCTTGGGCAATGATATCTGATCATGGTGGTGAGAGGATGAATGGGGGCCATTCATATCCCAACCTTCATTATTGAAATTGGACATCCTTTGCGTTTTATGAATGCTGTCTAGTTCACCTTGGTAGTGATGAAGAAGATGGACAGGAGACATGGAATGCATTGGGGTTTCTGGCGTACTGGTTGAATGTTGATTTTGTTTTATGTTTTTCTTTGCTTTGTGGTGCCACTTTCATAGTGCATTTGCCACTCTTTCGTTGAAGATTGTTGGCTTCATGGTCGAACCCATCTGCCATGGATCATTTAGATTTCTTTATGCCAATGAATGAAAAGATTGACAATCAACATGGAATAATACTTGGTAGATTAATAATTGAATTTTATTTCCTCTGCATATTTAGGGCAGCAAGTCTTACCTGTGTTACCAAAGCATATAGAGGAAGAGTCACATAGCTGCATAGTATCTGTATGAGGACCCTGCTCAAATGGCAAATATCACTGGCATCATTAAATTCAAATTTCATTCGTTTAGGGAAATGTCAGTATGAAACTCACCCCATAGATATCCGGATGATCACATCTTCTAACTTCTCATGAAAGCAAGATTTTAACCCAAATTGATGCTGATTGCATAGGAAATAATAAAAATCAATTTTGGGATTTTGTTAGGAAAACCAGTCAATTTTTTAAAACTAGAGTTAGTAGCTGGATGGTTTACCCAAGTCCACACAAAGAAGGCCAGTTGAAAGGCATTCTGCAAGAAAGAATGATCAGTAATGGATGAAAATATAAAGTGGATTAATGGCATACAATACAATATTTGATAGTAGTACCTGAAAGAGAACAAAGTGGATAAGATAAATAATGAGGCGAGGGCGATTGAACCAAAAAAGGTCATCACCAGGCTGAACTAGTGGAGTTCCTTTAACTACCCCTCCCCTCTCTTGAATTCTCAAACCCATCATGGTTATAATGACTTGTAGCTTTGTTCCAACCAGTAAAATTATCTACAGAAGCACCATATCAGCAATTAGATGTGTTTGCTGGAGTGTCCAACAAAGTGAATATGTGAAATGGACCAAGATGATGCTTACAATCAGTGGAAGGAAGGGCAGCCAAAGATAAGAATACCAACCTGTAAATTAAAAAATAAATAAATAAAAGAACAAGAAGAAGATGAATAACTTTTTTTTTTGGGGGGTTAAAAAGAGTAGGGGAATTTGAACTAATGTTATCTACATAGGGGATATCAGGTAGTGTCACTAAACTCTTGGCAAAGTTCTATGACTAATATGACGAGATGTTGTTTGTTTGTTTGTATCCTTCAAAGGGTAAAAGATTTTGGACTTTTATAGGTTTACATTGTACTAGTAATTACATTATACACATTTTGTGTGTCTACATTACAATGTAAGTTTACATTGCTAGTACAATGTAAACTAAGAATTTTCCAAAGATTTTTATTAGGAAACTTCTCCATTCAAATTACTAGCTCCTGTGAACGAGAATGTTGCACTCACCATTCTCTTGCCCTCCCCAAAAAATACAGTTGAAAGAAGAAAAAGAAAAGAAAGGCTTACCATGGGTATTAAATAGTAGAAACAATACGGCAAAAAACCAAATTGTTGGGCTGCAAGTGTGAAAAAGAATATCAATTGTCCTAATTAGTGAGAGTTCTTTCATAATGACACAAAAATCAAATGCTGCAATCTAGCCTCTATAAAAATATAAGTAGAATTCAATCTATACTTGATCCTACAAAACATTTGTCAATTATTTGGATGGCTCAACAGCTAAGAGCACGCACCTTATACCAACAACGACTTTGAAATCCTCTTCAAGTGACCTCTTGATGTATCTCTGGAAATTAAACTTTGTTTGACTCTCAGGTGCTAGATGTGCCTGAAGAAATCAATTATCAAATGAATCAAGAGCTCTTGGCAACAACAAAAAATGGCATTGTAGACTACAAGTATAGGAGGCTAGCTTACAACAATAAAACCATGGCGCAGGGTCAAGTAATCAACTTTGGGGACTGATCTAAAAAACTGTCGGAAGAAACAAACCTGCAAATTTGGAAAATGCAAATTGTATATAATTTTTTTTTTCTGGCTTTTAAAAAGTAATATGTAGACAAGCCTTTTTGAGTTTTTGGTGCTCACTGTCCATAGGAGGACTGATGATCGGCTCCAAAAGCTTAAGTGCCGCCGCCCAAACGATGTGTCCCTGGCAAACCTAAATCTTTCTGGGTCTGCATCACAAACCTCACTTTTTTTAATCACACATGCAGTATCATAAGACGTTCTTGTAAAAGCTTGATACTAAAGCTTGAGCTTTAATTTTGTGACGAACGGTTATCTAACCTAGTATCATTGTATTGCTAATTATCTATGAAATCTTTTGTTAGAAGTTCATATTTTGGGACAATCTCTTTTGATCTCATCTAACATTAGAGGAACGCAGAATAATTTATAACTAGGGATAAAGGTACATACAATATGTTTGCAACTTTGTAAGCAATGTTAAGGAAACAATTTTTTCATACTTGTTAGAGGTGTTAAATTGTAATTGAAACATTATTTTCACATGAAAAATATTATAATTTCTATTTATTTTTATATCACAAGACCTATTATATGTTGCTCTCATGGTACGTAGGTGAAACCTACCATTGGAGAAATGGTAGTCAGCTGTCCTTGTTTCCATTTCCCATGCCTTCCACTTTCTCATCTGCAAAAGGCAAAAAAAGTTCAGCAAAATGTTGCATTGATGAGAGAACGATTCAGATTGATTATTTATACCTTTGCTTTGCCTAAAGCCATAGTGATTATACAGTAAAGTACGTGGAAAACCGCAAGCACAAAGATGAAGATATGGAGTTGGTGGATGCCTTTCGCTGAGACAAAAGAAACTTTACCCTGCACATATTCACCCAAAATGTTTATATTATAAATGATGTGGTTGATTAGTATGCTTAGTCCCACATTTAGACGATAATAACAAAAATTATTGATTAATATTTATTATTGAGTCTAAATTTATTAACTACATTGGATAAAAAATAAAATGGTGTCCTGACATATTGTATTAGCAACTTAAAAAGAAATATGAGAATAAAAAAACTACATAAAACGTTTGGAGTAAAATGGTGTTTTTGTCATATTGTATTAGCAACTTAATTACAAAGATAAATGAGAATAAACTACATTAAATTCTTGGATTAAAAAGGGTGTCTTTGATATATTGTATTAGCAACTTACAAAGAAATATGAGAATATATCAAAACATGAGGAATGGTGACCCGCATGAAATGGGGAAGAAAAAAAAGGTACAAGTATAACTATATCGACTCCTACAAATTTCAGATTAAATATTACGGAGGCAAAATATTTCATGCAAAAATAATACTATGAGGAGGAAAATAATTCAACTTGCCTTGTCTGCGCATTTGTCATATCCTGCAGCAGCTAAAACACGTCGAGTATTACCACCGCCGCCAAAGTCTGAAATTGTTAGAAGCCTCCGGTGGCCATTCTCTTCGTCCTTGATTAGTTTTTTTTCTTGAATTTTATTACAGGGATGCCATGTTGCCCCAACAGCCTTTGTTATGCATATACTCGAAATGGGTCCTTGTCCAACTGTTAGGAGCAAGGATATGAACCCCAATAGCATAAGCTCTGAGAAAGAGATCCTTGAGTTAAATATATAATAGCTGACTCAAACTACAAATATTATGTTCTAAATTATATGTTTGATAATTAGAGATCTAGCAAACCTGATTTTATCTTTTCAAGAGCTTCATAAAGAGCACTTTTATGTCTCTTTGTTAACCACTGCAGGGTGCAAGAGGCACATTATCATTCAATACCAACCCAACTAATTACACTTATAAATAAAAACCATATATAATTGTATAAGCACTAGCTAGAGAGACTTCTAATATAGGCTTTACCTTTCCTATTAAGTGAATGACATGTTCAATGATGATAGAAACTACAACCAGCACAAAACACACTACTGCTACTGCCCAAGTTGGCGTTTGCTCCAAGGATTGTCCTCCCTCTGCTCCTGCCATCTACTACTATATTTTCTTTTTCTTTTGGCCTATAATAAGCTACCGTAAAAGAAATTTAGGGAGCAAAAGAATTGGCCTTTTTACCGATTCAACGAGTTGGTTGAGCAAGAAATAGTGAAATACATGTAGCAAGAGATGAAGCTATAGCTAGGTGACCACTGAAGCTTGCATTCCAATAGAGAGGTGAAGACTAATATATAGGAAAGAGTCCAAGGCGGGGCAGTTGGGAGACCTTGACTTTGACGTTAGCTGCGGGAATGGAAAGGAGACTGGGATTGAGACATGGAAATAATATGATTTTTTTTTTCTTTTTGAATTTAAGATAAATGAAATTGATATTATATCAATCACAACTAATGATCTCAACAAAACAAAAATGATGTCTTTCAGTATATTTTATTTTACAATATTTGTTTACTAGTCTCACACCACATTGGAATTTGTAATATATTTTTTAATTATAAGTCCTATTCCTTTTTCTTTCCTTTTTTTTTTCCTTTTTATTTATTTTCTTTTTGGGCTTAAATAAGCCTTATTCCATTTGCTTGATAAGTTCGTGTGGTTATTTACGATATAAATACATAGTTTTTTGTCATTTTTAACATGGCATTTTACAGTGTGATTTAGTCAAAAATTATCACCACATCGCATCTCAATTATGCAGTCACATTTGTAGTGTGGTGCAATTCGATTTAGTATAGTGTATAAAGTGCGGTTTGGTCGGTTTTGAGTTGGTATATTTTTCAAAATTTTATGGCCAATTACTAGTTTATTATTAATAACCATAACAATAAGTGTAAAAAATAATAATATGTGTAACAAAAAAAAAAAAAAAAAAATTCATAACAGATTAACAGTAAACTAAAAGTACCACAAATATATACAATAAATAAATAATCAATGTCAGTAAATCATACACAATTATACACCTGAAAGTGAGAGGGCATTGGTAGAGAAGAGTCAAAGGGTGAGACGGAGAAGTAAATGAGGTTTGAACTTTTGATTTTGTATTTAACTAAAACAAAGTTGTTTTTAACGTGAAATTGGAACACATTAATTAACACTGGTCTGACTACTTACTTTATATAATATTAAATTATTAGTATACATTTAATATATATGTGGGGCCTGAGGGCCTGGTGACCTCGGCCCACTTTACATCCGGCCCAGGGCCCATGCCGAGGAAGAAGGATCGTCCGAGGACGATGTATGAAGGCCTAAGCTCTAGAAATCCCCGCCGAGGATAACCCTGTCCTCGGTGGACCGAGACTAACTCCAGGTGGGGGAACAGGCCCAGGACAGGTTGTCACCTCCACACTAAATGCGCTCACCTAACCCTCTGGCCGCACTAATGGAGATGTGACTCCTGGACAGGGCAACATTGGTCATTGCAAATCACTTGAGTACTGATAAGGCAGCTGATGGGACGGACGGTCAGAGGGAAAGCGCATGGATGATCAACAGATGGAAGAAAGAGATAGGAGGAGGAGGATTATATAAGAGGAACCAACAGAGCAGTTAAAAGGAGGAAGGGGAAAAGAAAAAGAAAGGGGGATAAATGTCAAGCTCCTCGGATCAGTGCCGAGGAGCAACCTTAAAGGGGAACTTGGATGCGCCGACCTTCAACGGTGGTGAATCCATCATTGGGCTTCGTTCGTCTGTAAGGGCCAAGTTCTTCAACCCACTCTCTAAAAATGTATTGTTTGGGGCTTATTGGATCATTTTCCTTCTGATTTTCGAGGGCCTTTCCAAATTGAGTCCCTACAATTGGCGCCGTCTGTGGGAAGAATTTGTGCACTAGCAGGCGCAACGGACAATCGTTCCTAAGTAGCTAGTTTACGGAAGGTTAACAACAACGCTTTTGCAAAAAAAAAAAAAAAAAAACCATTGCAGAAAAGTAGAAGATTCAAAGGAAAAGGGAAGAAACATCGCAGTATTTTATTAAATGAAAAGAACATACAAGATACAAACAGAGGCTCAGACAGGCTTGTTTTAAAGCCAATTCTACAAACAGAGGCCCAGACGGGCCTGTTCTAAAGCTAACTAAAGGGAAGGGGGCTGAGGCAGGCCTGTTTTAAGGCTACCAACAACGCCCAAGTCGGTGCGGTGGTGCTGGCACGAAGAGAGGAGCAGATGCAAGGGCGCCTGACGGCCCTTCCCCATGATGTTCCCTTGATTCTCTTCCAGCCCCACGGTGGTTAACCGTTGGAGACGGCAACACTCGGGCACCAGACATGACGTAATCTTGCACACCTCCACCGACATGGGCGCAGCCCGGAGAAGGGCGTTATGTACTTCAGGGACCTCCCTCTTGGCCGCTATGCACGGTACCATCAGGATGACGCTCAAACTTTGCCACGCCGGAGATCTGACGCGGGCTATAGCCACAACGGCTCTCGGTCGAAGAAGCAGGACCGTTGGCCTGTGTGCCCACACTCCCATCCAAGGCAGTCCCATTTCTCCAAACTCTTATCACAATTCTGGCAGGGTTATTGAGGGGGCTCTGAAAGTTGATGGGACATGTTTCCTGTTTTATTAGGGGGTTCATGGAGTGTAGAGGGACATTTCCCCCCATATAGCCTTATATAGAGGATGGGAATTGATGGGAACTGATCTACGCAGAACTCGAGAGAAGGATTATCAGTGACATTAATCCTAACCAAATTCTAAGGCGGCTATCAACCGTTCGATCTGCATCAATCCACGAGGATATTAATGAGAGCGCGCCTCGCGTGTCGAAACGTCAAGTGTGGAATGCGAGCAGTCAGGAGGCGCCTCGTAACTGAAGAGGGTAGAAACTTGAACTGAAGGCGGGGTTACTGCCACGCGTAGGGTTAGAATTCCAAACCACCCTTGCCCAGGGCACTGCGGGGTCAAGGGTCCGGTCCACAGGATGGCCCACTTCCGACGAAGCAGGGCCGAGGCTATCATCACGCCAAAAATAATATTCCCAGTGCCGAGGACAAACTCCTTTACCCCATACAGAAGAACAGAAGTACTAGACAGAACCAAGGTCTTGCATGGTCCTCGGACCCAAACCTATGGGGAAACTAGCTACTTACAGAAGAACAGAAGTGTTAGACAGAACCAAGATCTTGCATGGTCCTCGGACTCAAACCTATGGGAAAACTAACCACTCAAATATACCTGGGTACTAGACAGAACCAAGGTCTTGCATGGTCCTCGGACCCAAACCTATGGGGAAACTAGCTACTTACAGAAGAACAGAAGTGTTAGACAGAACCAAGGTCTTGCATGGTCCTCGGACTCAAACCTATGGGGAAACTAACCACTCAAATATACCTGGGTACTAGACAGAACCAAGGTCTTGTATGGTCCTCGGACCCAAACCTATGGGGAAACTAGCTACTTACAGAAGAATAGAAGTGTTAGACAGAACCAAGGTCTTGCATGGTCCTCGGACTCAAACCTATGGGAAAACTAACCACTCAAATATACTTGGGTACTAGACAGAACCAAGGTCTTGCATGGTCCTCGGACCCAAACCTATGGGGAAACTAGCTACTTACAGAAGAACAGAAGTGTTAGACAGAACCAAGGTCTTGCATGGTCCTCGGACTCAAACCTATGGGAAAACTAACCACTCAAATATACCTGGGTACTAGACAGAACCAAGGTCTTGCATGGTCCTCAGACCCAAACCTATGGGGAAACTAGCTACTTACAGAAGAACAGAAGTGTTAGACAGAACCAAGGTCTTGCATGGTCCTCGGACCCAAACCTATGGGGAAACTAGATACTTACAGAAGAACAGAAGTGTTAGACAGAACCAAGGTCTTGCATGGTCCTCGGACCCAAACCTATGGGGAAACTAGCTACTTGCAGAAGAATAAAAGCATTAGATAGAACCGAGTTGTGGTACGGTCCACAGATGCAAACTTGAAGGACCGCTAATTGCCTTATGAGACTAAGTCCAGAACAGAACCAAGGTATTGAGCAAAACATTAAAGTATAACAAGTAAAAGGAAGCATCAATCAAAGAACCAAAAACAAACTATTGAATATATATTTCAAATAGAAAGTATGTAGTTTCGTTACAATGTCGCCAAGGCAAAAAGCAAAATGAAATGAAAAAGAAAACAAATAAGAGTGTCACATGCCATCAAAACGGGGTTGTCCAACGAGATGGCTTACTCCCCCAACTCAGTGAGCAGCTTGTCTTGAGGAGCCAGTTGAAAGGCTTCGTCTAACACATAGGGACCCTGACTCGGAGGGGCTACTTCAGAGGACCCTTCCACGGTAGGAGGGATCTGAGGGACAGTGTGTGTGGCTTGGGAGTCAGTAGGAAGCCTCACCACATATTGGGGCACTTCTTGACTGTCGGTTCCAGCCCCCTCCAACGCTCCACGGGCTCAGCCTCCTCAAAAGGCCTGTCGGCTGAAGATGTGTCCTCGGCAGTTTTGGTCTGACTTTCACCTGCCGCTGGTAATGCAGACTCCTCCTCGGAAGTAATGGGGATAACCTCGCGAATTGCGGGGGGGTAATATACTCTCTCTGCCCCCCTAAGGTCAGATGAGGCATCAACTCCCGCCTGGTTGAGGGCTTCACTCCAGGTCTGGGAACAAAAGTGCCTGCACACTTCAGGGACTTGAGCCTTGAAGGTAGCTTTAGTCTTAGCCACCCCCTCAACAAAGGCCTCCTCCTCCGCCTGTTCTACGGAATGCTCAGTGTCTATTCTCGCAAACACAGCCTCTTCTTTGGCCCTCACGGCCTCGTCCCTAGCATACTCGGCAATACCCTTCGCCCTGACTTCTTCGGCCAGTTTCTTCTTCAGGTCGGCGATGTCCTCTGTGGCAGTCCGCAGTTGGCCCTCAACATCCTGCAAGCGCTTTGTCTGATCCTCGGCCTGCTTCGTAGCCACGACTAGGTCAGAGGCCGCACTATCTCTAGCCTTTGTCATCTCCTCCAGATTTTCAATCGCCTTCTTGAGATCTGCCTCAGATCTCTTAAGGGTACTTGCAACCTTCAAGAACTTGTCGGGCTCCTACGCCAGAGCGTTACTCTGGCCATCGACCCCCTCATCCAGCCTGAAAACAGCCTGGATAGCCTGCCAACCAAAGCAAATATGCCGTAAAGGGAAGGGGAGGCGCTAAGCAATAAAATTCAAACGAAATGAACAAGTACCAGAGGTCCTACCATGCCCAGGTATCTCTTGAGGTTACCGGCAACCTCTGGCCCCCTCATGCTCCCAAGCTCAGCCATGTCAACGGGGAGGAGAAGGGACCTCTCCAGGGCATCGGCTACGCGAGCCCCCTCGCCTCCTCGGAAATCCCGGATAGTAGCATCATCCATCAAAGGTTTTCCATGGAGCATGGCAGCAGGCAGCCAAGCTTGGGGCTCGGACTGTTGAACGATTTCTTTCCCTTTTCGTTGACCACCCAGCCTCAATTCTTTAGAAGGTCGTCGGGCTTCATCTTCCTTTGGAGAAGGGTGGGATTTGCCCCCACCCACTGGGTCTTTGCCCTTAGAAGGCCTCTTCCTTTTTGGATCGGAGGACTCAAGCTGAGAGTCCGAAATTGGGGGGATGGAGGAAGACCTAGTCTGCGCAGGCGAAGGCTTAGATCCGGGTAGAGGATGCTTGGGCTGTGACTCCCTCGGCACACCTTTCCCAGACTTGCCCTCAAGCAAGTCAAGAAGGCTGGTTTGGAGCTGTCTCTTAAGACCCATCTCAGCTTGGGTACCAACCCTCGGGGGCTGAAGATCGGCTTCGGACAAGTGGGGATCCCCTCGATCACCGGAGGGATCCTCGGATTGATCAGCTCTGTCAAACACACTGAATTCGTCCTCAGACGAGCTTAGTTCAACCACTTCTTCTCCTTTCTCCGAGCTCCCTTCCTCGGTCTCTACCGCTTTATGGGACGAGGAAGAACCTGCCAACGGAATGCCTTCTGGAATAGAGGATCCTTCGGAAAACATAAAACCGTCCTCTACCACAGTGATTTGCCTAAGCCGAGGATCACGAGCCCTGATAACATGCTTTGGGACCGAGAACGACTTCTGGGCTGGATCGCATCCGAGGATCTTGTGGGCGGCTCTAACCTGGTTATCAGTCTTGTTCAGAAAAAGCTCCGCCCTGAGAATGGTTTGCAAGTCCTCCTTATTAACCAGATGAAAATGACGCGTGAAGGCGTGCGGATCTGCAAAAAGAGAAACAAAACTCCTATGATCAATCAACCAAAGAAGATATACGACAAAGAAGAAATAAAGGAATCTGGACGGCCTCCTACTTCGGATACCTTACCTGGCTCTCCCTCTACTGTCGAGCAGTGGAGACCATCGTGCCATTCCCCCGACACAATGAGAAAATCTTGAGTCAACCCCTTACTAGAATCGGGGAGGCACTGGATAAACCGGACCCTATCATCCCTCGTCTTCATATAATACGACTCACCCTTCAGGTGCTGAAGATTATAACACCAATTTACGTCATGGTGGGTTAACCTCAACCCCATCTTCTCATTCAAGGCGTCTACACACCCTAATATCCTAAGTACATTAACGGCACACTGGGTAGGAGCCAGCCGGAAATGCCTAAGGTAACCTCTCGTCACTGGCCCCATAGGAATTCTCATGCCTCCCTCTACGAAGGTGACCATGGGAATCGCAACTTCGCCCTCGTTCCTCTTAATATACCACTCTCCCTCCTCGCAATACCTCAAGCCCACATTACAGGGTATTCCATAATCAACAATGAACTTCTCCATCATCTCTTCAGACTCGACTAACTTCTTAAATTTACCCATTCCTAGTAACGACTAAAGGACCCGAGAGAGGGAAGGAGAGAGAGAGGAACCAAAGAAAATTTTGTGCTACAGAGAGAAGAAGACTTACAGAAGTGGGGAGATTCTCCTCGGGCAAGCTTTTTACGCTGGAATGGGGCGCTTGTTAGTGTGGAAATTGGACCAAATTCAGAGTATATGCACCGAAGTTCGTGAGTGCGCAAATGAGAAGGCCAAGCGGTTCAAACGAGTATTTATATCCCCAATTAAAGTTAACCAAGCGTAACTTCCCGCCCATAAAAGCAGGAAACCCCCGCCAAGTGATTACCATCACACCGTTGGAAGTGGGAAACGTGGAGCCGCCAAAATTTAATGCGAGCGCGCACTGAGTATCGAAGCACCAGAAATGTACATTGGGCAGGCGAAAAGACTCCAACGCTGACATGGACCGAGGTTGGGTGAATCATGTAGAGGGCCCGGGGATATCAAAACCCTCCTCCCCGTCCGAGGATACGGGCAGCAGGATTTTGAGGGGCTATTGTGGGGCCTGAGGGCCTGGTGACCTCGGCCCATTTTACATCTAGCCCAAGGCCCATGCCGAGGAAGAAGGATCGTCCGAGGACGATGTATGAAGGCCTAAGCTTTAGAAATCCCCGCCGAGGATAACCCTGTCCTCGGTGGACCGAGACTAACTCCAGGTGGGGGAACAGGCCCAGGACAGGTTGTCACCTCCACACTAAATGCGCTCACCTAACCCTCTGGCCGCACTAATGGAGATGTGACTCTTGGACAGGGCAACCTTGGTTATTGCAAATCACTTGAGTACTGATAATGCAGCTGATGGGACGGACGGTCAGAGGGAAAGCGCATGGATGACCAACAGATGGAAGAAAGAGATGGGAGGATGAGGACTATATAAGAGGAACCAACAGAGCAGTTAAGGGAGGAGAAAAAGAAAGGAAAGAGAAAAGAAAAGGAAGAGGGACAAATGTCAACCTCCTCGGATCAGTGCCGAGGATCAACTTTAAAGTGGAACTTGGATGCACCGGCCTTCAACGGTGGTGAATCCATCATTAGGCTTCGTTCGTTTGCAAGGGCCAATTTCTTCAACCCACTCTCTAAAAATGTATTGTTTGGGGCTTATTGGATCATTTTCCTTCTGATTTTCGAGGGCCTTTCCAAATTGAGTCCCTACAATATATATATTTATATGGGTACGGTGCGGTGCGGTGCGGTTTACTACCACTTGCGGTGTGGTGTGATTACTCCATTTTACAGGCTATTTTGGTCGGTTTTAGTGCAGTCGTATTGTTTGAGTGGTATGGTGAACACACTTACACCTATCGTAATCAACTTTTTTATGGTTGGATTACATTTTTTTTTTCTCAACATACCTATCAAATTTCATATTATTCATATGTTATTTAATATTTAATGATCATAAACTCATGTTTTACATATTATTTTAAAATTAAAAAGACTTAAAATTTAAACATTTTACGATAAGAAAGTTATTATCTCTAATTCTTCTTCTTCTTCTTTTTTTTTTTTTTTTTTTTTTTTTATGAATCATATGTATGTCGTATTCAATTAGTCTACATGTGAATAATTTTGAAACATATTTAATCTTGCTTTGCATAACTCCAAAGTGGAGAAGCCAAATTAACAAATGATCGATTGAATTGCATTCTTTTTACCAAAAAAAGAATTGTATTCCGATCAACTAAGTTGTACTTGGCTTATATGTGCCGGTGTCCACCCGTGACCTTTAATAAACTATGATCATTTTATACTAGATGAATACCATATCATATAAAAGTACTAATTAGTCTACATATATATAACTTTTACTAAATAGGTTCTCAAAAAAAAAAACTTTTACTAAATAATGTTGACCGGGTAGGGATGTAGTGGGAAAAAAAAAAAAAAAAAACAGAGTATTTTATTTCATTTGTGGAAACTCTCCAAATTACATTTCTCTATTAGTCAAAATTTGATGGTGGACTCAATTATGGACAATACAACTAAATAAGGAAAAGTTGGAAATTGTAAAAAATGAAAACTGAAAGAGAAGTTGCAAGCCAATTTACAAAAACCAAACGTTCTTCTAGGGAAATAAGACGTGATTTGGGGGAACAAGACCTCCCAACACAACAGATTGACATTTGACCTTGTAATTAAAGACGGTCTCAACTCTAAATTTAATGAAAGTACTTACCAATTGCGTATTCATTAGTACTAATATATTCCATTCAGCAAAAAAAAAAAAAATAGTACTAATATATTCCACCATGTGATGAATGGTTTTTCCTCGTAGCTACGACTTAAAATTTATTATTATTTGATTGTGTAAAAACTAAAAATACAATTATATCTAAAAAATAATTAATTTAAATTGAACCAAACGATTAGTCCTCAAAGAGCTTGGTGTCAAAGATAAATCTTACATCATCATGTCTACGTGCCTTCAATGCAAACATGTCATACGTTCAAAAATTAGTTTAGTACTCACATCTCTTGAATGTGTCTTGACTCTTGAGTTAGTTGGCCAAGGAAGCAATCAAAACAATAAGTTTTTTTTTTTCTTTTTTTCTTTTTCTTTTTCTTTAAAGATTGGATAGGATTTGAATTTAGGGTGTTAATTCAATAAAGATTATCTTCTATCATTAGGCAAAGATGGTAATGGATTTCTTGATGCAGGGGTGGAGCTAAGTCTAGGTCTCACTTCTCAGTCCCTTTAACTTAAGAGCTGGCCCCCTAAAAAATAAAAAGTTCGGGCCCCTCCTACACGTAGCCATAAGAATTCTCTTCTGACCAGGGGCGGAGGCACGTACAAGTGGCCCCCCCAAAATTTTAAAATTTTTAAAAATATATATACAATTATTTTTATGTTTTCAAAATTTAATCTAAAAAATAAGAGTTGGCCCCCCCAAATATTTGAATTAGTCCAATAATGCTCTTAAAAAAAATAATTGGTCTAATAGTTATAAAGATATAACTTTATTTTTCGCAATTCTATTTTTTATTGTAAAATGTGCTTTTATATCTATTAAATATTTGATAAAATTTGGTATCAAACATGTTTAAATCTATATTTTTCAACCCGTTATGTGACGATTAACAAGTCATTGACTCATTAAAAAAATTTTGTCACTAAAACTACACATGAAATGTGTCTTTAGTTGCCATATAATGTGTTAAAGCAAGGTAGCTTTAAATATGTTTGGAGCCTAACTTATTTCTCCAAGTTTTGGATCATTCATGTTTTTGAAAATTTCATTAGTTCAATTGAAAGATTTTTTACTTACAAAATGAATTTTATTTTATGAAATATCGCCGTCAAAAATAATTTTGATTGAAAATACTAAGATCTTTTTTTTTTTTTTTTTTTTGTTGTTGGGTGTGTGTGTATATATAACTTATCAAATAAAAAAGTGTGTATATATAATAAAAAAGCGCGCGTGTGTGTATATATGTGTGTGTGGGTGTGGAAGTTGTCTTGATAAATATATTAGCGTCGCAACTTGGCCCCCCCAAACAAAAATTCCTGGCTCCGCCCCTGCTCTTCTCACACCCCAAATCCCCACTTTCAACCATAAAGATTCATTTATTTTGTGTTTTTTTTCCATTCTCCATTAAAAGCACAGCCACAAGCAAATCCCTTGTTTATTTATTTATTTTGCTAAGAGGCTAAGACCATATCCTCCTGATGTCCATGTCCATGTTCTTGTCCTTTACACCTTACACTTTTTAGTCATTCAATTTTCCTAATAGGATAAAGTCATAAAATTGAGGTGTAGTACATTATATTCTCCAATTAAATTCTGTATTGGATTTAATTGTCCTTAAAAAAATGATAATGTTGTTTGTATTTTATTTGTCATGGTAAACATGTGTTTGAATTTAATTGAAAAACCTAATGTATTACATTTTAGATACTATACTTTTTTTTTTTGTTGAGGGAGTAGATACTTACTTAAGTTTTGCAATTTTCCAAAACTATTACAATATCCCCTTACACTTTATAGTCATCCAAAAGACTCTACTCATCACCATCATCGGGTGCTCTCTCTTCAATTTTTCTTCATTAATTCTTCCTTGCGATGCTCTCACATGATCACATTTTCATTAGCTCTTTCCTTTTCCTTAACAGAGTTCCCTGATTTAAAGCTAAGAAAATACTGATAGATACCAAATTCTTCTTCTTCATTTTCATTGCTATTTTAGTTTAATTTCTATTTATTTATCTTATGATCTTCTTTTATAGTTCGATTTCTATTTAGTTGAGAGATACATAAGTGATTTGAATTTATTTTTTACCATAATAGTCTAATTTGGTGATTTTATTATATTTGATTTCTATAAATGTTATGGACATAATTGTTTAGAAGAATAAGAGAAACTCAAGAGGGAGGGAGGGAGGGAGGGGGAGGGGAGGGGAATGATTTAAAATGCTCAATTGGTCAATTAGCTTGTTAGTATTTTGAGTGCTAATATGAAAGAATTACACTGATAAAATAATTCTAGAGCAGTAATCTTATTATGATTGTTTGGATTTAATACTTACTTTGGATTTAATGTTTTTTTTTCTAAAGTAATGCGCCAACACATGTTTGTATGTATGAATGTCATATTTTGAATTTTTCTTAAATTGCAAATTAATATGATTTTTTATCTTGGTCCCCCAAACAAAGATTCCTGACTACATCCTTGTTTTTATTTTTATTTTTTTTATTTTTTTGAGAAAGAAGAACCATCTCCTTATTAAGAAAGGCCATCTAAATCAACCTGCAATACAAAAAGAACGTTTGGTGAAACATCTTCCATCCAGACTAATAACTGAGGATTTAAAATGTTGGGTTCCAAATAATGTTATCAACAATATTAGCAATCCAAAATAGCAATCACACACAAGAACACAAATATTTAGGTGAAAAAACCCTTTCTCTTTGAAGGGAAAAACCATAAGACAAACTCCGAATAATTTCACTATTATCAAATCAATTACAATAATTCATGTGTATGCCTCACGGCTAAAGAAAAAAAAAATCTCTTTTATTTTTCTTTGCTCTCACACACACAAATTATCTTTCTCAAAGACGGCAATCCTTTCTCTTTTCTTTTTTCACCATGCACCCCCTCCCCCTTTTAATTTCATCAAACACATACTTTATATGTATAGAATTTTGCCGCCTCACATCTTTTCCTAGGATTATTTGGATGCCTAACTCAACTTTAATTATAATTCTTGAAGAACACTACTTTTTCATAATTCTAATTGAACTAGGAGAGTTCAACTTCACATGGCTTGAAAGTCGGTGTGGGCTGGACATTGGTGTCCACATGCACCCAACAATCTCCCCCTCCAGCCTATCGATGGGAGGAGATCTTCATTCTATCTCTTCAATTCAATTCCGTGCTAGTCAAGCCAACACAAGGCTTGACCTTTTTCATTATCTTCACTAGCACTGAGAACACTTCTTCAATGTCAATACCTTTCATTCTCAAAGAATTCATCTCATCTTGGATTTCCTTAATCCAATTTCTTGGCTCCCCCTCATCAGAAGCCCAGTTATTCTTGAAACTAATAGTTCGATGTTCTCCAGCAATCCTCTTCTCATGAGGTTCAACAATCTCTACTGGAGGATATTGCTCCCCCTGCTCAAGACCTCTAGGATCTTTTACTTCATCATCATCCCATGTAGCCTTAGCATTTTCAAATTCTCCATCACCTACCACTTCCTCTTTTGAAGCACTATTAGGCAATGAGAATTTCACCCTCTTGGTTTCAACACCATTAATCCCAACACTCATCTTTGGAGTCTTCTCAAAATCTTTAATCGCATTGAACTTCTTCTTACACATTTTCACATGAGTCCTATACATACCGCAACATGCATGTCCTCTTGCAACAACTAATAGCCCCTTAGTAAGTTTCCCTCTTCCATTACCAAGGTAGTTATAATAACCAGCTCAATTCATAGTCAATGTAGAAAACACATTCATTCTTAAATCTGGAACATGTCGCACATCCTTCAACATCATAGTGCTACCAACATTGGTTTTAATGCACACATCTTCCCACAATTTTTGAGTAACTAGAATTACCTATCTTCACTGTACCAAAGTCTCCTGCTTTGTACGTGGTAAACAACCTCGGTAAACAACCCCTTTGTAGGGATAATATGATGGGGGGCTGCAGAATCAACAACCCACTCAACATTATTATTAGCAACATGCTCACACTTTTGCTCTTCAATAAAAAGCACCACAACATCTAGCAATCACAACAGTTGTAGTATTTTTCTCACTGTCATTCTTTTCATATTTTCCTTTATTTTGTTCCTTATTCCTATGCGAACAATCTCTTCTTAAGTGACCCATTTTCCCACAATGGAAGCATTCTCTAGTTTCCTTGAACTGAGATCTATCTCTTGATTGTGACCTACCATTGAATTTTCAATCATTAGATCCTTTGCTTCTACCTTTACTTTTGTTCTCTGTGACAAAAGCTTGATCTTGTGCATTGTTTATATTCACACCTCTCTTGTGAACCTCTTCACTTAAAATCAAATCTCGAATATCATCATATTTGAGTTTGTTTTTCCCAAAAAATTACTCACCGCCATTCTCATGGCTTCCCAGCTGTTTGGTAAATAAGCCAAAAGAATCAATGCACGAACCTCATCATCAAATTCAATTTCTACCGTGGATAATTGATTTGTGATTGTATTGAATTCATTTAGATGCTGCGCTACAGGAGTGCCTTCTGCCTTCTTCAGATTAAATAACTTTTTCATCAGATACACCTTGTTGTTAGTCGATGGCTTTTTATATATGCTAGTAGACAAAGCCTTCATCAAATCCATTGTGGTCTTTTCTTTCTCAACATTATGCACAACTGATCTTGATAGAGTTAATCGAATAACTCCCAATACCTGTCTATTAAGAAGGTTCCAGTCTTTATCCTTCATAGTTTTAGGTTTCGTTCCCAAAAGAGGTAGATGCAATTTCTTCCCATAAAGATAATCTTCAATCTACATCCTCCAATACACGAAGTTTGTTCCATCAAATTTCTCAATTCCTGAATCCTTGCCTTCTTCTCTGGCCATCGCTTCCACTCTAACCTAATTCTAATACCACTTGTTGGGTCCCAAATAATGTTATCAACAATATTAACAATCCAAAATAGTAATCACACAGAAGAACACAAATATTTACGTGGAAAACCCTTTCTCTTTGAAGGGAAAAACCACGGGACTAATTCCAAATAATTTCACTATTATCAAATTAATTACAATAATTCTTGTGCATGCCTCACGGTTAAAGAAAAAAAAATCTCTCTTATTTTTCTTTGCTCTCTCACACACAAATTATCTTTCTCAAAAACGGCAATCCTTTCTCTTTTCTTTTTTCACTATGCGGCAACCCCCTTTTTAATTTCATCAAACACATATTTTATATATATATATGTGTGTGTGTATATGTATATGTATATGTATGTATGTATGTATATATAGAATTTTGCCACCTCACATCTTTTCCTAGGATTATTTGGACACCTAACTCAACTTTAATTATAATTCTTGAAGAGCACTACTATTTCATAACTATAATTGAACTAGGAGAGTTCAACTTCACATGGCTTGAAAGTCGGTGTGGGTTGGACATTGGTGTCCACGGGCACCCAACATAAAAATGCTCGTCTAGCAAGAGAGTGAGCAACTGAATTACATGTCTTGTCTTGATGTATACATGAAAATTATTTTTAGTATATATTAGGACATCTAGGTTAAGACCATCTTGATAGCTGATTTAGACAATAAACTTCTCAATTACTATTAACTACAAGTTTGCAGGCAAAGTTAAAAGGATGCAAAGATGACCAAACTAAGGGCTATACTGATCTATATCAATGAGAAACAATAAATGGCAATTAGATTTAGGACTATAAAGATTTAATGGATTAACAACTAAAAGCTTGCTATGAAACTAATGAAATTATATAAACATTAAAAAGTAATGATTACAAGAAGACTCTTTACATGCTTTAACACGTTAAAAAGATCCTAAAACTAGAAAGCAATTACAATAACAAGAGAAAAGTTTCTATTGAGCAGTTTGTGAGTCTGTGACGAGGAAATTGTGTCTTATTTTGAGAAATAAGCTTCTATTTATATTTGAGGTCTCTGATGGTTATCGATAATTTTTTTCTCTCCGATGGTTATCGATAGTTTTTTCTCTCCATGTGGCATTTTTTTCTTGCACTTCAATGAGATTTGTTCTTAGTTCTAGGCTTTGTTCAAAACTTAAAAACTATCATTATTCCCTTTGCTAAGAATGAAGTAGAATACAAAAAGTAGTACAAAAGATTTGTATTCTATAAAATGAGGGTTTTTTTTTTTTTTGAGAATCAATTAGATAACGCAAGATTGTGATTTCCTCAATAGCACCAAAAATGGTCTCATGATCAGGATACTTAAATTTAATGTTCTAATTGACAATCATACCGTTTTATCGTGTTACACTATTTTTTTGTTACAAATCCAAGACAGCTCCTGATCAACAGACCAACAACAACCAAAATCAGCTTCAGGCAAGACAGCTCCAGGCAAGATCGACAACTCCAAGTGAGGCGGCTTTAGGCGAGATCAGCTTCAACGGCTTGAGGTGGTTTTAGGCGAGATCGGCTTCAGGTGGTGTTAGGCGAGATTGGTTTCAGCGGCTTGAGGATGAGAGAGGAAGAGAATGAGAGAGACGAGGGAGCCGTGGAGGACGATCTAGACGAATATGGCAACGAGATTGGCGGCGAGTTTGCAGCTTCAGCAAGATCAGTGGCTTTGGTGAGATTGGTGAGAGAGAAGAAATGGTGTGCAAAGAGAAGAAGTTCCAGATGAGAGAAAAGAGAGAGAGTCTGAGTGAATGAGAGAGAAAGATGAATAAAAAAATAATAAACACATATGTTATATTTTTTTGTACTGTGCTAAAATTATTACAGTACTGTAGCATGTTGTAAAATTTTAACACATTTAGGTTGTGTTTGGTTCGATGTAAATCGAATTCCGAGTGTAAAATGAATGTAGGGGAAAATGAATTCTTGTAAACAAAATGAAATCTGGGTGTTTGGTTATGCAATGGAAAATAGTCTGGAAAACGATTTTCGGTGTTTGGTAACATTCTGAAAATGCTATTTTCCTACAAATGCTTCACATTTTCTCAGCTCCCAAACAAATTTTATAACAGAAAATTTCATTTAACACAACCGAAAATCAAAATAAAATCATTTGCTGAAATGGGGATTGGGTTATGTGGGTAGAGGGGTAGCTTGGATGTGGATTGGAGCTCATGGAGGAGGGTAGCTTGGGTGATGGCGGTGGTGGATCAGAGACATGTAGCGGTGGAGCCTAGCGGTGAGGTTGAGTGGGTGCGATCTCAGTGCGAACTCGGTGCGATCTCCGGTGCAATCTTAGTACGAACTCGGTGCGATCTTCGGTGCGATCTCGGTGCGATCTTGGTGCAAACTCAGTGCGATCTCGGTGGTAAGGCGGCACAATCTGGGTTGGCCTTGGCTTGGCTGGGCGGCCGGAGCTTGGCGTCGGACTGTGTGTGGAGTTGAGGTTGGTGCTTGGGCTGGAGCTGAACTGAGGTTGGTGCGTGTGTGAGAGGAGTGTGTGAGGAGTGAGTAATTCTAGAAAGCATTTGAAGGTAAAATAGGAACAGAAATGATTTTACGGCTTGGCAAGGCTTTTTTTTTGGTCAAACTGAATTCTATTTTCAGTTTGACTTTATTTTCAAGCAGTGGCGACGCCACTCAGAGCCCAGGGTGTTCCCAGGAACACCCTGGCTTGAAAAAAAAAAATTATATATAATAATTAAATTTTTTTTATTTGTTTACCCTTAAAAAAAATAAGAACACTCCCAAGCAATATCAGGAACACCCTCAAAATTTTTATGCCAAACAAATTTTGAACTAAAATCTTAATAAATAAATATAAAAAAAACCAACTAACCAAAACCCAATACGAATACGTTTAAGGTGTTGTCGTTGATGAGCCTCATCAGATGAGCTCGCTGCCATCCCATAGTAGCTTCTTCAGTTTTCTTCTCTTCCTCATTGTCACTCTCTTTCTTTTGGCATTTCTAGTATGGATTTCTAAACAAAATGTTAGTAGAGAAACCCAAGGGACAAGAGGTCAAGACTCAAATGACTTCCACTGTTTCTCACCCTACCCACTTTCTATTTCTTATTAAATGCCTTTTTTTTTTTTTTTTTTTTTTTTAAAGTTACTAATGGGCGGACAAACCAACGTGGTTTATCTGCCACTCTTTTACTTTCTTTTTTCTTTTTCTTTTTCTTTTTTTTTTTTGTTTTAATTTCTTAGAAAATCGTTTATAGTATTCTATTCTTTTTCTTTTTGACCACTCCTATGTAGAAGGCTTATTATGCTTTTTAATTTTTTTATTGAGTTGTGAAATTAGCTTAAAATAATTTGAATAAAAGAGGTAAAATTTTGAAATGTAATTAGATATATTAATTTATATAGAATTTTTTTTATACAAGATAGAATTCTACTCTAGCCTAATTTAAGTGTACATGTGTGTAAAGCTCCCTCATGGAGACTTGAATCCCAATCCTTGCCCTCCACATCTCACAGGTATTTATACTTGTGGAGTGATCATCGCACCAAAGGTGTGCGGTGGTATATAGAATTTTTTTTTAGACTGCTAGTAGTTAGTAAAAAAAAATAATGAAGCACCTGTGGGGCCAGAATAAGTCAGCAGCCCCGGCCCACTCCAGGCCAGGCCCAAAGGCCCATGCCGAGGACGCCTCCACGATCCGAGGTCCGAGGACCAAAATTTAGAGCCCAGGACCCAAGGAGCGTTGCCGAGGACAGAAAGTGGGCACACGTCACACCTTTAAGGGGGGTCTCCCCAAGCATCCAAGGAGCAAATAGCAAGAACCAATCACCGGACATTGAAGCATGGCGGAGAAGCAAGTCCCAGGCGAACTGTCACCTCCACATTAAATGCCCTCAACTACCGCTCTGGCCGCATTAATGAGGATAGGACCTCTGAACAGTGCCGTCTTGAGCGCTGCAACCCACTGGAGGTATGGGAATGCGGCTGATGGGACAGGCACTCAAGTAGAAACCGGATTGATCAACAAATGTAGGGCTGGGATCAACCGAGTGAGGAGTATATAATGTAAAAACCCCTCTTGTGAGAGGGACGGACGAAAAACCAGAGAGAAAGGAATACTGTAGCAAAGTGTTCTCTCTCAACTCTTGTAACCCTTCTGAGAAGAGATAACAGTAGTTTTCAGCTCCATAAAGCACGTCCGAGGAGCCTCATTGTGTGTTTAGACCCTCGTTCTAGTTATTAGCAATCACGTACAACCATGCATGGCCGTTGCCTTCCTTACTGAGGCCTAGCTCTTGAGCCCATACTCTACAAATTTATTGAAGGGTTAGTTGGGCTTGGGCCCACTCTCTCAATCCTTAGGGAGCGCTCGAATCCACCCCCTACAGCACCTAAACACCAATAATTAATAATTTAATTAACTAATACATTATAAAAGACAAACAAATTAAATAATGTTAGGCTAAAAAATAATTAATAATTTAATAATTAATGAAACAACAATACAACAAATTATAGTTTATAAAAGACAAACAAATTTATGAAACAACTAAACAACAATAATTAATAATTTTATTAATATTTCAAATGAACTTATAGTTTATTGTTTAGGTACCTTTGTTCATTTCTTTTCTTTTCATTTATTTTCCTTTTGAGGTTTTTCGGTGTATAGAATGCAAATTTGTTTTGGTTTTGAGAATTTTTTTTTTTTTTTTTTTTTAAGCACAAACTTCATGCTGGCCAAATCTTGAATTTCGGCCAGTATTTACCGAAACGTCCCAAAACACCCGAAATAGACCGAAATGACCCGAAATTTTTTCAAAGTGGAATGGGAACACTCTCGACAGAATTCCTAAAGTCGCCACTGTTTTCAAGTGGTGCCAAACATGGACTCGAGTGTAAAATATTTTCCAGAATTCATTTACACCCAAAACAAACACAGCCTTAGAACACCTTATGAAACTTAAATAGTAGTGTTTGATGTGTCAAATGCCAAATATTTAGCATTTGACACACTTGATAGTAGTACTCTTAGCCTATGTACTCCTTTAGAGCATCTCTAACAGTAGAGGCATCCCTCAAATCTTAGCTATAATAGAGAATGTGAGCAAAAAAACCACCTCCAGCGGATTAGGCATACCCAATTTTTTTTGGCTTATGAACAGTAGCCCATCAAGTCTGATGGGCTACTGTTCATTAGCCATTGAATATCTTGAATAAAATATTATACCCACTCCTTTTTATATTAATTCTTTCTCTCTCCTCCAGATTTCTTTTTCTTTCTCATTCTCTCCGTTGCTTTCTTCTTCTTTTTTTCTCTCATTCTCTCATTCACTCTGTTGCTTTTTTTCTCTCCGTTCTTCTCCGCTCTTCTCCGGCTCCGCTCTTCTTCGCCCACAACCCAAGAAGCAACGCCCACAACCCAAGCTGTTGCTTCTTTTTTTCTCTCCGAGTCCCCACGTCTGCTCTTCTCCGCCCACAACCTAAGAAGTTGGCTTTGCCAACACAACATTGGGGCCGCCCCCTTCATTCTATGCTGAAACAATCCTAGATTTCTCTCACAAAAGCTGAAATCAAACTGGTATGCCAACTTCAATCATTTGAAATCATATTTCTAATTGGCTATTTTTTGAGTTTAGAAAAATGGGTTTCTGTTTATTGTTCATTTGAAATCATGTTCCCCTGTTTATTGTTTTTGAACACGCTCACCACCTGTTTGATGAAAGTCCTGAGTGGGTTCTGTTTTGATATAAATCAATGCTAAAATGAAAATTAAAATTAATTGTTTTGTGTGTCATGTATATGGTGCATTTGTAACTATTGGTTAGAGTTAGAAGAGCTATTTAAGATATTTATTTCGTAATTTGTGTTTGTTCCCCTGTTTTTGATTCTTAGTGGATACTGTATATGATGGGTTTGGGTTCTGTTTGCTATTTATTTGGGTTTTCGGGTTTCAAGGTTTGGGAAATTTGTGATAAATCTATAGAATTCATCTAGGTTTTGAATGGATAATTGGGAAATTTGTTATGAATGAAGGTTATGAATTTGGAGATAAGTGAAAAGCAGTATGATTTTACATGTTTGGACTTCAATGGTTTGTTTTTCATACAATTGTCTATTCAAAATTCATTTGTTGGGAATTAAAGAATCTATTTTCTTGTCTATTAGGAAAGTAAAACTGTTTTTTTTTTTAATTTATTTTATAAATTAACCCAATTATTTTCTTAACATTTTAGAAGCTGTTCTAGTCTGAAACAGAGGAACCCTGTTTTGATGGATCCATTGTTTTAAAAAATATATATTTTGCATCTGTAATAAATTAATAATTATAAATCAATTGGTTATTCTTGTTCAAAAATCAGGTTTTTGTGAAAATTCAATCTAGACTCTAGAGTATTCTGATGAATGTTGAAAGGAAAATATGCCTTCAATATATATCCTATAACAGTATTGAAGTCCAAACTTTCTGCATGTACAACTTAGCTGTCCAGGTAGCTAGATGCTTCTGCTTTGGCCAAATCTCTAATTCAGGCCAAGTACAGTACAAATTAATGATGTGGAAAATTTTGCAGTTGGGAATAGTTCATAGTATAGGTTTGTTTTCATTCAATGCTCAATAGATAAGTGATACTAGGACTGAGGGGTTTCTGCAGGGTGTGAAATCTGCCTGAGTGTGTTTGTTTTATTTTTTTTCAGGTTGTGAAACCTGTCTGAGGGGTTTCTTACAGTATACTTTTTTAATTTTCTTGCTAGGGATGGATCCGCATATTCTAGGAGCTATATCTTTCACTGATTTTTCAGAAGATCCTAATAATGAATAATGTGATAGGATATTCACATATAAGTGGTGAAGATAGTGTTCCACAAGCTCAATTATTCAACCAAATGTCTCCACCCGAGGTTGAATCCATAGCTAAGAAATCACAACACGGTGCCAACTTCTCCATCCAAGAAGACAATCTTCTTGTGTCTGCATTTCTTAATGTTAACCAAGATGTAGTGCAAAGTACTAACCAAAAAAAAGGAACTTACTGGAAAAGAATTTCAGACTACTACCACAAGTGGAAGACCTTTGAGTCTACGCGTACTCAAACTTCTCTAACAAATCGGTGGTCAACAATTCAACAATGCACCAATAAGTTTTGTGGGTATTTGTCAAAAATTGATTCAATGAATCAAAGTGGTATGACCGAGGAAGACAAGGTACATCTTACAAAAAAAATTTGTGCTAGTTTGATAATTTGTTTTAACTATTTCAAGATTTTAATTATAATATATTTGTTAATTTTTCAGCTTAATAAGGCAAGAAAACAGTATCAAACATTCCAAGGTTCCACATTTTCATATAAACATTGTTGAAATCTTTTGAAGCACTCGCCAAAATGGTTGTGTACTATTCAAGAGTATAGACCAAAAAGAGGGAGACTTGGGACAATATCTTCATCTCCTACTCTAGAGCCAATAGATTTAGAGGATGAAGATATCCCACATGTTCCTAATATATTGGAGAGACCACCAGGCAAGAAGGCTGAGAAAGAAAGATTGAAAAAACAAAAGAGCAAAGAAGGTACATCTTCAAATATGGAAGCCTTATTAAATGTCATGATGGAAGAAAGAAGAAAAATGAATGAGATGAAAATAGCTGCTATTGAAAAAGGATGTCTTGCAAACCATGAGCAAGAGATGGCAAGAATTCATCTCGAGGATAGAAAACTTACAACGGCACAAATGAAAATAGAATTGGAAATGGAAAAATTGAAAGAGGATAGGGAAATAGAAAAATTGAGATTGGAGAATATGAAGGAGGAAAAAGAGATTATGATGATGGATGTAAGTGCGTTGCCTCCAATGCAACAAGAATATATTCATCAACGCCAAATGGAAATCCTTGAAAAGCGAAGGAATTAGCTTGACATGGGGTGCTCTTGTTTTGTATAGTTAGGAGAGCACTTTAAACTTATTTTGTTGCAATGTGATCAAACTGACTAGAATATATAGGGTCATTCATTTTTTGTTGTTGCAATGTGATCCCATTGACTAAGGATAGTAGTTGTTGTTATCTACTATTATTTGATGTATTAGAACATTTGTTTTTTACATTGCAAGTAGTCGATAGATTTGATGCTATTGTCATTAAACTTTGCATTAGAAGATTATATATATCGAAAAATATGATCATTGCAATATTATTTATATTGAAAAATGTATGATCATTGGAAAAATATGATTGTTGAAAATGTATGATCATTTGAAAATATGATCGGATAAATAAAATAGTTGAGAAATATGATTGTTGCAAAATTTGAAAATGTTATGAAATTTAAAAAATATAGCTGTTGGGAATTTGAAAAATATAGCCGTTAGGAATGAATAAATGAAGAATAAAGAAATATTAAAAAAAGAATAAAAAATGAATGAAGAAATAATATTTAAATGAGATAGAGAATCTGTTGGAAGTGTATTTGAAAAAGTGGGTAGGTAAAAACTAAATGTCATTGTTCATTAGCCAAAGAATACAAAAATTTGGCTATTCGACTGGAGATGCTCTTAGAATTCCTCTTATAGTCAACCAAACTATTTGGTCGACATTACTCGTGGTCGTGGCCCGTGGGTTTTCAAGCATACTTGTGGCCGTGATCGTGGTTGACATTACACGTTTTTTTTTTTTTTTTTTAATTTATTATTTTTTTATTTTCTAAATTGCACTGGGCAACGGTACACAACCAAGAAATTTCTAGAACTTTATCAAAAATTTAAAAAAAGGAGAAAAAATTTCTAGAACTATTTGGAGAGAACGTATGGTATAATTTCCTAGAAAGGCTAGAATACCCTCCCAACAACTCTTCATCATCTCCACCGCTGCTTTCTCTTAAGTTCCGGATAACTCACATACCCTTACGTCATTGAGTCGGCATACTACATCTTCTTAGACATGGCAAAACGGGTGGGTCGGGTCAATCGGGTCACGGGTCAAAATGGGTCACAGGTCAAAATGGGTCATTTTTAAACGGGTCAAACGGGTTGCGGGTCAAACGGGAAGCAGGTCAAGTCGGGTCGTGGGACGGGTCAAGTTGACCCGTATTTTTTAAACAAGTTTTTTTTTTTTTTTTTTGGAAATAGATGCAATTTGTCAATTGTTTCTGAGTTCCTTAACTGTGATTAGATTCTCATTGGTGATACTATTACCACTTACCAATTACCCCTAAACACTTGATACCTAAATTTGGTGCAACTCTTGTTCCAGCTTTCTAGAAGCTAATCTTGGTATAATTTTTGATTTGTTTAAATTAGGAAGAGAAAATGAATGTGGCAAGTAAAGAATAACAAACTATAATGGAGTACATAATGATGAAGCGTAAACTCATCAGTCAATCGTCAGATGGAAGAAACCTCCAGCCTACAAAGGTGGTCACTGGTGTGGTGCCTGCCACAGCGCCTCCGATGCCAAAGTCAGTATCAATTGCTATTTGAGAATGAACAATATAGAAAAATAACAGAGCAAAAAAGATCTCTTGGTGTGTATGTACCTTGTCTTTGATAATGGGTGGGCTTTATATATGTCTTCATGGCTTCTAGCCGTTGGAGTAGTTATGGAGGTCTTAATGCTCCTTTTGGTAACGTTTGGGGCAGTGTAATGAGGCCTCATTGTGCTCCAACGGTCCGTACAGTTGGCTTTGTAACTGTCCTGGGTTTAATGAACTGCATTGAATGGCTTGGGTGTCTTCGTCAGTGATGTGAACGATTACTTCGTCACTCCAGATGGTGTCTTCGTCCATAAGTGAGATCGTCCGTGAGGGACAGATTCGTCAGTCCCGTCAGTTGCCCCCCGATTCTGTGTTCGTCATGTCTCCGACGGTCATGGAATGTGAAGGGTTGCAGGTTACAAATGACTCTTGGGGTTCTGTTCCGTATTAAGTGCGAAGTGGCGGCGCTCCACAGATCGTGGCCTACGTGGCAAGCGCTAACTGGTGGAGTTAATGTTCCAACCATTGGGTTTCCCGTCGGCCTTTCTGTTCTGTTTTTAAACACTTCCACCCCATAATCCTTCTTTTTACTTTTCGAAAAAATCTTCAATCACTACCTCTCTGTTAGCCTTCTTCTGCTGTTCTTCTTGGCGTGCTGTTTGGCTGTTCTTCCTCGGTCCGCCATTGTTCAAGGTATGTTTTTCTTCTTTCCTTGCTTTTCCTTTCGTCGTTTTGCAGTTATAGTGTTTCTGATTCCCTTCTTTTTCTCTTTTTTCTTTCCATTTGCTTTTGGTCTCCCCAGGGTTTAGCTGTATTGTTCTTTTTGCTTCTCTTTGAGTTTCTATGGTTGGTAGTTCTGAAATTAGGACAGTCTGCCCATCAATTTCTTTCCTTTTTGCTCGCTTAGGAGGGTCTTTAGGCGTTTTCCCCCATATTGAGGATTTCGTCTTTGAGGGAAACTGTTTGGGTGTTGCCTTGGCTGATCTGTTGCCTCTGCTTTGTCAGTCCCTAGATTGGTTTGAGAACGTAGTGCGGGAGCGAGGAGGGATGTCTGAGGTCAGATCCAGTGAGCTCGCGACCGGGTTATCGTCCAGCGGTGACCCCGTGGAGGGAGATACTGCCATCTCCTCCCATCGAGATGTTAGGCCTTTTTACGCCCTCGGGGAGGAGTGCGGATTGGACGCAGATATACTGGGGAGGTTTAAGGGTAGATTTCAATTTCCGGATCGGGTTAGGGTTCGCCTGCCAAATAAGGAGGACCGGGCCTGTCACTTCTTCCTAGGCGAGGTCTGTTTTTATGAGTCGGCCTTCGTCTGTGGGTTGAGGTTTCCCGTCCACCCTTTCCTCATGGAGTTGTTAGACCATTTCGGTATTGCTCCTGGGCAGCTTATGCCAAATTCGTGGAGAATATTGGTCAGCTATATGGGAATATGGCTGGCTGCCACGGACGAGGACATGCTCCGGGTTGACGAGCTCACCTATTTGTATCGCTTAAAAGCGTCTAAGGAGCACGGGTATTATGAATTGGTGCCCTGGGAAAGGAGAACTAGAATCATCAAGGGGTTACCTTCGTCATTCAGGTACTGGAAGTCCAAGTTTTTCTTTGTGTCGGGGGACGATTTTGAGACCCCTTCTGGCGAGGTTTGGGGTGAACTCCCGAGGTTGCATCGTCGGTGGGGAACCCCGACCTTAGGTACGTCAATGTTTCTTCTTGCTACTTAAGCTTTTGTCGTGTTGGTCTTTATTGCTACTAACTCTTTTGCATTTTCTTTTGCACAGTTAAAAGATGACCTAAACTAAAGAGCAGGTACAAGGAGCGAATGCAGAAGGCGATCGAATACGCTCAAACAATTGAAAGCTGGGACGATCTTGTGAGCCCAAGAACTCTAGCTTTCTACTGCCTCGGACCAGATCCTTCCAGTGCCGTCCTGCGAAATCTAGAGATTAAGGGAAAAAAGAGTAAGTGTTGGGTTCGTCAGTTCTGACTCGTCAGCGCTGACTTGTTTGTTAAATATATATATATATATATATATATATATATATATATATATATTACTGTTGTCTTCCTCTTGTAGAGATGACGACCAAATTTAATAAGGATATGTACGCGAAGATGAGGTCCAAAAAGGACGAGCCGTTGGCTAATATTGGGAAAAGAGCCATTCGTGTCACTGGGAAGGGTAGTTCCGTCGTTCTAGCCTCCCCCGTCAATCCCGTTATTTCTGGAGCAGAGATGACGAGGATAGCCTCTCCAACCACTTCTGTGGAAGAGATTGGTGCTACTCCCGTTCTTAAGAGGCCACGGTTGTCGGAGAAAGAGAAGGTCAATTCCCGTCCGTCCACGCTCTGGAGTGACGAGAAACTAGCGGTGGAAAGGGCCCACGAAGTTGTGACTGCTGTTGACTTGAAAGTCTTGTCTGGTATCCCTTTTAATGACGTTGCCGCGCGTCACGTCCATAAGCTCGTCCAGGTAAGGCCTTTTGGACAACTTTTGGTTTCCTTTCCTTTCTCATTTTACTGATGGCTTTGAACTCGTTCTCAGGTGCTGGGAGAAAGTCTCCATATTACTTCTGAGTATTTTACTCAAGAAGCTAAGATAGAGTCTCTCACGTCTGGGATGGAGGCTTTGGAGGCGGAGAATTCATCTTTGAAGAAGAAACTTATTGACTCCATGGGCGAGGCTAATTCTTTGAAGGGAACAGTAAAGAACCTGCAGAATGATCTCAGAGCGGAGCGTCAGCTGATGCAGGAGAAGGACGAGCAACTTCTTGGCGCCCGGGAGAGTTTGAAGACTATTGCTGCTAGGTCCGTTGAGGCATTCCAGACAACTGATGAATACAACACTGTTTTGTTCAGCTGGTATTTCAAAGGCTTTGAGCTCTTGAGGAGATATCTTGCTAAGCATCCTTCTGGGGTAGACATGGAGAAGTTGGATCTGGAAGAGATAGACCAGGAGATGATTGCTGACGAGGCCGCCCAACCTCCTGCACCCGAGCCTGATGTCCCCGAGAATGCCCCTGTCAGTGACACTCCTGCTGATACTGATGTTGCTGGCAATGACGCCGATGCTGAAGCCCGAACCTGACACTTCATAACAATTTTTTTTTTTTTTTTTTTTTTTTTTTTTTTTTTTTTTTTATGCCCACAATGTTTTGGGTTGTTTTATATATCTAATTCCCGAACAATTACTCTATTTTAGTAACAATGTTTTTAGCCCAGTGTTTATGGGTCTTTGGTAGTAAAAACTCTTGTAATTTGCCCGTTGCTTTTGGGCCTTAATTTATTTCACATCTGTGTACGTACTTATACTTGTGTTTGTATGATCGTTGGCTTTAATCGTCCAGGCTGTATATTCGTCTATGCTGGGTCAGTCCCTTAATCCTTTAGGGGTCGTCTTTGTTAGTAACTTATGTCCGTTCTATGCGGAATCTTGTTACGCAGGCCTTTTTGTCCTTCACTTGTGCCATTTTTATAGTCGTCAGTAACTTACATCCGTCAAGGCGGAATCTTGTTACTTAGCTGTTTTTGGCTTTTTGTGACTTACACCCATTTTTAAGGATCTTCGTCATTGTCAGTAATTTACATCCGTCAAGGCGGAATCTTGTTACTTAGCCATTTTTGGCTTTTTGTGACTTACACCCATTTTTAGGGATCTTCGTCATCGTCAGTAACTTACATCCGTCAAGGCGGAATCTTGTTACTTAGCCATTTTTGGCTTTTTGTGACTTATACTCAAATAGACCTGCTCACAGAGAAACATTAGCTGGATAACATCTTTATTAATTTAGGTAATGAATACATTTCAATGTAACTTCTATTGATGGTATTTCTTCAAGTGTTCAATGTTCCATGGCCTCGGGAGTCTTTGTCCGTCCAGGGTTTCCAGGTGGTAGCTACCTTGCCTGGAGTAATGGACGACTCGGTAAGGTCCTTCCCATGTGGGGCCGAGCTTCCCTTGAGAAGGGTCCTTGGTTGCAGGGGTTACTTTGCGCAGGACGAGGTCCCCAATGTCAAGTCGCTTGAGTTTCACCCTTCTGTTGTAATAGTCTGTCATCTTTTTCTGGTAGTCCGTCACTCTGCTGCAAGCTTTGTCTCTTACTTCATCTAGACAGTCCAGGTTGAATTGTAGATGATCATTATTAGCTTCCTCGTTGAACATTTCTTGCCTGGTGCTGGTTACTCCTACTTCGACCGGGATCACTGCTTCAGTTCCGTAAGTAAGCCTGAAGGGGGTCTCTCCCGTCGGGGTTCTCGCTGTTGTTCTGTAGGCCCACAAGACATTGGGCAATTCTTCTGGCCAGGCGCCCTTCGCGTCGTCCAGCTTAGTTTTTATGATCTTGAGCAGCGTACAGTTTGTCACTTCTGTCTGTCCGTTCGCCTGTGGATGTCCTGGCGATGAGAACTGGTTCTTGATTCCTAGGCCTAAGCAGAAATCTTTGAAGCCTTGGCAGTCGAATTGTCGTCCGTTATCTGATATGATCGTCCTTGGAATCCCGAACCTGCAAACTATATTCTTCCACACGAAGCTTCGGATTTTTGCTTCGGTGATGGTCGCCAGTGGCTCTGCTTCAACCCATTTAGTGAAATAATCAATAGCAACTAGTAAGAATTTTACCTGACCTTTGCCTAGGGGGAGTGGGCCAACGATGTCGATTCCCCATTGTGCAAATGGCCAAGGGGATGTTATCGTCGTCAGTCTTTCTGCCGGAAGTCGTTGGACATTCCCGAACCACTGGCATTTGTCACATCTCTTGACGAACTGCATTGCGTCCACCTGCATAGTAGGCCAGAAGTAACCTGTTCGAAGAACTTTGCTTACCAAGGATCTAGGGCCAGCATGGTCTCCACAGATTCCTTCGTGTATCTCCTCTAGGATGTACTTAGCTTCCTCTTCACTAACACACTTCAAGTAGGGCATGGAGAAGCCTCTCTTGTAGAGGGTGTCGTTGAGAACTGTAAATCTGGCTGCCCTCTTTTTAATCTTTCTAGCCTCGTCTGTATTCGAAGGAAGGTGCCCGTCCTGGAGGAAGGATATGATGGGCGTCATCCAGCTATCTTTGTTCTGGATTGAGAACGTTGGAACTTCTTCAATGCTGGGGCATTTCTGGATTTCCATCTTCAGGTCTACGTTCGTTGATCCATCTCCTGACGAGGCTATCTTCGAGACTTCGTCTGCCTCCATATTCTGGCTCCTCGGTATCTGTACGAACTCCACTTCATCGAACTCCTGAGTTAAACGCTTCGTCAGCTTGAGATACTTCTGCATTCTTTCTTCCTTTGCTTCATATTCTCCCCGGATCTGCCCTATTACCAGTTTTGAATCGTTTTGGACTAATAGGTTCTTAGCCCCGAGCTCCTTTCCGAGTCTCAATCCCGTCAGAATCCCTTCATATTCTGCCTCGTTGTTGGTGGCCGAGAATTTTAGCTGAACACCGTACTTCAGTACTTCTCCTTCTGGGGTGACTATGACGACCCCTACTCCCCCCTGATTTCGAGCTGACGAACCGTCGGTCTGTATCGTCCATCTTTCGGCCTCGCTGGCTTGATTATCTTCATTCGGGGAAGTGAACTCGGCGATGAAATCCACCAGGGCTTGTGCTTTAATGGCTGTCCTGGGATGGTACTCGATATCAAATTGGCTGAGTTCAATTGCCCATTGGACCATTCTTCCAGCTGCTTCAGGCTTGTTCATGGATTTTTTGATAGGTTGGTCCGTCATCACCAGGATGGGATTTGCTTGGAAATATTGTCTTAGTTTTCGGGAGGCCACAATCAATGCAAATGCAATCTTCTCGATCTTTGGATACCTGGACTCAGCCCCTTGGAAGGCTTGGCTGACGTAATAAACCGGAAGTTGCTTCTTGCCTTCTTCTCTGATCAGGGCTCCACTGACGGCCGTATCTGATACTGCTAAATACAGATATAAGTTCTCACATTCTTTGGATGGGCTTAGAAGGGGTGGATTACTCAGGTAGCGTTTGAGCTCCTGGAAGGCTGCTTCGCATTCGTCCATCCAAGCAAAAGCTTGTTTTAAGGTTTTGAAGAAAGGCAGACATTTGTCCGTAGCCCTAGAGACGAACCTATTGAGGGCTGCAATCCTTCCAGTAAGCTTCTGGACTTCTTTGACGGTCTTGGGTGATGCCATGTTGATTATGGCTTGCACCTTCTCCGGGTTTGCCTCTATTCCTCTCTGGGACACCATGAATCCCAGGAATTTGCCTGAAGCTACACCAAAAACGCACTTACTAGGATTCAGCTTCATTTGGTATTGCTTGAGGGTAGCAAATGTCTCTTTGAGGTCATCCAGATGAGCTAGTTCTTCTTTACTCTTGACGAGCATATCATCCATGTATACTTCCATATTCCTGCCTATTTGCTTATTGAACATTTTGTTCACCATTCTCTGATATGTAGCACCTGCGTTTTCAATCAGAAGGGCATTACCTTATAGCAATACAGCCCCTGGCTTGTGATGAAAGCAGTCCTCTCTTGATCTTCGTCAGCCATTTTTATCTGGTTGTATCCTGAGAAGGCATCTATAAATGTCAACAACTTATGTCCGGCAGTAGAGTCCACAAGATGATCAATCCTCGGTAAAGGGAAACTATCCTTCGGGCATGCTTTATTCAAGTCCATGAAGTCCACACACATTCTCCACTTCCCATTCGCTTTTTTAACGAGGACGACGTTTGCAAGCCAATCAGGATAGTAGACCTCCCGGATGAATCCTGCCTTCAGCAGTTTATTTACCTCGTCTGTGACAGCTTGATCTCGTTCTGGAGCAAATACCCTTCTCTTCTGCTTGACGGGTTTCTTCTCTGGATCCACGTCTAGCTTGTGCCGGATGACTTCTGTTGATATACCAGACATGTCCTAATGGCTCCATGCGAAGATATCTTGGTTCTCTTTTAAGAACTGGACTAGCCTTAACTTCATCTCGAGGCTTAGCGTCGTCCTTATCCTCGTCGTCTTGGTGTCCTCTTCTTCGTCCAGCTTCACTGTTTCCAACGCTTCTACCTTGTCTTCTTCTTTCTCTTCAATCGTCCAAGTATGGTTTTCTTTTGCGGCCAAGACGGCCTGGTAGCATTCCCTGGCTAAGACCTGATCGCCTCTTACTTCTCCAACCCCATTGTCTGTTGGGAATTTTACCTTCAGGCAGTAAGTGGACGTGGCCGCCTTCCATTTGTTGAGCGTGGGTCTTCCAATAATCACATTATAAGACGAGGGGCAGTCTACCACCAAAAAGTCTATCTGGCGAGTCAATTGCTTCGGGTAGGTCCCCACTGTTACTGTCAACGTCACTATGCCCTTGGGATATACTCTGTCTCCACTGAAGCTGACGAGAGGGGTGTCCAATGGACGCAGTTTCTTTGGATATAACTTGAGATGCTGAAATGCTGGAAGGTAGATGATATCTGCTGAGCTACCGTTGTCTACGAGGATCCTTTTGGAGTTGAACCCTTCTATGGTCAGCATTACGACTAACGGGTCATTGTGGGGCTGCTTCACTCCTCTGGCATCTGCTTCATTAAAAGACATATCTTGATCTGTCCGTCGCTGCTTGGACGGAGGTATCATGTAGACATTGTTCACTTGCCTTTGATGGGCCTTCCTGAGGGACTTGAACGACCTTCCGGCGATGGGTCCCCCTGTGATCGTCTGTATCTCCCCGATCACGTTCTGAGGTGGTTGGAATTGACGGCTACCGTCCCTGGACGAGGATTCGTGCTGGTTCTTATTTTCGTCTTGAAATTTAATGTATTCTCCCTTCTTCACAAACTTCTGTAATTTCCCCTTCCATATCAACTCCTCTATCTATTCCTTCAAGTCCAGACAGTCTTCGGTATAATGGCCATGATCCTTGTGAAACCGGCAATACTTATTCTTGTTGCGAACGTTAGGAGACGAATGCAATGGCCGTGGCCACTTAAGGTAATGTTCGTCCTTAATCTGCGTTAAGATTTTGTCAACAGGCATAACAAGGGGAGTAAGTTTTACCGTCCTTGGATTTTTATCATCTCTCCTTCTGTTACCGTCATTAGTCCGACGATCTGGGCGTTCCCTTTTCTGTCCCCTACGTTCGTCCTCCTTCCTTCCTCTATCTCTTGGCTTTTCTGTATCCTTTATGGCTGCTAATGCGTCTTCAGCATTCATGTACTTCTGTGCTTTTATGAGCATTTCTGCCATCGTTTTTGGAGGGTTCTTCGCGAGTGAAGCCACGAGATCCCTGGACTTTAGCCCTGCTTTGAAAGTCGTCAGCTGCACTTTATCGTCCGCTTCGTCCACCTCTAGGGTCTCCCTAGTGAAGCGCTTAACGTACGACCGTAGGGTTTCTTTTTCTCCTTGCTTGATGGTAAGCAAATAATCTGCTGGCCTCTTGGGACGCTGTCCCCCAATGAAGTGCCGTAGGAAGGCATTACTCAATTGGTCGAAGTTGTCAATGGACGACGTTGGCAGCTTGGTGAACCATTCCCTTGCAGCTCCTTTAAATGTAGTAGGAAAGGAGCGGCACATTATCTCGTCAGGGGGCTGCTGGAGCCCCAGAGTCGTTTTGAAGGTGTTGAGGTGATCTTGTGGGTCTTTGAGCCCGTCGAACGGTTCCAGTTGTGGCAGCCTGAACTTCGACGGTACTGGGCATCCCAAGACCGCAGCTGTGAAAGGCGAGTCTGTTGCCCTTACCAATCTGCCCACGCTCTGGTCCGTCTTCTCCCTAATGGCATTTTTCAATTCGTCCATCTCTTTCCTTATTTCCTGAAGAAGATCTGAATTTTGGTCTCCTGGAGTAGTAGGCCTTGGATGACCACTCCTCCTATTACTATTTCCCTCGTCCTCCATGTTGTTTTTGGATCGATTCTCCTCCTGTTGAATCTGTAATTTCATCTCCTGATTTTGCTTAGTGAGTTCCTCGACAACGGCTGTGAGAGCTTGAACCTGCTGGGCCAAGGCTGCGGAATCTTGGTTGGATTCCATTTGAAAATAATAGTTGATTGAAAACTACTTCTCGAGTCAGAGCACGAAAATGTCGGTCCCCACAGACGGCGCCAAACTGATGAAGCGTAAACTCGTCAGTCAATCGTCAGATGGAAGCAACCTCCAGCCTACAAAGGTGGTCACCGGTGTGGTGCCTGCCACAGCGCCTCTGATGCTAAAGTCAGTATCAATTGCTATTTGAGAATGAACAATATAGAAATAACAGAGCAAAAGAGATCTCTTAGTGTGTATCTACCTTGTCCTCGATAATGGATGGGCTTTATATATGTCTTCATGGCTTCTAGCCGTTGGAGTAGTTATGGAGGTCTTAATGCTCCTTTTGGTAAGGTTTGGGGCAATGTAATGAGGCCTCATTGTGCTCCAACGGTCCGTACAGTTGACTTTGTGACTGTTCTGGGTTTAATGAACTGCATTGAATGGCTTGGGTGTCTTCGTCAGTGATGTGAACGATTACTTTGTCCATAAGTGAGATCGTCCGTGAGGGACGGATTCGTCAGTCCCGTCACATAACATATTAAGTGAAGAAGAATAAGTAAATATCTTATAAGAATTACACCTCAATCTCAATCTACTCAACGTTGGTAGACGTGGCAAAACGGGCGGGTCGGGTCGGGTTCGGGTCGGGTCAATCGGGTCGCGAGTCAAAATGGGTCACGGGTCAAAACGAGTCATTTTTAAACGGGTCAAACGAGTTACGGGTCAAACGGGTTGCAGGTCAAACGGGTCGGGTCAAACGGGTCTGACCTGTTTTGCCATGTCTACGTCTTCTATATAAATCACCTCTACTTCCCCTATTCCCTCATACAAATATCTCTCCAATTTCATCGTCTCCCTAATTCTCTCTCACAATCTCTCTTTTTCTTTTACGCACATCCATCCTAAGATGCAGATCTTCGTGAAAACCCTAACCGGAAAAACCATCACCCTGGAGGTGGAGAGCTCCGACACCATAGACAACGTCAAGGCCAAGATCCAGGACAAGGAAGGCATTCCCCCGGACCAGCAGAGGCTCATCTTCGCCGGTAAACAATTGGAGGACGGTCGTACCCTCGCCGATTACAACATCCAGAAAGAGTCAACGCTCCACCTCGTGTTGAGGCTCCGTGGAGGCATGCAGATCTTCGTCAAAACCCTAACGGGAAAGACGATCACCTTGGAGGTAGAGAGCTCCGATACCATCGATAATGTCAAGGCCAAGATCCAAGACAAGGAAGGGATCCCTCCGGACCAGCAGAGGCTCATCTTCGCCGGAAAACAGTTAGAGGAAGGTCGCACCCTCGCCGATTATAATATTCAGAAGGAATCGACTCTGCATCTGGTGTTGAGGCTCCGTGGAGGTATGCAGATATTCGTGAAGACTCTGACTGGGAAGACGATTACTCTAGAGGTGGAGAGCTCCGATACGATTGACAATGTGAAGGCGAAGATTCAAGATAAGGAGGGAATCCCTCCGGATCAGCAGAGGTTGATCTTCGCTGGGAAGCAATTGGAGGATGGGCGCACTCTAGCTGATTATAACATTCAGAAGGAGTCCACTCTTCATCTTGTTCTTCGTCTTCGCGGTGGCCAGTAATTGTCTGAAGGTTTAATGTGCTTGAATGAGTGTAGTTGTTGAAAGTTATTTTAAGAATTCTGTTGTGGTTTCATCGATGTATTTATAATATCTAATTTTAAATAATAGTACCTTTTGTTTTTTTCAAATTTCTGTGTTTTCTGTGGTCTTGTGATATACTACCCGATGCCTTAATTCAATATGATTAATAGGTATGTTCGATGAATAGAATGGACCTTCAAATTGGTCCTCAAATAGCTAGGTGAAATGCCTCCCTAGGCATGTTGGAAACATCAATTGGCTACAAGCTTATTTGTGATATCGTGTATGTCGTAAGGTTCCTGTTCTAGTTCTGTGCTGATAAATCAAATGATATGATAGCAAACTTATGGGGCGTCAGATGATTGTTGTTACTTTCACTAGTTAGAAAAACCATTTTTATTTAGTTATATCTAGTTTTCTAGATTCTCTTGGGTTGAATATGAATTGGCTGCCGGATGGGCAGTACATATGATCATGGTTTTAAAAACCGGTACGATGAAAGAACCGGAAAAGGAGCCAAATACCGATTTTATGGTCGAACCGGTGACGTCATAAATAATTTAATTATTATTTATTTAAATTATATAAATAATTAATAATTTTTTAATATACTAAAAGTCTAAAACTAACAAACCAATAGTAACAAATATATTTCCTTAAAAAAAAAATACAAGTATATAAGTATATAATATAACATATTTTTAAACAATTTAACACTAACATTACAAAACAATCATCCTTAACATAATAAACTTTCAACAAAACCAAATAAATAAGTTCATTAGCTATTACATTTACATCCAAATGGCAAATAACAAATAAGTTCATTACATCCAAATAGCAAATAAGTTTTAAAGTTTCAAACAAACAACTACTAAGTTTTAAGACCCAAGCCTCATTTGTTATAAAGACAATTGAAATCAATATCATCATGTAAACCAAATGCTCCACCACTAGCATCATTATCATCATCCTCATCCTCATCTTCTTCATCTTCAACATGAATAGGATGATTTTTATCTCTAAATGCAGGAGGAGCATCATCTTCATCACCAAATGATTCCAAATTGATGTCATCATCATCATCAATCACTTCATTGTCCATATCTATACAAATTCCAAAACCAAAAAACAATAAATTCATAATCATTTCTCATAAATCATAAATAGTCTAATTAAAATATGATCAAAATCAAGTAATCAAAATCATAAAAAAAGAAAAGAATATTAATTATTAATACCTGATGAAGCCGAGAGAAAAAAAAAAAAAAACAGAACCGAGAAAATCAAAATCAAAATCAAAATCAAGTAATCAAAATCATAAAAAAAGAAAAGAATATTAATTATTAATACCTGATGAAGCCGAGAGAAATGAAAAGAAAAGAAAAAAAAAAAAAAAAAAAAAAACAGAACCGAGAAAATCAAAATCAAAATAAAAAGAAAAGAGCATTACCCAGACGCCGAGAAGCAGAGAGCACTCAGAGCAGAGCTCAAAGGGCGAGGGCGAGACCAACCAAGATGGAAAAAGAAAAAAAAAACCTCAGCTTGAGTTGAACGCAGTGCGTGGTGCGTGCGCAGAGAGAGCGCTGCGTGGTGCGTGCGCAGAGAGAGCGTAGTGAGGTGCAGCGTGGTGCGTGGTGCGTGGAGCGTGGAGCGTGCTTGACTGCTTGAGTTGAATGAGTGAGGCTGAGGCAGAGTGAGGAGCGAGGGAGTGAGGCTGAGGCAGAGTGAGGCCGAGGCTTGAGAGTTGAGATGAGAGAGTCTGAGAGTGAGGACTGAGGTGAGGACTTTAGGCTTAGGGTTAGATTTTTCATTTTAGGGCTTTAAGTGACCAAAACGACGTAGCTTTTTCCGGAAAAGACAAAAATCTCCCAACCGGTCATTAATCGGTTCGACCTCCGGTTTTTCCGGTTTTAAGGTTGGACCGGCCGGTTCTTACTGTTTACCGGTTTTTAAGGTATTTCCGGTTTTTTAACATAACCGGACCGGTCCGGTTTTTAAAACTATGCATATGATAGTATGCTACATGGTACTGACCAAATTTTCATTAGTGTCAGAAATTGTTGTTGAGGGAAATTGTGAGTGCTACAATTAAGTTACAGACTCAATGTTAATTCACTCCTAGTACCATGTGATGTGTTAGTTAAAACTTAAAACAGAGAAGTTATTGTGAAATATACTCAAAATAGCTTCCTGTTAGTAGCTACAGCTGAAATGTTGCTGATATTTTTATCATTGGTCTGGATAAATAATGTTTGATTCAAAGCTCTGAGATAACTGTATTGAAATTCATGCTATTCTATTGCTTCTCTGTCAGCTTTCTGCCTTGTGGAAACCAGAGGTTTCTGCTTATGATTGCCGGTTATGTAGTGTTGGTTCTGTTCAAATTCAATTGTCAGAATGGATAAAACTAGTAGTTCGGGTTAGGCTATTTGGTTCCTATAAGAAGTGGTTTTCAAGTATGCTTTCCTTAGTTCTTTCGTGAATCTGTTCTGCTTTAACTAGTTATCCTGATTCTGAATAGAAGCATGTTTAATTATCTGCGTTTGGTTCGAGATCTTTTATTTGATGAAATTTATACTTGGTGCTTTTAATGTCAAGAATACAATTATATGATATTTCTTATCTATATAGCATTTGTCTCCCTTCCCTATTCAAAGTGTTAAGCCACTTAAATTGCAATTTCTTTGAGCTATTGCTCTGCCGACAGCCACATGCTACTTGTGAGACTGTTGGTGAGTGTGATTGATTGGTTTGCAGTGTGTTGATTTAGTATGTAAATATGTATCTGGATTCTTATTCTCATTAGGGGATGATTGTGTCTTATGAAACAAGACGGTCGTATAGAACAGAACAAAACATGAAATTTTTTTTGACGAATATCAAGTACCCATAATTAAGTGTTGAAATTGAAAATGTTTTCCAATCTTCCAAATCCAGTAGTTTTCGATATTATATTGTTCTAGAGAATTGTTAAATTCATTTGGTCAGGGAAGAATAATTGCTTTGGTAGTAGAGTGGTGCTTGATGCTTACATCGTTAAATAAGTGACTTCCAAGTGCTAGAGTAGAATGTCCTGATCCTTATGATTCTCTATTGTTGTTATTTTTTTGATAAGTGATTCTCTATTGTTATTCCTACAATGACTTATAAAACGTCTTTTTTTTTTTTTTTTTTTTTGGTTGTATGTAATGAATTTGGCTTGTCATGATTTCAAAATTTCCTCTGTTATATTCATTCGGTACCTTGGATTTTTGGCACTTAATAGTATTTTTTTTTTCCTTTAGCTGTTGGAAGTCTGCATTCAGCGGTTACTTTTATGTATGCACACTCTTATGTTTACCTCTCCCTTGGGTAAAGTTTAGCTCCAAACTGGGATGGAGCTATCTCCCCACCTACATGGTGATTTATAAGATTATCTATGTGTATATTTAAACAAGTCTCATAACTTATTAACAAAGTTATGTGATCAAAACTACACAAGTGGTTTCTTCAATCGCTGCATTGAGTTGGAGCAAGATAGCTCCAAACTTGTTTGGAGCTAATTCTTTCCTTTGCTCTAAGGGGTGGCTGAGCGCCATGAATTGAGTGGAAGGGAAGAAGATGGTCTTCCTTTTTGTTATTCCTCTCCTGAAACTATCCTCTAAACACCATTGTGAACTTTGATGGTGCTGATATCTTCATATATAAATCTTTCCAGAAAGTTTTATCATTTTTTAGTCTATGATTGGTGTTACATAAATGAACAAAGATACAGAGTGTTGCCACACCTACAGAATGGCTGCTAGACAGGCTGGTGACTGTCTTCTGGGTCCAAAGACTCTTCAGACCTCTAGATCTCTATCTCTACATTACCTTTTTTCCTCTTTATTTTTATATAATTTTTTTTTCACTTATCTGTAATTTTTTAATCTAGCTATTGTCAAATGAGAAATCTATTGAGTGACCGTCACTTTCATGCTGAACATGAAATGAATGACGGGATGAAGGCGAATGTATGGAGCTTGGCTCATGAGAACTGCTCTCTTCTTGTCCATGGTTTCTCTGGTTCTTGGGCAATGATATCTGATCATTGTGGTGAGAGGATGAATGGGGGCCATTCATATCCCAACCTTCATTATTGAAATTGGACATCCTTTGCGTTTTATGAACGCTGTCTAGTTCACCTTGGTAGTGATGAAGAAGATGGACAGGAGACTTGGAATGCATTGGGGTTTCTGGCGTACTGGTTGAATGTTGATTCTGTTTTATGTTTTTCTTTGCTTTGTGGTGCCACTTTCGTAGTGCATTTAACACTCTTTCGTTGAAGATTGTTGGCTTCATGGTCGAACCCATCTGTCAGTTGTCATGAATCATTTAGATTTCTTTATGCCAATGAATAAAAAGATTGACAATCAACATGGAATAATACTTGGTTGATGAATTATTGAATTATTTATTTCCTCTGCGTATTTAGGGCAGCAAGTCTTACCTGTGTTACCAAAGCATATAGAGGAAGAGTCACATAGCTGCATAGAATCTGTATGAGGACCCTGCTCAAATGGCAACAATCACCAGCATCATTAAATTCAAGTTTCATTCGTTTAGGGAATTGTCAGTATGAAACTCACCCCATAGATATCCTGATGATCACCTCTTCCAACTTCTCATGGAAGCAAGATTTTAAGCCAAATTGATGCTGGTTACATGGGAAATAATAAAAATCAATTTTGGGATTTTGTTAGGAAAACCAGTCAATTTTTTAAAACTAGAGTTAGTAGCTGGATGGTTTACCCAAGTCCACACAAAGAAGGCCAGTTGAAAGGCATTCTGCAAGAACAAAAGAATGATCAAGAATGGATGAAAATATAGAGTGGATTAATGGCATACAATACAATATTTGATAGTAGTACCTGAAAGAGAATAAAGTGGATAAGATAAATAATGAGGCGAGGGCGATTGAACCAAAAAAGGTCATCACCAGGCTGAACTAGTGGAGTTCCTTTAACTACCTCTCCCCTCTCTTGAATTCTCAAACCCATCATGGTTATAATGACTTGTAGCTTTGTCCCAACCAGTAAAATTATCTACAAAAGCACCATATCAGCAATTAGATGCGTTTGTTGGAGTGTCCAACAAAGTGAATATGTGAAATGGGCCAAGATGATGCTTACAATCAGTGGAAGGAAGGGCAACCACAGATAAGAATACCAACCTGTAAATTAAAAAAAATAAAATAAAATAAAAGAACAAGAAGAAGAAGATGAAGATGACTTTTATTTTTGGGGGTTAAAACGAGTAGGGGGATTTGAACTTATGTTATCTACATAGGGGAGTTCAGGTAGTGTCACTAAACTCTTGGCTAAGTTCTATGACTAATATAACATGATATCTTGTTCGTTTGTTTTGTATCCTTCAAAGGGTAAACGATTTTGGACTCAATAAGATTACATTTTACTAGTAATGTTAATTTAAATTGTACACATTTTGTTTCTACACTATAATTGTAAGTTTACATTGCTAGTACAGTGTAAACTAAGAACTTTCCAAAGATTTTTATTAGGAAACTTCTCCATTCAAATTACTAGCTCCCGTGAATGAGAATGTTGCACTCACCATGCTCTTGCCCTCCCTCAAAGAACAATCGAAAGTAGAAAAAGAAAGGAAGGCTTACCATGGGTATTAAATAGTAGAAACAATACGGCAAAAAACCAAATTGCTGGGCTGCAAGTGTGAAAAAGAATGTCAATTGTCCTAATTAGTGATAGTTCTTTCACAATGCACACAAATATCAAATGCTGCATTTTATCCTCTATAAAAACATAAGTAGAATTCAATCTGTACATGATCCGGCATAACATTTGTCAATTATTTGGATGGCTCAACAGCTAAGAGCACGCACCTTATACCAACAACGACTTTGAAATCCTCTTCAAGTGACCTCTTGATGTATCTCTGGAAATTATACTTTGTTTGACTCTCAGGTGCTAGATGTGCCTGAAGAAATCAATTATCAAATGAATCAGGAGCTCTTGGCAACAACAAAAAATGGCATTGTAGACTACAAGTATAGGAGGCTAGCTTACAACAATAAAACCACGGCGCAGGGTCAAGTAATCAACTTTGGGGATTGATCTAAAAAACTGTCGGAAGAAACAAACCTGCAAATTTGGAAAATGCAAATTGTTTGTATTTTTTTTTTTTCTAGCTTTTAAAAAGTAATATGTAGACAAGCCTTTTGGAGTTTTTGGTGCTCACTGTCCATAGGAGGACTGATGATCGGCTCCAAAAGCTGAAGTGCCGCCGCCCAAACGATGTGTCCCTGGCAAGCCTAAATCTTTCTGGGTCTGCATCACAAACCTCACTTTTTTTAATCACACATGCAGTATCATAAGACGTTCGTGTAAAAGCTTGATACTAAAGCTTGAGCTTTAATTTTGTGACGAACGGTTATCTAACTTAGTATCATTGTATTGCTAATTATCTATGAAATCTTTTGTTAGAAATTCATATTTTGGGACAATCTCTTATGATCTCATCTAACATTAATAGAGGAACGCAGAATAATTTATAACTAGGGATAAAGGTACATACAATATGTTTGCAACTTTGTAAGCAATGTTAAGGAAACAATTTTTTCATACTTGTTACAGGTGTTAAATTGTAATTGAAAACATTATTTTCAAATGAAAAATATTATAATTTTTATTTATTTTTATATCACAAGACCTATTATATGTTGCTCTCATGGTACGTAGGTGAAACCTACCATTGGAGAAACGGTAGTCAGCTGTCCTTGTTTCCATTTCCCATGCCTTCCACTTTCTCATCTGCAAAAGGCAAAAAAGTTCAGCAAAATGTTGCATTGATGAGAGAACGATTCAGATTGATTATTGATACCTTTGCTTTGCCTAAAGCCAAAGTGATTATACAGTAAAGTACGTGGAAAACCGCAAGCACAAAGATGAAGATATGGAGTTGGTGGATGCCTTTCGCTGAGACAAAAGAAACTTTACCCTGCACATATTCACCCAAAATGTTTATATTATAAATGATTGGCTGATTAGTATGCTTAGTCCCACATTTAGACGATAATGACAAAAATTAGTGACTAATATTTATTATTGAGTCTAAATTTATTAACTACATTGGATTAAAATGGTGTCCTAGGCCTGACATATTGTATTGGCAACTTACAAAGAAATATGAGAATAAATAGACTATATAAAATGTTTGGAGTAAAATTGTGTCTTTGACATATTGTATTAGCAACTTACCAAGATAAATGAGAATAAACTACATAAAATTTTTGGATTAAAAATGTTGTCTTTCCAATGGAGGCTCCAGGATTTTTTTCTAAGGGGGTCATTAATGTCTTAAGCTAGGATTTTGTTGTGGAGAGTAAAATATAAAATGATTAATTTTTTTTTATATAAAGTTTTCATATAACATGCAATAATCTAACATAATATTCTAAATAGTATACAATGCAACTATACTATACAATAGTCTAAAAAAATTATTAATAGTTTAAAGATTGGTGCGTAAGACAACAACAATTAAATGCATAAATAAATACAATTAAATAAATAATCACAAAATTTGTCAAATTAATAATAATTCATTATAATCGTATGCAATACCAATTAAATAAAAATATATGATAAAGAAGAATAGTAACACATACAAGAGTAGGTATGGGAGAAAACGTGAAACTAAGAAAAAAAAATAGTAACTGATATAAGATTTTGCTTTTGAAGCATATAGATTTTTAACCACACAAGTGGTCATTCTCTTGGAATTGGAGCAAGTATTAAAAGACTTTTTGGACTCAAAAAACTGTAGAACACTTATCAAACTACTTAATTAGACAGAAAGAAAACATAAAAATGAGAAAGAGAAAAGAATCATATTTTTAAATACAAAATAGTTGGTATGGTGTAATTTTTTGCTAATGAAGAAGAAAAGTGCAAGAAAAAACAATTTCATTTTACCATCAAAGGTAAAGTAAGCTAGAGTCCGGAGAGAAAGTTTATTTATTAACAAATGAGCAATTTTAATAATAGTGCCACTGACACAACATTTATGCAATAAAATCTAGGTGTCAAATTGTTAAAGGTATGTAAAAAAGTGACATAAATTATAGGTTCAGATAAAAAGCCAATTACAACTTGCCACTTAACCTTTATTGTAAAAATATTATGAAAATAGCACTAAAAAGATCATATTTCAAGTTTATTTCAATTGGGTTTAAACAAAATCTAGAGTCAGAATGTTCAAAATTTTATTTTAGGAGTCCAAAAAAAAATTTATTTATATATAATTTTTTTTTTGGCCAGGCCTGGGGGTTCATTTGAACCCCCTGGGCTGGCTGTAGAGCCACCCCTGGTGTCTTTGATATATTGTATTAGCAACTTATAAAGAAATATGAGAATATATCAAACTATGAAGAACGGTGACCCCCATGAAAGGGGGAAGAAAAAAAGGTACAAGTATAATGGTATACAAAAAATTAAGATTTGCCTTTAAATATATATATATATATATATTTGTCTCTCCTCTAAAATATTTAAATATTGACCTACAAGAAAAGAAAGAAAGAAAGAAATAAAATTCATGCCCCTCTAACTACAAAAACAAAATAAATAAATAAATAAATATGGATTAAACAAAAATCGCGCACAAAATAAGAAACACTTATTTTGTATGTTATACTTTGTTGATGTGTTTTATAATATGAAATGTTTAAGAAATACTTATTTTGTATATAGTATTTTATTGAATATAACTAGATGTTAGTTTTTATTTTCATAATTTTTTTTTTTTTTGGTTTTAAGCTCTGGCCCTCCAGTATGAATCCTGGTTCCGTCCCGAAGTATATACTATATTGACTCGTACAAATTTCAGATTAAATATTACGGAGGCAAAATATTTCATGCAAAAAGAATATATACTGTGAGGAAAATAATTCAACATGCCTTGTCTGCGCATTTGTCATGTCCTGCAGCGGCTAAAACACGTCGAGTATTACCACCGCCGCCAAAGTCTGAAATTGTTAGAAGCCTCCGGTGGCCATTCTTTTCGTCCTTGTTTAGTTTTTTCTCTTGATTTTTATTACAGGGACGCCATGTTGCCCCAACGGCCTTTGTTATGCATACACTCGAAATAGGTCCTTGTCCTACTGTTAGGAGCAAGGATATGAGCCCCAATAACGTAAGCTCTGAGAAAGAGTAAAAGAGATCCTTTAGTTAAATAATAGCTGACTCAAACTACAAATATTATGTCCTAAATTATATGTTTGATAATTAGAGATCTAGCAAACCTGATTTTATCTTTTCAAGAGCTTCATAAAGAGCACTTTTATGTCTCTTTGTTAGCCACTGCAGGGTGCAAAATGCACATCATCATTCATTACCAACCCAACTAATTACACTTATAAAGAAAAACCATATATAATTGTATAAGTACTGCTAGAGAGACTCCTAATATAGCCTTTACCTTTCCTATTAAGTGAATGACATGTTCAATGATGATAGAAACTACAACCAGCACAAAACACACTACTGCTACTGCCCAAGTTGGCGTTCGCTCCAAGGATTTTCCTCCCTCTGCTCCTGCCATCTACAACTTCTATATTTCTTTTTTCTTTTGGCCTATTATAAGTTACCGTAAAAGAAATTAAGGAGCAAAAGAATTGGCCTTTTTTATAGATTCAACGAGTTGGTTGAGCAAGAAACTGTGAAATACATGTAGCAAGAGAGGAAGCTATAGCTAGGTGACCACTGAAGCTTGCATTCCAATAGAGAGGTGAAGGCTAATATATAGGAAAGAATAGGTGGGGCAGTTGGGAGACCTTGGCTTTGGACGTTAGCTACGGGAATGGAAAGGAGACTGGGATTAAATTATGGTATGGCATTCCCATCAAAAAACAATTATGGTATGGTATCTATTATCCCATCAATATGATATGATATGGTGTCAACTATTTTTATATAGATCGATAAGTGGTTAGATTGCTTATTATCCAAATTATTCAAATATATCTACCATTCTATACATAAACCATAATACTGAACAACTTTCATTTTTTTCTTTGTTGTGCATATATATAGAAAAGACTTTTTTTTAGTAAGCAAAAAAAAAAAAAAATCTCATCATAATTTATGCCTTCCATATTTATGTCTTCTTCTTCTTCTTCTTCTTCTTTTTTTTTGAGAATCATATGTATGTCTTATTCAATTAGTCTGTGTATAACTCAAATTAAGGAGGTTGTCTTTTTGTATGAATCATATCTAATTAATCTTGCTTTGCATAAATCCAAAGTGAAGAAGCCAAATTAACAAATAATTGAATTGCATTCTTCCTATAAAAAAAAATTTGAATTGCATTGCATTCTTTCTACCCAAAAAAGAATTGTATTCCGATCAACTAAGTTGTACTTGGCTTTTATATGTGCCGGTGTCCACCCTTGACCTTTAATAAACTATGATCTTTTTTTTTTGGAGAGAGAAACTATGATCCTTTTATTCTCATATAAAAGTACTAGTAATTAGTCTACATATATACCCTTACATATTATTTTTACTAAATAATGTTGACCGGGTAGGGATGTAATGAAATAAACAAAAAATAAAATAAACAGAGTATTTTATTTCATTCGTAGAAACTCTCCAAATTACATTTCTCTATTAGTCAAATTTGATGGTGGACTCTATTATGGACAATACAAGTAAATAACGAAAAGTTGGATATTGTAAAAAATGAAAAGTGAAAGAGAAGTTGCAAGCCAATTTACAAAAACCAAACGTTCTTCTAGGGAAATAAGACGTGATTTTGGGGAACAAGACCTCCCTACACAACAGATTGAGGTTATTAGGACTTGACATTTGACCTTGTAATTTAAGACTGTCTCAACTCTCAATTTAATAACAGTGCTTACCAATAGCGTGCTCATTTGTACTAATACATTCCACCATGTGATGAATGGTTTTTCCTCGTAGCTACGACTTAAAATTTATTTTTATTAATTGTGTAAAAACTAAAAATACAATTATATCTTAAAAATATGATTTTTTTTATAAAACTTGTACGTTCCTTTTTAAATGAATTTAAATTGAACCAAACGATTAGTCCTCAAAGAGCTTGGTGTCGAAGACAAACTTTACATCATCATGTCTATGTGCCTTCGTCATGTAATAGGCTCATAAATTAGTTTAGTAATTACATCTCTTGAGTCTTGAATGGTTTCTCAAAAAAAAAAAAAATTACATATCTTAAATGTGTCTTGACGCTTGAGTTAGTTGGCCAAGGAAGCAATCAAAATAATAGGGTTTTTTTTCCTCTCTATCTCTTCTTTAAAGATTGGATAGGATTTGAATTTAGGGTGTTAATTCAATAACAATTATCTTTTATCATTAGGCAAAGATAGTAATGGCGTCATGTAATAGGCTCATAAATTAGTTTAGTAATTACATCTCTTGACTCTTGAGTTAGTTGGCCAAGGAAGCAATCAAAATAATAGGGTTTTTTTTTTCTCTCTTCTTTAAAGATTGGATAGGGTTTGAATTTAGGGTGTTAATTCAACAACAATTATCTTTTATCATTAGGCAAAGATAGTAATGGGTTTCTTGATGGAGGGGTGGAGCTAAGTAATGTGTTGTTGTTTGGGGGGGGGGGGGGGGGGGGGGGGGGGGGGGGGGGGGGGGG